>CM041780.1:260290416-260878120 GCA_023374045.1 Limonium bicolor
GCTAGATTAGGAATGAATTTGGTGAGAATTGGTATGTGTGGCCAAGTAAGAAATGTAGAGGAACTATGGCAAAATTTTGGTAGGAATATGTACATGTATGGATGACTTGGTGAATGGGAAAACCAAGGGTGTATTGGAGTAAGTAGAGATGTCTAATAACTATGAGTAGTAGTTGTGGTAAGAGAATGAAAGAATGAAAAATCTGTAGCAAGAGTTGTTGAATGATGTTGGAGAAACTAGGAGAACTTATGTACATGACCTAGGGAGTGAGTGTTGGACTTGAAGGGGAGAGGCAAAGCATTGTAGGCCTTGAAAATGGCATTAGGAGAGTAAATTATGTATGGAGGAGGTAGGAACTAAAATCTGTAGCAAAGTGTATAAAGATGCATTGAAGAAGTTAGGAAAAAAAATTAGTGTGTAAGAATCGGTAAAGAGAAAGTTGGACTTGGGTATAGGTAATGTAATGGCTTGGAAATGCATTTGGGATGCTAGTAATGGTATTGGTAGTAGAAGTATTGGATGTGAGGATGGAGTTTTAAAATCTGTAGCATAAGTGTAAAAAAAAAAACTGTTACAAGTGTTGGAAAAGAAGTGAGGGGATTGTATAAGTTATTTGATGGATTTAGTAATGGATTTGGTGGATAACTTAAGGTGATTTAGAGTGTTTAAATAGTACTAAAACATGTTAGGATGGGTGTAGGAAGATTGGGGAAGCAATGGGTGAAATTGGGAAAAGAAAATAAGGTCTGTAGCAATGTCCCACTACCGTCCGACCCACAGCCTGGATCGGACGCTGGGTCGGACATGGCTTAAGCAACGAAAATAAATCTTTCTGGAACGGTCCGACCCAGGACCGTGAGTCGGACATGGGTCGGACATGCAAAAAATTATGTTGTCGAAGTTTCTGACTCCGTCCGACCCAGAGGGTGAGTCGGACGTGGGTCGAACAGGGCTTGGACAACAGTCCCGAAACAATCTGGAATGGTCCGACCCAGAGGGTATGGGTCGGACGGAATAGTGCTGGGTCGGACGGGGAGAATTTCAGAGAACGGTAATCTACTGGAATGGTCCGACCCAGGGGTTGGGTCGGACGCTGGGTCAGATGACCCATAACTTACAAAAAAAAAACTGTAAGCTGTAGTTAGTATATATATATATATGTATATATGTATACCCACCTATACATATGTACATATATATGTAAGCGAACCATTATTAAGTAATTAAAAGTAAGTAAGTAAAATGTAAGTAAAGGAACGTAAAGACTCAGTAAGTATGAATTAGGAAATGTAAGAGTAATCAAATTAAGTTCATGATAGTTAGAGTAATCATTCAATTATATGTATATCATAGGAACTTGATTTGTGAACACCGGAGGAACGTTGGGATACAAGTACGACGGTGAACGGTATGATTTCTTCATGCCCTGTATCCTAATCTGGTTACCCCGATTTGTGTGCTTATTTGATCACCTAAATAAGATAAAGGCATGAATCGGACTATATTGCACTTACCTGTGCTTGACTTATGTTGTTCTCAATAATTATTGTCTTGAACACTAGTTTGTATAATTCAGGAAATATAAATGACGATGAAGTGTATTTGTACCCTGTATTGTATTTGTGTATTGTACTACATTTCGTATGGATGTGTACTTGAGCAATGTATTGTGTATGTGGCTTTGATGTTGACTTCTACTAATTCCTAACCACCTAACTCCTAACTTTAAAGTGAGTAAATTGGAATGAGTAGAAGTCCGATATAGTTTCGGCCACGCGTGAGGATGAGGAGACACAAGAGGTTGGATCCGATTACTGGTTCTTAAACTGTCCACGGCCCAAACCCCTTAAATGGGTAGCATCCTGGATTAGTGAACCAAGTAAAGCCTGGTGGTGGGACGGTGTAGTCCCTGCCCAGAGGCCATACCGGCTTAACATGAGTAAGAGTAAGTATGTAAGTAAGTATGGATCAGCAAGTAAGTAAAGTATGATGTATGCGTAAGTTATGTGGAACGAGTAAAAGAGTAATCTCCACCCGATTAACCCGGGTGGACAAATGGAGCTAACAAGTATGGTGTATTGTGTAAGTATTGTGTATGTAATCAGTATGCGTATTCCGGTGAAGGTAAGTATGGATGGTTGACTTGTATCGTCTTCCGTGTATGTATTGAACTGTATGAATGTATCCTTGTAAAGTATTGTATTGGTATGAATGAACGCATGTATGTATGTATGTATTGTAAAAAGAACTGCATGTGTATTCGACCAAGTGGTCGGCGTACCCTCACTAGTACGCGGGGTATACGGTTATCATATGCAGCGAAAGCTGACCCCCTAGGGGGAACGTTTTTAGTGTGCAGGTACCGAAGCGGATGTGGTCAAGGTAAGAGACCGGCGGCACAACCTTGTACTTAGAAAGTAAGTAGTTGTGAGGAATGGGTAGATGTAGACTCTTAGTGAGTATGTATAAATTTGGGAGAAGTATTGTATTTGATTTGGAACCAAGTAAACTCGGTTAAGTATATGGTATTGTATGAATTATGGAGGAGCAATTATTGAATGGAGCATTGTTGTATTTGATTGATGTATGGAGTATGTATTATAGATGTGTAGTACTCGGGATTCCGGTCCATCAGATCGATGCTGTATGTAGAAGAAGTAGCCTTGTTAGTCACGTGGGTGACTAACGACATTGTATCACCCAATGTATGTAAGTATGTATCCGCTGCATGACTCTGTAAGCACGAGGAGATTGGACGGTAAGCATTGTATTAATAGTAGGGGTGTTACAAAAAGTGGTATCAGAGCAAAGTATCGCTCTGATGACTGGAAATACCGAGTTTAGGAAATACCGAGTTAGGAATTAGAAGCTTAGGGCTAAGGGCTGAGTGTTAGCATTAGAGATATGCTAGTTAGGAACTACCGGTGAGTACCGGATACCCACAATACCAGTCCCGCCTGCCGCAAACCCCACTGTATAACTTGGGAAAGGACGCCAGAGAGAAGAAAAGCCTTCTCATACTCGGGGAAAACCCGATCTGGCAGTTGTGAAGCAATCACACGGTAAACAAGAACCGACATATGGTAGATTCCAAGAACTGGAAGTCCCGGAGATGGATCCCGGTTGAACCACAACACCGCACGTAATAGCGGTAGGATGAACACTCCAACCACGAGGAGGCTACAACTTACAACAGCATGGGGCGACGTGCTTAGCAGTCGCGAAACCTAGCTAGTCACCCAACAGCAGGAAAGAAGCACTAACTGTGCAACGGAATGAAAAAGGGAGCAGTAACGGGACCCGAGACACAAGTCTACGGGATAGTAATACTTGAATAATACCACCAACAGTATGCTAGCTGACAAAGGACATAGTCGGAAGCGGTTAACTCCAAAACTACGACGCCATTAAGGTTGCAATACCTGGCCAATATAGCTCAGACGACTACAAGAACAACCATGAGATATAATCCAATAGGACTACAAGAGTAGTGCCTAAGCAGGGAAGGCTCAGTAACCACCACAGATGTGTGGGAACGAGCCACAAGGAACGACACTAAACCAAATAGAACCGGAATCTCTAAGGAGAGGAGAAGTATCCAGATTTACGACAGCCATGTCTAGACCACCAAGAAGCTACCTAAGGGATCGAGTATCCCAATCATGAATCAATAAGATCCAGGGAAGAGTCAACAAGACTATTAAATACAAGCAGAAACCATACCAAGATTGGTATAGGATTATCCAAAAACCACCGGTACCACGCACTTGCCAAGGCAAGTGCAGTAAAGACAAAGATATGTAAAGGAACACTAACACGTCACAAGTACATAGTAATGTACGGTGACCGTAATGAAACAACCACAGGATCACACATCCTGACAACCAGACGTATGGAACCCTGGAAAAGCCTAACTGCCCGACCATTGTATTAATAGTATACCAGTCAGCGGGAAGCTAGACTTGGTCAGGACCACAAACATGGCTATGCCATGAAGAACCTCTTTTAACACCAAACCGTTATTTCAAAACCCTATTTTTCTTTCAAACCACAACCTCTCTTTTAAAAACCTTGGATTTTAAAACCAAACCAGCAGAATTACGGTGAGTATCATGGAATGATACAAGAGGAGTTGATAATAGAATACTTCACCTAGGCGTGTAACGAACACTACGAGTGTACCCAATTTCGGGATGTGGGACAACCGCACTCCGAAGGAGCTTGCGGGCCTGACATATAGTTGGGTAAGTGGTAACGTATCAACAAGGTACCCCACGTATGTATACATGTAGTGTGCGACACACGGGAAGTAGTCAACTCCGTTCTACGGACCATGAGTGAGTTCAAATCAGAACAACTGGACACCTCAGACGATCAAGTATAAAGGAACTCAGAGAATACATCTGAAGATGAGGAATAAGGACTAGGAAGTGCAAAAGGGCACATACTAGCAAGTATAGACTTTGGATATGTCTCAAATAATCCAAGAAACTACCTGACAGCTGGATGGAATACCCAGCCTAAACACATTAAGGCGAATGCCTAACGTGAACCTAACAATGCTCAACAAACGGGGCAGAATTCCCAAGAGCAACCCCAAGATTACCACAGGTATACCCCATCATTGGAGGGGATATCAAACCTAGTCTTAGGCACTAGGAGCAAGTGTAAACAGTCTACCCAAGAACGGGAGACGTTTTAACCCAAAAAAGGGATGACTCAAGTACGATGCCACCAGACGGTACAGTGGACAACATATCATAAACGTTAGCCGGATGTAACGGCATGATTCAACAGCACTCAGGAGCAATCCTTGAAGGGTGTCTGAGATGACAACAATTGAACAAGCGTCATGATAAAAGCACACGAGCTAGAACGAACATTCGGCTAGGATACCGAAGGGATTTCACTTAACAGGAAATACCCTAAATTGCCGGAAGGCACTGATCAGCACCAGATTGCCTAAGAGTCTCCTATGAACGGAAGCGTGATGCCACGACTTACCATGGAGCCCAATAATATCTCCAACCTATGACGGTATACATGGCATGGAAACATGTATAAGCAGCTTGCAAAGAGCATAGCTTGCAGCAATATGGCTCTAAAGCCATAAACCTGATGCGTTGTATAACCTTAAACGGTTGCAAAACCCACACCATTACTAACAAGACTTGCAAGAAATATTGTCTCATACGACAAGAAATCAACAACTGGACCATCAATTCAAACCTAACTTTATGAGTGGCTTGAACTGATGGCTATCTCAATGTCACTGTCACTAGAGCATCAGCCTAGTATACAGTTGACCGAGTTCTTAAATACCGCCATGCCTTCTGCAGCAATGATAGCACAGAGGCATAAGAATCATGATAATGCCAACATTGGCCTAGTCCACACTTGGACACTACGAGAAACCCAAGGGAAGGTACCCCTCGTTAACCGAAGACCACCAATGCGGTGATGATGTGAACCTTAGAAAAGGTTTCCATCTACTATAACAATAAAACTACGCAATAGATATTGCCAAGGGGTGATGGAATAAGGAAATGAGATTTCCAAACCATTACGACTTAAAGGAGTAAGCATACTCCATATGCACCCAAACATGTGGTGGACCATTGTGTAAACACCAACATAGCAAACCTTGTCATTAGACCTATGAGTGGAGACAAACCCCTCAACAAGAACTTCCATTTATCAATAACAGAGTACTCTTCAATTGGAGAACGGGACCAGAAAACCCTTGAAGCTTCATGGGATGTCCCGGTGATGTACATACAAGAGTAAAACCACACAGCTAGAGCCTATAACCAATGCTCAGCTTTGGGAGGACAGTAATTGTCAAAAAACAATCAATGTGAGTGCACATTGCACACCATGAATGACTAACACTCAAGAGAGCTTATAACCCGATGAGTCACCTCATCCTTGCTCGATCAAGTTAGTGGGCAAACTAGATCATGAACGAGGAAGTAATGTGAGGTAAGCTAACCTTCACACGAAACCTAAATTGAAATAAAATATCCCCACAATGGGAAGATGGTAACATTGTGGTATGCTGCAACAACCGTTATACATATGCCCTAGGAACCTCCTAGCGTATCTACACCATAAGGAAATGGTGCCAATCACAACGTCACTAAGTAAAAAGGAACTATCACAGTAACAGAAACAGTAAAAACGATGTTGTATAATGAGTAAGAATACGGTGCGCAACAAGCGACCGATATGAGGAAGTAGCAGATAAGGACACGGAGTATAAGTACGAGATGACAGGTAGAAATATTCCCTCCTATCACATAAGTGACTTACTGTCAAGCATTTACGCCTCTGCACTCTGTATGATTGAGTGTTTTGGTATTGCACTTGTGCAGCTAATAATCTAATGGGATGGCTAGGGATATGGAAAATGTAAACCGTAGTGGACCCTTCTTTTCACCAACAAACATGGAATAAGGCCAAAGAAGCATGAAGAGTGTATAATACACTAACAATCACAAAATGTGAATTCCAATGGAATAAAGGTGAAAAGAGACTTAAGAAAGTCACTAGGACCGACGCATATCAATGCAAGGTCATACAAGTAAAGAACACTTGTACTGAACCAGGAGAACTGGTATAATTCAGAAGCTATTGACAACAGAGGAAGTACTACAACTAAGTAGTGACTTAACCTCGCCCGACAATAAGTCGGAGGAGCTTAGTGAATGATCGTGTAGGTACAAATAGTGTGTATACTAGATTGCCAGAGAGCTGGTTATAAACCTACAACTCATTGAGTTCAAACACGGTAAAAGAATACCACATTTGTTTAGTAAACCTTATCCCCATAATAGACGGATAAAAGAGGATGCATAGCACATTAAGGATAACACGAAGGGTAAGTAACCCGAGTTATCAGGGTCACGCAGCAGAAGCTAGTGGGCCCTAGCTAGGAGACAATATACCTAGTAAGTATAGTAGAATGGCTAGTAATGCCTTGAAGCCTAATAGGCTGGAACCGAATTAATTATGAGTTAAATAAACTCATATAGGAATCCTTGGTGCAAAGACTAAACCATTGTTATGATTAAGACCCTTTGACAAGGGTATATTATGTAATAAACCGGAAAGAAGCTAAAACGCTTCAGAGTGCCCAAAATAAATAACCAATGTTCAATAATAACATATGGTAGATTACGTGGGCGTAATCCCTTTTAAGGGGGGTAGAGCGAAAACCGCTTAATGTAAGTTTTGTGAATAAAACACATAAACCATAATGTGCATAGCACAAATGAGAACCAAATTGATGATTGATACTATGTTAAATAAACATAAGTACTCATTCATATTGTAATTATGGTAACTAGGCATTAGACATGCAAATACCATAGGAGGAATACACCCATCTTGTAACACCAATGTAAGAGTATTAGTAAAATAAAAGTAATGAGTAGTGGACGGAGTTCCACAAGTATTGTAGCCTTTGAAGAAGTAGTACGAAATGAATGAGGATAGTAGATGAATGAAGTTTATGAGTAGTGGAATCGTAAGTAAAATATTTGAAGCAATTGAAGTCAACTAAATCTTATAAGTATAGTATTCCTTAGTTAGAATATTGGAGATGATGGTGAGAAATGGATGGAAGTAGTGAAGGTTGATGAAAGGAGCATTAGGATTGAACCATGGAGTAAAGCATTTGGGAAGTAGAGTGAGGACGATCGATGGACTGATTCCATCCTTTGGAGATGTACGAATTCGTAATCACGACTAGAAAGAGTAAAAAGATAGAAAATGAAAACAACCAAATTATTTGCTTGTTGAAACTGACGTGGGAAGTCGAACTTGATCCTGATCAGATCGAGGGAAACCGAACATAAATTGGGGTGGAAAGATAGTTCAACACTGATGCTGATCACATCGGGGTCGAATGATTCTTGAAGCTCCCCTCAAGTGGTCACAAGAATCACACACAGGATAGAAGTAATGAATTTAAATTGGAATTTGGAGTTGTGTGTTTTAGAAAAATTTCTAATTAGTAGTTGTAAAGGAATCTTACTTAGACTAGAGATTGAGGACTTGTTGGAAGTCATACAGGAGAAGATAGTGGTATAGCATATTGTATTATTCCAAGGGCAGCGGGACATAGAGGAGTCCTGTGTCTAGATGACCTGAGTGCCTGCGGGACTGTATGTGTATTGCATTGCTTTGGGGATAGCTTTGCATTGTAATTATGTGAAAACCTGGTAATGTGGAACCAATGGTTGGTAGTAATGTGGATTGGAGTAATTATAGTACATTTGGATGGTATGGTATGTAGAAACCTTGAGTAATGGATTTGGGAATTAGTAAGGAGGAAGAATGTATGACCGTGGTATTAGACATGTAAGAATGAGTAAGCATTGTAAACTTATAACCTCGAACAACTTTGAGGACAAAGTTCTTAAGGGGGGTAGATTGAAATACCCCGACCTTAAATATGGCGATTAAATTATCCTAATAGGTATTTAAGAGCCTAATAATGATTAAGGAATATTTGTAAGGGAAAATAAATCCAAAAGAAATAAATAAACGTTTAAAAAGCGGAAAACGCTAAATAAGCGTTAAATAACCATAGGAGGTATGAGACCTCGGTTAGAGTATTATATGGATTCCAAAGGTTTAATAAGACCTAAATAATATACGGGAACAACTCCTGAAGAAAACGGATCCAAATAATGTATTAAAACGCTAATAGAGCTTTAACCCACGTTTTTCGAGGAAACCCGAAAACGTGATTTTAAGTGGTCAAACGAACCCGTAAAAATTATAAGTCATTAAATAAATATTATTAAGCATTTATGGAAGCTTAATAACCAATAAAAATAAAGAAACGAGAAAATTCCGAAAAACGGGCCCGGTTAGTGAACAGTACCTAAACCGGGTAAAATAACGAGCGTTTTCTGTAAAAGACGAAAAACGCTCCAGCTGGTATAACTGTAGGGGGCGGTTTTTATCAGTCAAATAACTCCCTCACACACACATGTAACTAGCTAACTAATAAGAGAGCCAAAAAGCAAAAAGCAACAAAGTAAAAACTACTTTATTCCTTTCCCTCTCACCTCACTCTCACATTTTCACTCACCTCTCTCTTTCCTCTTCCCCCTCCATCGTACTCTCCCTCTTCCTCCTCCCTTGGGCTGCGATTTTGGAGCTCCCCCAACAACAACAATGGCAACTCCCACTTCTCTCCCATGCTCTACCTCCATGTGAGTTCCAATCACAAAAATCATTACATATTTGTGATCCCCTCATCATCCTCTACATTTCTCTCTTTTCAAAATCCAAAAATGAGGAAGTTCATCTCCATGGGTTTTCCCCATTCAAAGAGAAAATGGCACCAAGGTAAAGCTTGGAGTCTCCTCTCTCCATTAAGGTAAAAATCCCCATGAAAGAACTCATATTTCTCCATCCTTGCTCATAACCGATTTTTACCTCCTTGTAACACTCCATTTTTTCTCTCTCCTTTGAGCATAATATCAACCTTGCAATGGTGGTGGATTCACCTTCTTGAACCAAGGGCTAAAACCCCTTCTAAAACTCTCCAAAGGTAAACCCTAGAAATTTCATTTCAAACACTTCAATGAATTGGCATTAATTTAAGGGTTAGTATATTAATTGTAGTGTTTTGTGTTCATTGGGTGATGGGAATGGAGTGTGGCAACTCCATTCCCCACATGGCCGATTTGGGCAAGAAAGAAAGAAGAGGAGAAATGAGAAAGAAATAAGGAACTAAAAGCTCAAGGTAAGAGCTCCCTCCTAATGTTAAGTTCTAATTGCATTAGAGTAATGGGAATGGGTGAACTAATTAAGGAACCCAAAATAGTGTATTAGTAATGTCATTTTGGAAGTTTGAGTATTTGTGAATTAGTATGTGGATTGTAGGCCTTGGGGCCAAGTATGTTGTGTATGGGTATTAGTATTGATGTCTGATGGAGTATTGTTGTATTGGGATGGATTTATATTTGTATTGATTGCTGGTAGGACCCTTGTAAGGGTGTGGCTAGATTAGGAATGAATTTGGTGAGAATTGGTATGTGTGGCCAAGTAAGAAATGTAGAGGAACTATGGCAAAATTTTGGTAGGAATATGTACATGTATGGATGACTTGGTGAATGGGAAAACCAAGGGTGTATTGGAGTAAGTAGAGATGTCTAATAACTATGAGTAGTAGTTGTGGTAAGAGAATGAAAGAATGAAAAATCTGTAGCAAGAGTTGTTGAATGATGTTGGAGAAACTAGGAGAACTTATGTACATGACCTAGGGAGTGAGTGTTGGACTTGAAGGGGAGAGGCAAAGCATTGTAGGCCTTGAAAATGGCATTAGGAGAGTAAATTATGTATGGAGGAGGTAGGAACTAAAATCTGTAGCAAAGTGTATAAAGATGCATTGAAGAAGTTAGGAAAAAAAATTAGTGTGTAAGAATCGGTAAAGAGAAAGTTGGACTTGGGTATAGGTAATGTAATGGCTTGGAAATGCATTTGAGATGCTAGTAATGGTATTGGTAGTAGAAGTATTGGATGTGAGGATGGAGTTTTAAAATCTATAGCATAAGTGTAAAAAAAAAAACTGTTACAAGTGTTGGAAAAGAAGTGAGGGGATTGTATAAGTTATTTGATGGATTTAGTAATGGATTTGGTGGATAACTTAAGGTGATTTAGAGTGTTTAAATAGTACTAAAACATGTTAGGATGGGTGTAGGAAGATTGGGCAAGCAATGGGTGAAATTGGGAAAAGAAAATAAGGTCTGTAGCAATGTCCTGCTACCATCCGACCCACAGCCTGGATCAGACGCTGGGTCGGACATGGCTTAAGCAACGAAAATAAATCTTTCTGGAACGGTCCGACCCAGGACCGTGAGTCGGACATGGGTCGGACATGCAAAAATTATGTTGTCGAAGTTTCTGACTCCGTCCGACCCAGAGGGTGAGTCAGACGTGGGTCGGACAGGGCTTGGACAACAGTCCCGAAACAATCTGGAATGGTCCGACCCAGAGGGTATAGGTCGGACGGAATAGTGCTGGGTCGGACGGGGAGAATTTCAGAGAACGGTAATCTACTGGAATGGTCCGACCCAGGGGTTGGGTCGGACGCTGGGTCGGACGACCCATAACTTACAAAAAAAAAAACTGTAAGCTGTAGTTAGTATATATATATGTATATATGTATACCCACCTATACATATATACATATATATGTAAGCGAACCATTATTAAGTAATTAAAAGTAAGTAAGTAAAATGTAAGTAAAGGAACGTAAAGACTCAGTAAGTATGAATTAGGAAATGTAAGAGTAATCAAATTAAGTTCATGATAGTTAGAGTAATCATTCAATTATATGTATATCATAGGAACTTGATTTGTGAACACCGGAGGAACGTTGGGATACAAGTACGACGGTGAACGGTATGATTTCTTCATGCCCTGTATCCTAATCTGGTTACCCCGATTTGTGTGCTTATTTGATCACCTAAATAAGATAAAGGCATGAATCGGACTATATTGCACTTACCTGTGCTTGACTTATGTTGTTCTCGATAATTATTGTCTTGAACACTAGTTTGTATAATTCAGGAAATATAAATGACGATGAAGTGTATTTGTACCCTGTATTGTATTTGTGTATTGTACTACATTTCGTATGGATGTGTACTTGAGCAATGTATTGTGTATGTGGCTTGGATATTGACTTCTACTAATTCCTAACCACCTAACTCCTAACTTGAAAGTGAGTAAATTGAATGAGTAGAAGTCCGATATAGTTTCGGCCACGCGTGAGGATGAGGAGACACAAGAGGTTGGATCCGATTCCTGGTTCTTAAACTGTCCATGGCCCAAACCCCTTAAATGGGTAGCATCCTGGATTAGTGAACCAAGTAAAGCCTGGTGGTGGGACGGTGTAGTCCCTGCCCAGAGGCCATACCGGCTTAACATGAGTAAGAGTAAGTATGTAAGTAAGTATGGATCAGCAAGTAAGTAAAGTATGAGTATGTATGCGTAAGTTCTGTGGAACGAGTAAAAGAGTAATCTCCACCCGATTAACCCGGGTGGATGCAGACTAATTATCGTGAGTGGTTATACTAGTGAGAATAAGTAAAAGAAGAGGAATTAAAACCCAAAATAATAGTCGGGCTGCAAATAAATCCCGGTCGTAGTAGTATAGCAAATGTAAGCGACCGGATATCGAACCGTGGGACTAGGTGAATTAATTAATACCTAAGCGTGTCACAAAGGGGGGAAGTTAATTGACTTGTTTTTAGAGAATTAAAATAGCAGATTAAATTACTGAGTGCAGATGAATTAAGTGGAACTCCGGGTTCAGGTTTTATATAATCTGAATAATTATGCTATCTCTACCGGTTTAATAAATTAGTTTGGCAAAATTCCTGTTATTATCCTAAGGACTAAGTCATAGACCCTTAAGAACTCGTTTACCAGAAAATGCTCGGTCTAATCAAGGTTCGAGCAATACTAAGTAAACGGACGTTGAATTCGAGGAATTATAATTGCATCTGTAAATGCTAACTTATTAAATCATAATAAGTTTTCTCCAGATTTACGGCTTAAATAACCTGTCTATTTATCACCTGGTCTGATCAAAATAGACTTAGGAAAGCATTTTAATAAATTCATGTAATTTATTAAAATGGTGAGTGAAAACCTTTAAGCGTAACAAACTGTATTTATTTTAACCGGTAGAAATATTGATTACATAATTAAACAAACCATAATTAAGAACCTTGCCCGGAGTAAATCCTCCTTAGCCAGACATATTAACTGGTAATAAATCTGACAGAGGTTGGACGTAATAACAGCACGGAGACGTGATTAGTGAATGGAGAAATGGAGAGGTCGAAGAGTGAAACATGTACGTAAGTTATTGTAAGTGAAGTGGGTGAATTTGAGAATTTAGAGAACTGGGGTATGAGATGTACGTGAGTGTTTAACTGGAAGAGAATGAATGAGGTGAGTGTGAGTGATTTTCTGGTTTTCTCCGTGCACTCGTACAAGGCTGTAGGGAATGGTTATTTATAGAAGAAAGGAAGAGTACGTAGAAGATTGCAGTTGATTGCCTCTGTTGATTTCTTCACTGATTGAAGCATTGATTGCTTCATTTATTGCAGGGGACAGGAGCTGGAGATGCGTGAGCGAAATAAGGTAGGCGACGGCGGGGTAGATAGATAAGGCGAGTCGCAGAGTCGCGCGAAGAAGAAAACTATTTTTGGGCGCGATTTTACTCTTGTCCGCCTGTGGAACCGCCTCAAAACAAGGCGGTTTGTGTGTTGTCCGCCTCTACAACCGCCTCTTGTCTGCCTCTGGTCCGCCTGTGGTGTCCGCCTCTGTATGGCGCGGTTGTGCAGGCGGTTGTTATGCTGTTGTGCTGACCGTGACTTATTTCCTTCTACGAACTTCGACCGGCTCTAGATTCTTCGTTTGGACTCTGTTTTCTGAGCCGTTTGCGTCTATGCGTTCGTCTCTTCGTCTACTTCACTCCCGGCTTGGTTTTCCTCATGTTAAACCAATAATTTGTGAGATAAACAATAAAACATAAACTAGAGGAAAACTAACCGAAGTGGAGAAATGAGCAAGAAAAGTGCTAATATTATATATGAAATACACCTAAATAACATGCTCATTTAGACACTTATCACACCCCCACACTTATCTTTTTGCTTGTCCTCAAGTAAAACCATGTACTTAAGCAAGTAGGAGATGCTCAATACTAACAAATATTATTATGAAGGGTAGGATAAAAAAGTCAATAGTTTATGATCTCTAAAACTTATTGAGGAGTGTGAAAAATTATCTGCTGGTGGCATAGGTGTGCTCAAGGTGAAAACAAAATATAGAGTTTCGGGGTATGATCTAAGGTACTTCAATGTTTCTTTTATTTTGGTAACTCCGAGAACTTTTACCATGGCCAACCTCTCTCAAGAATGGGCATTGAGGAGAAAATAAAAGGAAGAAAAGATTTATGCATTTGCTTCACTTTTGCATAAGAGATGAGAAAATATAGGCATCACGCCTTTGTATTCAAGAACACTCAACTCTCCTTTGTTGGTTACCAATGGTGTCTCGAAAGTCCCTTATATTTTTTTGTATTCTTCTTCTCTTTTTTTTTACAGAGAAATGCCCCTTAGCAATCCCTAAGAGAGAAGTCAGAAAGAAACCCTGAGCAATAAAATCCAACCAATTTGCAGATTATTTGGTCACACCGCATATAAAAATGCTCCTCAAAAGTAATCAAATGTAAAATTTTGAAAAATTTGTACCCTTTATCCTACAATTCATAATAGTATTAGTTTTTAAAGAGAACAACCTACATTAGCAGGGTACATAATTCAATTTTTGAACAAATGCGAGGTAAGCAGAAGATAAGCAGAGAGATTGACAATTTAAGCATAAAATGTCCTGACAAGGCTCTTCCCCCACACTTAATCTTTAAGCAATGCCCTCATTGCGTAGAGGAAATAAAATTAATAGGGCATGCAATTAGTAAAGGAAAGAGTGTACTCCCCAGATTTCGTAGAGTGTGTAGAGCTCCCCCACACTTGAGTGTTGCTGTGGAATGTCAAGAATTTAAACCTGTAAAGAATATTCTACACAGCGAGAAGAACTCAAGTGAAGCCTGCATTTTATTATAACAAATAAAAGGGAAATATAGTACAAAAAAGAAAACAACATTAAATTAAAGGAAAGATAAAAGATAGATAGTGGGTTGCCTCCCACCGAGCTGCCCGGGTTTAACGTCTCTAGCTAGACGTATTTGACCAAGTTTTAGTTTGGAGAAGATTCTGAGGGCAAATTGTCCCGCTGTTCTTGGACAAAATAAGTAGCAGATAGGTCAGTTGAAACATTGGAATGAGAATTATACCTTTTAAGACGTGCCCCGTTGACCTTGAAAGTTTCGCCTTGTTTGTTCTGGAGTTCAAAGGCACCGTACGGGGTCACACTAACAATTTGAAAAGGGCCGGCCCAATGTGACTTGAGCTTCCCTGGGAAAATCCTTAATCGCGAGTTATATAAGAGAACCCAATCACCAATTTCGAATTCCTTTTTGAGAATCATTCTGTCGTGGAACTTTTTGGTGCGCTCTTTATAGATCTTTGCATTCTGGTAAGCCTGATCTCGCAGCTCTTCTAATTCGGTAAGTTGGAATTTCCTCTTTTCTCCTGCAGAAGTCATGTCAAAGTTCAGGGCCTTGATTGCCCAATATGCTTTATGCTCCATCTCTACAGGAAGGTGGCATGCTTTTCCATAGACCAGCTTAAAAGGAGACATCCCGATGGGAGTCTTGAATGCAGTGCGGTAAGCCCAAAGCGCATCATCCAGTTTAAGTGCCCAATCCTTCCGTGATGAATTAACCGTCTTCTGAAGGATCCATTTTAACTCTCGGTTGGAAACTTCTGCTTGGCCGTTTGTCTGGGGGTGATAAGGTAAAGCTACCTTGTGACGTACCCCGTATTTAACCATAAGTGCTTCGAATAAACGGTTGCAGAAATGGGTTCCTCCATCACTAATAATAATTCTGGGCACGCCGAAACGGGTAAAGATGTGCTTTTTGAGGAATCTTGTTACTGTCTTTGCATCGGCATGATGACACGGTATAGCTTCCACCCACTTTGAAACATAATCAACTGCCACTAGAACATATTCGTGGCCCTGCGAGGAAGGGAATGGTCCCATGAAATCTATGCCCCAACAATCAAAGAGCTCTACTTCTAGTATCCCTTGTTGCGGCATCTCATGTCTCCTGGATGTGTTACCCATTTTCTGACAATTATCACATTGTCTGCAGAATTGGTACACATCTTTATGAAGGGTTGGCCAATAAAAACCTGAGGCCAGGATCTTAGCAGCGGTCCTCGTGGGTCCATGGTGACCTCCGGCTTCCCGAGAATGACAAAAGTGAATGACGCTCGAAACCTCTTCTTCCGGGAGACATCGTCGAATCAACCCATCAGCACTAACTCGGAACAAGTACGGGTCCTCCCAGAAATAATGCCTCGAGTCAGAAAGAAATTTCTTCTTCTGGGAGTAGGAAAAATCGTAGGGTACTGTTCCTGAGACTAAATAATTGGCCAGGTCTGCGTACCATGGCTCCTGTACTTTGGTGATGGAGAAGACAGTCTCGTCGGGAAAGAACTCGTTGATGGGCACACTATCCGTAGGAGTCACCAACCTAGAGAGATGGTCGGCGACGACATTCAGTTTCCCGCTCTTATCTTTGACTTCGATGTCAAACTCTTGAAGTAGAAGAATCCAGCGCGGTAAGCGAGGCTTGGCTTCTTGTTTCGTGAATAAGTATTTGAGAGCGGAGTGGTCTGTATGCACGATGACCTTGCTTCCCCATAAGTAAGATCTGAACTTATCGAGGGAGAAAACTATAGCCAAAAGTTTTTTCGGTGGTCGTATAGTTTTTCTGCGCGTCGTTCAGTGTTCTGCTAGCATAAGCGATCACTCTCAAGATTTCTTTTTTCTGGCAAAGAGCTGCCCCACGGCATAGTCACTTGCGTCACACATGATCTCAAAAGGAAGGACCAATCAGGTGGTATGACCACAGGTGCTGTCACCAATTTTTGTGTTATGTTTGGAAGCAGCTGAACACTTTCTCAAATGAAACGGGGCATCTTTTGTAGCAGGTCGGTCAATGGTTACTGATTTTGGAGAAGTCCTGAATAAACCGCCGATAAATCCTGCATGCCCTAGAAATGCTCGTATATCTCGAACTGTAGTTGGTGCTGGTAACTTCTCAATAACCTCTACCTTGGCTTTATCCACCTCTATCCCTTTTGCTGATATTTTATGTCCAAGGACGATCCCGTCCTTGACCATAAAATGACACTTCTCCCAGTTTAAGACGAGATTCGTATCCTCACACCGTCTCAGGATCAAATCTAGTTGTGCCAAGCATTTGTCGAAACTAGAGCCATAGACTGAGAAATCGTCCATGAAGACTTCTATGCTCTGCTCGATGAAGTCAGCAAATATTGCTTGCATACATCTCTGGAAGGTAGCAGGGGCGTTGCATAGACCGAAAGGCATTCGTCGGTATGCAAAGGTACCGTAAGGACAAGTGAAGGTTGTCTTGTCCTGGTCCTCAGGTGCGATTGGTATTTGAAAATAACCCGAGAACCCATCTAGAAAACAGTAGTACTCTTGCCCTGCAAGTCGTTCCAACATCTGGTCGATGAAGGGGAGAGGGAAATGATCCTTCCTGGTGGCCAAGTTCAAACGCCGATAATCAATACACATGCGCCATCCTGTGATCTTTCTTTGAGGGATAGTCTCTCCCTTTTCATTAATAACAGCTTCGATGCCCCCCTTCTTAGGGACAACTTGAACAGGACTGACCCATGGACTGTCAGAAATTGGATAGATGATGTCTGCGTCAAGGAGTTTCAGAACCTCCTTTCGAACTACCTCCTTGAGGTTAGGGTTTAGCCGGCGTTGAGGTTGTCGGATAGGCTTGAAGTTTTCCTCCATGTAAATATGGTGCGTGCAATAGGAGGGATCAATTCCTTTGATATCAGCGATAGTCCACCCGATTGCTGTCTTGTGCTTCTTTACACCTCAAGTAGCTTCGTTTCCTCCCGGAATTCAGAGAAGAGGAAATAATGACAGGCAAGCGGTCATTTTCAGCTAAGAAAGCATACTTGAGGTTAGAGGGTATTTCTTTAAGCTCGAGTTCTGGTGGTTGTTCTACTGATGGAATTGATTTTTGAGGTTTTCTGTCGAGTTCTTCGATTGGTGGCCGGAACGATTGATAACCAGCCCTTCCTTTTTCTACGTACGCCAGCATGGCGTTAACTTCTGGATCCTCCATCTTTTCTTCTAGAGAAGTAAGTAATACTTGCTCTAGGGGTTCAGTTTCAGCTTCCTGGATGGAAGATGGAAAATACGTGTCCTCCTCTGTAGCAAAATCGCCTTCCTCCTCCTCGTCATCTGTGAATCCCACCGTCTTAGCATGAGGAGAAAAGTTTGAGCTTTTCTTCATCATTTTCTGCATGTCGAATTCAATCGTCTCATCTTCGTACCGAAGAGTGATTTTCCCGTCGTGGACGTCAATGATAGCTTTGGCGGTACTTAGAAACGGTCGACCTAGAATCAGGGGAACCTCGACATCGTCATCCATTTCTAGAATGACGAAATCAGCTGGAAAGATGAAGCGAGACACTCCAACTACCAAATCTCGGACTATGCCCATGGGCTTGATCTCAGATCTGTCTGCTAGTTGGAGTTTAAAAGGAACCGGTTGCATTTCTCCTCCTTTAACTTTCAAGAAGGTGGCGTATGGCATGATATTAATGCTGGCTCCTAGGTCGCATAGACCACTTCCACAATCCACCCCCCTATAAAGCACGGGATCACGGGATTTCCCGGATCTGTTTGTTTAGGAGGGAGTGCTCGAAGAAGGGCTGCAGAACATCCTCTGTCAGGTGCACTGTCTCTTTTCCAGGTTTCTTTTTTCTTCTTGTCAAGAGATCCTTGAGGAATTTTGCGTAGTTAGGCATCTCTTGCAAAGCATCGATCAGAGGTATGTCGAGGGTCAGTTCTTGAAAATACTCAAGAACTTGGAGAATGCTCATCAAGATGTTTCTTTTTCATTCTGTTCGGAAATGGGAGTTCATTGTTTTTATGAGTGGAGGTTGGGATGTCGATGGTAATTCGAGATGGAGGTGGAGTAACAGGAGTAGGAATTGGATTTCTGAGGGAGGTAAAGTTGGTTTGGTGGTTTCATCAACATTGATATAGGAATCTTCAAGATTTTCTTTTTCTTTTCCTTTGCTGGTGGCAAGTTCCCTTCCACTCCTTAAAGAGACTGCACACAAGTTTGTTGATTGTGATGTGCCATCGTCTATAAGGACTGAATTTGCTTGTTCCTTCGGATTGGGATTTGTCTGTGAAGGGAATTGACCAGGTGGTCTTTGTTGAGTGAGTAGCTGTTGGATTTGAGATTGCAAGGCTTTTTGGTCTTTGCGCAGAGCTGCGACCTCTTCTTGCGTATCTCGTGATTTACCCATCATCGCCTTAAACATCTCCTGCATCTGAGACATATCAGACTCAGGATTCGAAGGAGGTGGAGCTGGTCGGCTCGATGAAGCTTCATTGCCATAAGGCTGTTGTTGATATTGCCTTGGGCCTCCTTGGAAATTGGACTGAGGTCTGTAATTTTGGGATGTTTGTAGGGTATGTGGGTTTTGGATATTTCCGGTGTTTGAGTAGCTAAGGTTGGATTGCATGTTACGTTGCCATGGTTGTCTGTATCCTGAATTGTTGGTGATGTAGTTTGCTTCCTCCGCTGCTTTCATTTCTTGTAGTTGGGGGCATTGATCATATCATGAGGCCCGCAACATTGTACAAGAAATTGTTGGTGATGGTTGATTGAGGAGCATAGCCTGGAGGGGTAGTAGGTGGTCGGGAAATCATCGACTTAGCTTGCTGAGGGAAGGAATTCATAGCCATCTGTTCGACCACTTTCTGTAGAGTGCTCACTTTTGTTGCTTGCTGAGCATTGCTTTCCATGAGTTGCTCATGGCTTTCATGATGGTCGAATTGTTATCACTTCCCCAACATGATATAATCCTGGAGTACCGCTCCTTGATCCACCGGAGGCCCAGTCTCTAATTTCCTCACAGAGAGACTCCATGCTGTTCAGAAATTGTGCTCCCTTTTTCAGAACGTCAGCCCCTAACGAAGATAACACCATTGTTCTGCACGGACCGATCAAGCCCTTGTAAACAATTGTGATACTTGTTCCTTCGTCAGACCGTGGTGAGGACAAGTGAGTAGTAGACCTTTGAAACGGTCCCAAGTTTCACAAATATTCTCCGACCCTGGTTGCTTAAAATTATAAATTTCAGCAATCATCTCCAAAGTTCGGCTCGGGGGTAGGAATTTGTCATAGAACTTGGTGGCCATGTCGTCCCAGGTACCAATGGTACTCGGTGTTAAGCTATGATACCACTTGCTCGCGTTTCCCGTCAGGCTGTGTGGGAATAAAGACAATCTTGCATATTGAAGTACTGCGTCGGTTGCAGTAAGGCTATTGGCATGTTGTAAGAATTTTGTAACATGTAACAGGGCTTCGTCTGGACTGGTGCCATCAAACATGCCCAACTCCTTCACACATCGGATCTGATGATATGGCTTCAGCTTCTGCCACTCATCGTATTCGGATGGGCTGAGGTGAGGAAGGACGATAGCAGGCTGTTGTCCTTGGTTAGACGGCCTGTTGATATTTCGAACCGTTGCTGGTGTAGCTGCCATGTTAGCTTCCGGGTCAGAATCTATCACTGTGGTGGTATGTTCTGTTGAGTTCGTCTCTGCCTGAGATTGCGCAGAAAGGTTCTCTCGATTTCTGGGATGTAACCAACCGTGTGATTAATATTCTCTGGGAGGCTCTGTGACCTGGTGAAAGGCATACACCACTCAAAACAGAGAAAAGAACTGGTTATACGTTAGAATAATAAAAATGTTAGGAATTAGTAGACAGAAATTTAAAGTTAGTAGTTAGTATACAATGGAACGAAATGACAATGGAACGAAATACAATGGAACGAAATGACTGAAATTTAAAGTTAGTAGTTAGAGACAATGGAACGAAATGACAATGGAACGAAATGACAGAAATAAATAACAATAATATTAACAAATTAGTAGTCAGATGTCCAAGTCAGATCAGAAGTTAGATGTCCATGTCCAAGTCAGATGTCCGAGGTTATATGTCCAAATTGGATTAACAGTTTTTTTTTAATTTATTTTTTAGATTAACAGATTATTGTAATAAACAGGTGAATTAACCGGGGCTTAGGGACTAGATTAAATCAAGTCCCCGGCAACGGCGCCATTTTGCAGACTATTATCGTGAGTGTTATACTAGAGAAAGTAAAAGAAGAGAATTAAACCAAAATAATAGTCGGGCTGCAAATAAATCCCGGTCGTAGTAGTATACAAATGTAAGCGACCGGATATCGAACCGTGGGACTAGGTGAATTAATTAATACCTAAGCGTGTCACAAAAAGGGGGAAGTTAATTGACTTGTTTTTAGAGAATTAAAATAGCAGATTAAATTACTGAGTGCAGATGAATTAAGTGGAACTCCGGGTTCAGGTTTTATATAATCTGAATAATTATGCTATCTCTACCGGTTTAATAAATTAGTTTGGCAAAATTCCTGTTATTATCCTAAGGACTAAGTCATAGACCCTTAAGAACTCGTTTACCAGAAAATGCTCGGTCTAATCAAGGTTCGAGCAATACTAAGTAAACGGACGTTGAATTCGAGGAATTATAATTGCATCTGTAAATACTAACTTATTAAATCATAATAAGTTTTCTCCAGATTTACGGCTTAAATAACCTGTCTATTTATCACCTGGTCTGATCAAAATAGACTTAGGAAAGCATTTTAATAAATTCATGTAATTTATTAAAATGGTGAGTGAAAACCTTTAAGCGTAACAAACTGTATTTATTTTAACCGGTAGAAATATTGATTACATAATTAAACAAACCATAATTAAGAACCTTGCCCGGAGTAAATCCTCCTTAGCCAGACATATTAACTGGTAATAAATCTGACAGAGGTTGGACGTAATAACAGCACGGAGACGTGATTAGTGAATGGAGAAATGGAGAGGTCGAAGAGTGAAACATGTACGTAAGTTATTGTAAGTGAAGTGGGTGAATTTGAGAATTTAGAGAACTGGGGTATGAGATGTACGTGAGTGTTTAACTGGAAGAGAATGAATGAGGTGAGTGTGAGTGATTTTCTGGTTTTCTCCGTGCACTCGTACAAGGCTGTAGGGAATGGTTATTTATAGAAGAAAGGAAGAGTACGTAGAAGATTGCAGTTGATTGCCTCTGTTGATTTCTTCACTGATTGAAGCATTGATTGCTTCATTTATTGCAGGGGACAGGAGCTGGAGATGCGTGAGCGAAATAAGGTAGGCGACGGCGGGGTAGATAGATAAGGCGAGTTGCAGAGTCGCGAGAAGAAGAAAACTATTTTTGGGCGCGATTTTACTCTTGTCCGCCTGTGGAACCGCCTCAAAACAAGGCGGTTTGTGTGTTGTCCGCCTCTACAACCGCCTCTTGTCTGCCTCTGGTCCGCCTGTGGTGTCCGCCTCTGTATGGCGCGGTTGTGCAGGCGGTTGTTATGCTGTTGTGCTGACCGTGACTTATTTCCTTCTACGAACTTCGACCGGCTCTAGATTCTTCGTTTGGACTCTGTTTTCTGAGCCGTTTGCGTCTATGCGTTCGTCTCTTCGTCTACTTCACTCCCGGCTTGGTTTTCCTCATGTTAAACCAATAATTTGTGAGATAAACAATAAAACATAAACTAGAGGAAAACTAACCGAAGTGGAGAAATGAGCAAGAAAAGTGCTAATATTATATATGAAATACACCTAAATAACATGCTCATTTAGACACTTATCAGTGGACAAATGGAGCTAACAAGTATGGTGTATTGTGTAAGTATTGTGTATGTAATCAGTATGCGTATTCCGGTGAAGGTAAGTATGGATGGTTGACTTGTATCGTCTTCCGTGTATGTATTGAACTGTATGAATGTATCCTTGTAAAGTATTGTATTGGTATGAATGAACGCATGTATGTATGTATGTATTGTAAAAAGAACTGCATGTATTCGACCAAGTGGTCGGCGTACCCTCACTAGTACGCGGGGTATACGGTTATCATATGCAGCGAAAGCTGACCCCCTAGGGGGAACGTTTTTAGTGTGCAGGTACCGAAGCGGATGTGGTCAAGGTAAGAGACCGGCGGCACAACCTTGTACTTAGAAAGTAAGTAGTTGTGAGGAATGGGTAGATGTAGACTCTTAGTGAGTATGTATAAATTTGGGAGAAGTATTGTATTTGATTTGGAACCTAGTAAACTCGGTTAAGTATATGGTATTGTATGAATTATGGAGGAGCAATTATTGAATGGAGCATTGTTGTATTTGATTGATGTATGGATTATGTATTATAGATGTGTAGTACTCGGGATTCCGGTCCATCAGACCGATGCTGTATGTAGAAGAAGTAGCCTTGTTAGTCACGTGGGTGACTAACGGCATTGTATCACCCAATGTATGTAAGTATGTATCCGCTGCATGACTTTGTAAGCACGAGGAGATTGGACGGTAAGCATTGTATTAATAGTAGGGGTGTTACAGTATCAGTACGGTACCCCACATATGTATAGGGTGGAGTCAGGAGCACGGGAAGTAGTCGACTCCATACTACGGTCAGCAGTAAAAGTTAAACGAGAGCAACGAATCGCCAAGAATGGTTGATGTAAAGGAACCCAGTTAAGTTAACGACACTAAAAGAATTAGTGAATACATTTCAAGGAAATGTTTATGAGTCAAGAAGTGTGGAGCGCACTGACTAGTGAGTAAAGACATTACATATGTCTCAAGAATCCTGAGGAATAAAACATGATAGCTGGGTCAAATACCCAGCCTATACATAGTAAGGCCAATGCCTATATGGACACGTTAATGTACAACGAACGGGACGAAACTCCCGGAATGATCACCCAGACTACCAGGGAATATCGATCTTCATAGAAGAAGATAGTAAACCCAGTAAAGAACGCAAAGCGATGTAGTTAACTAAACGTATACAAGCCAGATGTAATGGCATAGCTTAGCAACACCCAAGAGCAATCCTTGAGGGGTGTTTGGATCAATAACTGTTGAACGAAGTAACGTGGCTGAAACGCAAGGGTTGAAACTAACATCCAGTTTAAACATAAGTCTTCAGAGGCAAAACAGACATTCTTAAGGGGCATCCCATAAAAGGAAGCAGGATGCAACGACCTTGTCAGGGAGCCCAATACAACCTCCAAATCATGAAATGTTGTACAGAGAAGTAAATGTGTGTGAACAGCCTACAAGAGCAGAGCTCGAGGCAGTAAGGCTTATAAGCCACAAACAAAATGTGTTATGTAAATTTGATCGATTGCTGGAGTTTATGATAAACAAATAAATAGAGCGGAGAACAAACCACTACTTTAAGAGTGGGGATACCTCTCGATATTGTGAAACCGCGGGAGCGGTAGTTAGGTGAACCAAGCTCAAGAAATATGTTAAGGATTGACCATATTGTTATTACCGAAGGATGATTTGAAAAAGAATAATACGAATAGAAGCGTTTGTACCAATTGTGGAGACCGGAAGAGTAGTAAGTTTAATAGCAACCACCATAGGTGTGTGATGCTAAATGTAGAGTAAACAACGCTCAAGGAGCATAAGGCTCGAAGAATAGCGTATTCAGCAATCATCCAAATAAGTGGCGAAACGCAGTGTAATGGAAAAAGCTAATATAATAGCGGATGCAGTGTAAGTTGATGCAGTATAATGAGTAAGGATACGGTGCGCAATAAGCAACCATTGTATAAGAATTGTTAAACGATAATATGGCAACTAAGCATAGCTATGAGTAAAACCCAGTGGAGATACAACGGTAAGTGATAGCAAATAAACTAGGCAGTAAGCCAGTAACCAGTATTATGTGATAAGAATCTCAGTGAAACGCAGTGTTCATTCCTATTGCAATCACATAAGAGATTTACTGCCAAGAGTTTACGCCTCTGCACTCTGTATGACTGAGTGTTTTGGTATTGCACTTGCGCAGTAATGATTGAGTGGGATAGCTAGGAACTTGGGAGAATGTTAATTGTGGTAGTAGTGGAAAGAGACTTATAACGCTATAAGGACTGAGGCATAGGAAATGCAAGGTCGTACCAATGAAAGAGTACTTGTACGAAACCAAACATGGAAGCCTGGTTAGCAATAAGTGACTACAGTAACACTAAATACCAAATACCGGTATGGAATATACCTTAAGTGTTGGAAATAACTGAGGGAGCACTACATACCAGGTAGTAGCTCAACCTCAACCGACAACGAGTCGGATGAAACTAAGTGAATGATCACGAACTTACACAGCTGCATATGCACTAAGTTATCTGAACAGTGGATGGAAAGTTTACAACCCACCAAATTAGCGCACGGTAAGAGATACCATGCGTCGGTTGAGAAACCGTAATCCACAGGATAAAGGCGATGAATCAGAGATGTACAATACATTAAGAATAACGAATGGAGCAAACTAAGC
This sequence comes from Limonium bicolor, assembly GCA_023374045.1. Lineage (NCBI taxonomy): Eukaryota > Viridiplantae > Streptophyta > Magnoliopsida > Caryophyllales > Plumbaginaceae > Limonium > Limonium bicolor. The sequence continues at coordinate 260,315,569 of CM041780.1, forward strand.
TCTAAGTTATCAAAGTTGCGCAGCAGAGGCCAGTGATTCAAATGTGAATGTGCATAGTGAATATGACTAAATGGCTAATTATCAATGCCTAGAAGCGTGACAGGTCAGAATCGAAACCGATTATGAGTTAAATAAGCTCCAATGAGAATTCTTGGTTTAGAGACTAAAATGGTTAAGATCCTCTAACCAGAACGCATTGTATAACAGACCGCGTGGAAGTTAAGACACTCCACGGCGGCAGAACATTTTAAACCAATGTTCAGTGACTGATTACGTGGGCGTAATCCCTTTTAAGGGGGTAGAGCCTAAAACCGCTTAGTGTGTTTTAACGTACAAGTGTACGTGAACTACGTTGTGCAAGCAAAAATAATTTGTTTTGATGATTGGTGCGTATGTAATGTGAACATGCGCATTCAATCATGGTTTAAATTGTGGTAATTGCGTACAGAAGATGCGAATACCATTGTGATAAATGTATACACCTTGTTAACTGTTATGTGTGAGAGTACAAGTGTAAGGGAGTAAGAAACTCCCGGGGAACTAAAACCCCGACTATGTATGTTCATATAATACTAAATGTAAAACCGTGTATTGTATTTTGATAAAGTATATATATATATATATATATATATATATATATATATATACAGTATTGTGATTTATGAAGAGCTATGACACCAACATAGAACCTAGTGAGAATTAAATTCCCTAGGTAACTTGATTTAAAACGAATCGGGAAGATGATCGATGGACAGAGTTCCACCCTTGGAGATGTAATGATAATGACTAGATGGATTAAAAGATAGAAAATGGTACATGCTTGAATTAGTTGCTGTTTGAAAATGAAGTGGGAGGTGAAACTTGATTATCATGAGATCAAGGGAAGCCGAACACAAATTGGGGTGGAAAGATAGTTCAACACTGATGCTGATCACATCAGGGTTGGATGATCCTTGAAACTCTTTATAAGTGGTCACAAATAATCGCCTTAAGGATAAGATGCAGTTAGCATAAATTGGACTTGGAGTTGTATGGCGTTTTCAAAAAGGATTTTAGATTGGTGGTTTTCAAATTTTCGATTGGTATTTTCAAGACTTCAATTAATATTTCCAAGATTCTTAAATGGTATTTCAAAGAAAGAATTTCTTTACTTGACCTTGTAAAAAGGATTTTCAATTAGTACTTTCCAACTAAGGATTTTATCCCACTTAACCCCATAAAGAATATTTTTGTATTACTTGCTCACGAGCTGAGGACGTATGAGCCTTTGTCTTCGGACCGGTGACATGAGAAGTATATTTTAAAAATGTATGTGATTGTTTTGATCTCCCAAAGGAACGGGGACCGGAAGGTGTCCATCGCGACCAGGTTCTGCGGGATCACAGTGTATATGTACTCGACATGGGACTCGAGGACTGTAACGTCCTGTAGTCTTAGGACCGAGCCCATAAAGAGATGGAAAATGTATTTCTGATTGTGATGCATGCTAAGACATGTTGTGTGATATGTGTAAAAATATTATCTCGACCTATGAGTCTGAATGTTGTGATATGACCCAGACCTAAGAGTCTGAGGGTTGTCATGTGAGTACAAATGTTGTTATGTTACCCGAACCGTGGAGTCCAAGGTTATATGTAAGCATGTCATGTATGGATGTGGATATGTTACCCGGACCGTTAAGTCCGAGGTTGTTATATAAAGTGTGTTTTAGTATGGAAGTTGTATCTTGCAAGTAATCCCAGTGTTCATAGTAAAAGGATATGAGGGAGATTGTGAACTTCGAGGACGAAGTTCTTTTAAAGGGGGTAGATTGAAATACCCCAAACCTTAACCTGTTAATTAATTATGTAATTATGATTTTCTAAGGCTAATAAGTCCTTAAGATCATTGGTGAAGAAATAAAAACCAAAAAGATGGAGAAAATGCGTGAAAGCCACAAAACGCGAAAACACGTAATTAATTATTTTAGGAGGTATATAACCTTCACTGGGGTTATAAATATATTTTTATACCCTAAATACACACTAAGAACATGTGGGAAAAATTCCCGAAGAAAACGGATCCAAATAATGCATTAAAACACTAACGGAGTCTTAAAGCGCGTTTTTCGAGAAAACCCGAAAACGTGATTTTAAGTGGTCAAACGAACCCGTAAAAATTATAGTTCATTAAATAACTATAAAAAAATTAATGGGAGTATAATAACCATTAAAATTTAAGAAACGAGAAAATTCCGGAAAACGGGCCCGGTTAGTGAATAGTGCTAATCCGGGTAAATAAACGAGAGTTTTCTGTAAAAAAATGAAAAACGCTGCAGCATGTGTTACTGTAAGGGGGCCGGTTTTAATATGTTAAATAGCTCTCTCACACTCTTGACTAGTTAGCTAGTTAAATAAGTCAAAAAGCAATAAAACAAAAAGTAACTTATACCCCCACTCACACTCTCTCTCCTCCTTTATTTCTCTTTTCCCCTCTCTTTCCTCTTCCTTCTTCCTCCAGCGATTTTCTCCTCTCTCTCTCTGTTGCTGAACGACAATGCAGCCCCATGGCTTCCTCCACTTCTTCTCCTTGTCCAAGCTAGCTCCAAGCTCAAATCACAAAAATAATTACATATTTGTGATCCTCTCACCAAGCTCTACACTTCCCTCTTTTCAAAAGCCGAAAATAATGAAGTTCATCTCCATGGGTTTTTCCCATTTGAAGAAAAATGGCACCAATGGGAAGCTTGGAGTCTTCTCTCTCTCCTAAGGTAAAAATATTCATGAAAAACTCATTGTTCCTCCTCCTCTTGTATTGGCCGATTTTGCCCATCATCATGCCTTGTTTTCTTCTTGTTTTGGAGCTTCATTTCAACCCTTCAATGGTGGAATAATCCCCTTCTTGATTCAAGAGTGAGAACCCCTCTTTAAAAGCTCCAAAAGGTAAACCCTAACTATGGTGTTCTAAACCTTGCATTGAAATGGTGTTATTTTAAGGGTTAGAATTTTAATTGTGTGCTTTTTTTGTGTGATTTGGATGTTGGGATAGAGTTTGGAAACTCCATCACCTATTGGACCGAAATTGGGAAGAGGAGGAGAAAGAGGAGATTGGTAAAGGAAAGGAGAACTTGTGAGATCAAGGTAAGAAACTCACCTTAATGCTTATTTGATTATTGTAGAACTTGGGATGGAAAGTTTTGGAAGAAAATCCAAGATAAATAACTCACCTTAAGCTTATGTGGTGTTTTAAGGAAATTTTGTTGTTTTGGTGCAAATATAAATGTTGTGTGTAGTGCAGGTGTTGCTATTATTATGAGGAAATTCAGTGTTTAAATTTAATGTTGTTTAAGGGCCTAAGAGCCAAGCTTTTAAAGTTAAGTACATTGAGGTGATCGTTGTTAAAATGATGGAATTGATGTGTGGGATAGTGCCTTGAATGAGTTGATGGTTGGAGTGCTTTGGTGAGCTAAGTAATGTGTGGGAACATGTTAAAATTATGGGGAGGTTATGGCGAAATTTCAATAGGAAATAAGTGCTTTTAGGTGGCTTGGTAAGTGAGAGAACTTAGGTGTTCAATTGGGTGTTTGTAGTGTTGAGTAGAGTGGTTAAATAGCCTTATAATGGTACATGGAGAATGGATATGTGAGTGTATAAAATCTGTAGCAAATGAGTGTTGTAAAGCATTGATATTTCAAGAAAAAGAGTTAGTGCTTGTAATCTTGGAAATGAAGTTGGACTTGGGTTCTAGAAGTGCAAAGGTCTAGGTGAGTTGGAATGGTCATGAGGTGGTTTGGTAAGTTTGGTAGGAGGTAGACACTAGCAAGAAGAAGCTAGAAATGCACAAGTGTGCATAATGTGGAAGAGGGAATGAAATTTTGTTGAAAATTGAGCAAGAATTGGAGTAAGGATCTAACCAATGATTTGGAGAGGTTTAATGCATGTTCTAAGGTGTTTAAACATGTAGGAAACATGTGGAAAGATTGTGGAATAAGTGGAAAAAAATTGGGGTGAATTTGGAGTTCAGAATGTGTAGAAAAACGGTTTTTAAAATGGGGTCTGTTCTGGACCGCCCCTGTGTGGGAGGTCCAGCGCAGAGAAGAGAAAAAAAAACGTGTAGCTTCTGTTGTGGACCGCCTCTGGGACCGCCCCAGAGGGGCGGTCCAGACCAGAGAAGAAGAAATTTTTTGTTTTAAGCCTTCTAATGATGGGGGATCGGATGGTAATGGTTTTAGATGATGTTTAGGCCTTGTTTGGTGACATGTAAAGACCTTAGAAAGTGTAAACAAGTGTTAGGTTGGATGTGAGAAAATTGTGAGTTTAAGTACACAAGTTAAACCGAAATAACGGATAACGGGGTAAGTACGGGAGTAATAGAAGTTTACATACCGTAAGAGTTTGTTGTTAATAAAACATTTTAATAATAATACCAGTTGTTTCGGAAACTACCCGGGGAGCGTGAGGTGACGCGTTGGAGTAAATCCTCGGGAACAAGGTAGATAACCCATGGTGTAAGGTATGGTTTTCTTGCAACCTGTGTCCTACCGGGTTACACCGGCTTGTATGCCAACTTGTTTTTTTTTGTGTGTTTGCCACCTTGCAAGATAAAGCATGAAATGAGTTTATGGTAATTCATTAATGTGGCGTAAATAATTTCGATACCGTTTAACCTTATTTATGTGTTAAACCGTAGCTAACCGACTCTAGGAATCACATAAGAGTTCGGTATCCGGATTGAACGTCCCAACCCACGGGAACGTACTAACTACGGCTATCCGTGCTTTAGTTATATATTGTGGTTATGTGTGTTGTGTGTTGCCTTTGTTTAATGTATCGTTGTTTAACGAATGTTGTTGTCCATGTTTGTCGAATGGGATGTTACCTCCCTTGTGTGTGATTAACCGAACTTGTAACACCAAATGGTGCATGTATGTGATAAGTTCCATAAAGGAACCTCTAACTAATATGTATATAATATGGGGGGTGAGGAATCCGGTCGTTCCGGTCACGCGCGTTTTTTGGGAGTTGATGTATATATATGAATTAACTCCCACTCTGTTATGTTATGGTTGTTTTTCCTTCTTGGATCACAACCACCACAAGCTTAACCAAGGCTTACCTACCTCATTATTATTCAGGGCTAGGGGGACTACTGTTATGTTCAGGTTGCTTTCCTTCCTTGGATTGCAACCGCCCACAAGCTTAACCAAGGCTTACCTATCTCATCACTATTGGAGCTAGGGGAAATTGTGCATGGTGTGGTCGGGTCTATATTAATACCGACACATCTATGTAATGTTATGTGTATTGGTGTGCTCGGGCCTATATTAATACCGACACATCTATGTAATGTTATGTGTGTTGGTGTGCGGACTTATATTTAGTCCGACACACCTTAAGTAAAGTGTTCGTTCTCTAAGAAGAACGGTGGTGTGTTTGTGTACGTGTTGTTACAGGATATGTCGTGATGTTGTGTAAGTTGATAACCAAAATCAACCCAAATTCAGTGAAAGAAATAGTTGTAGCCCGATCAATTCGGTGAGTGTTGCTTAGTAAGAATTAAGTCCCGTTAAGGTAGAGCCTTCAAGGGACAAGGAATAAAATAAGGTGATCTAACCAACGTGATGTGTGAATGTTATGTTTGTATCTTTTTATTGGATATGTGTGCTTATAAGTAGGTTATGTGTTTATAATTTTCTTGCGTGCTTAAAATAAAATAACCTGCATGCTCACTCGACAATTAGTTGTGCGTGGCCCGGTAGCATGCGGGCTGCGGGATTACCATACCAGCAAAGGTGCTGACCCCCTTTGGGGGCCCCCATTACTTTTCAGGTACAATGAAGCTGGTAGCCGCTCGAGAGTAGGACGGGGTAACTGTTTATGTATGGGTGTTATTTAGTTTTGGTGTGATATCGATAATGGAATGTATTAGACTCGGTACAGTTTGGATTGTAGATGTATTTGTATTCAGTTTAATGGATTTGTAAATGTAAAGTGTAGTGCTCGGTAATCTTGTCCATCAGACCGGTACATTGTGTAAGTAATAGCCTTGTTAGCCACGTGGGTGGCTAACGGCGTGTAATACCCATTGAATTAGTCAGTGTTTATGATGTGATTTCCGCTGCGATTAAAGGTTAAGTGTACAGTTTGTAGTTGGGGTGTTACACTGGTTCTGAGTAAGGTCTTGGTCAAGGTTTGTGTCTGTTGTGGGACTGCTAACATCAGGTTTCAGTGAGAGGGGTGGTCTTGAGAAAAATCTGTTGTTGTTTCAGTAAGAGTATTGGGTCTTTCTATGACAGTGAGAGGGGACTGGTCTTGAGAAAAATCTGTTGTTGTTTCAGTAAGTGTATTGGGTCTTTCTATGATTTCTGTATCTTTGATGATATGAAAATCAGGAGGATACGGGCCTAGCTCCTCTCTGTTTTGACTCAAAGTATGTTTCCACTCATTGTCTCTCAGAGGGAATATAGTTTCAAAGAAGGTTATGTCTCGACTGATTTTAGCAATGTTTTCTTCTAAACACAAGACCTTGTACCCTTTTGTATTTTTGCAGTCACCAAGGTAAATGCTAGTATGGGCTCTAGAGTCTAGTTTTCCTTTATTGGGGTTTATATTTGTAATGTAGCATAAACAACCAAGGTTTTCATGTTATCGTAATGAGGCTTGGTGCCATATAATCTCTCAAAAGGTGTAAGGTTCTCAATGGCTTTACTTGGGATTCTATTTATGATGTAAGTTGCATGCTCAACACAATAACCCCAATATTTTGGTTCGAGCCCTGACTGAAACAGTAATGCCCTTGCTACTTCCATAATGTGACGTTGTTTCCTTTCTACTACCCCGTTCTGTTGAGGGGTATGAGGCAGCTCGTCTGGTGAATAATTCCCTTTTTCTTAAAGAATTCTACCCCTTCCAAAGATTTGCCAAGTTCTTTTGCATTATCACTCCTTAGAGTTTTAACTTGCTTATTTGTCTGTTTCTCGACTAGGGTGATAAACTCTCTTATTTGTTGTAATCCCTCTTATTTTAACTTAAGGAGCTTAACCCAAACTGCCCTAGTGTAATCATCCACTAGTGTGAGGAAATATCTTTGTCTATCTGTGGTTTCAACCCTCATGGGCCCGCAGATATCCACATGAAGCATCTCAAAGGGTTGAGTTGTTTTGATAGTTGAGGAGGGAAATTTTGTCTTTTACCTTTAGCTTTAAAACAAATGGTGCAGGGAAGAATCATAGAACTAGACTGAGCAACATTCTTAGCAGGAATTCCACTAATCTTACACATTTTTGAAATGAGGATATGCCCCAGTCTATTGTGCCATAGTGACAATATTCTGTTTTGATCTACTGCATTCATGCTATAGCTACTCATACAGTTCATGGGATTAATTTCCCTTCCAGAGACATAAGCACTCAAAGCAAAGATGTCTAGAAAATACAGGCCAGCAACTTGTTTTCCTATTTTCTGGGAGATATTTCTCTCAGAATCCTGCAAGACGCAAAAATTTCCACAGAAAACAACTTCAATTTTCAGAGATTCTATCAGCCTAGCCACAGAGACAATATTGAATTTGAAAACTGGCACATACATTATGTTTTCCAAACATTTAACCTTATCAGCAAATAAATCAGCAATAGACTGCACATTTTCTTTATGGCCGTCAGGTAAAGTAACTTCCTTCTTTTGATTCAGACATCTAAAATTTGACAGCAACAGACTATTTCCACTAATATGTTCTGTTGCACCTGAGTCTATTATCCATGATTTTTCCAGATCCATAAAAAATTTCGTTTCTGTTTAAACTTAAACAAGGAAGAAGCTTATAATCTGTCGGGAGTTACCTGAAAAATCACCAAAATTACCGTGACTGCTAGCATTGCCATTATGTGTTGTTGAAGGTAATTGACAAGCTGGTTCAATTGGTCGGCGGTGAAACCTCTCACAGGAGACTGGGCAGTTTCTCTCAGTAACTCTGGTGGCGCTCTTCCTTTCTTCATCGACTGCCGACCCAGCATGGATCTCTTTGTTCCTCTTGTTGTCTTCTCCAGGAAACCCTATGAGCCACCAACACTCCTGCTTGGAATGCCCAGTTTTCCCACAATTTATGCACTTAACTGGTTCCTTCTTTCCGCCGCTGGTGTTTTTTGTGACAGGTCTTCTTGTCGTAGACCTAGGGTTTACCGAATTTGGGGAAAATTTCTATTTGGCTGAAGCGGGGAAGTTGTTTCCCTTCGCGACGAGAGAAACAGTTTGCTCCTCAGTTTCCCTTGAATCTGAACCCTCTCTCTACTCCTCTTCTTGAATTATCAAACTGTAAGCTTCTTCGAGGGTTGGAATGTCCTTTGTTGCAAGAATCTGGCCACGAATATGGGTGTATGATTTGTTTAAGCCCATAAGAAAATGAATGAGTTCTTCTTTCTCCCTCTGCTTTCCTTGCGTGTCCTTCGCTTTGCAATTCGAACAGCATGTGCAAGCTTCAATAGGTAGCGCCAGATCATACTCAGCCCACGTTTCTTTCATCTTCATGAAATAGTCGGTGACACTATCTTGACCTTGCTTCAAATTTGAGATCTGGCTTTTGATGTTGTGTAAGGTGGTTAAGTTCTTTTTCTCGAACCTACGGCAAAGCCAATCCCAAAGCTCTTCGGGTTCTCGGTGTACATCACACTTCTCCCGATGTTTGAAGCAAGCGAGGATATAATCCACGAAGCGACTAAAGAGCTTGCTCGCTCCCAGGCCGCAAGTCGCGTGGGATCTTGGTCACCAGGGCGTTTGAGGGTTCCATCGATAAACCCCAGTTTGTTCTTGGCTTTAAGTGCACGGCGAACATTCCACTTCCAGGAGAGGAAACCAGTTCCAGAAAACTTTGGAGCCAACGCCTAGCCAGGTTGCTCCGTCACGTGAACATACAGTGGATCCGTTTGAACGATCGACGCCGGAGAACTCGCTGGGCCTTTTTCTGCGTCCTTGTCACTCATGATTCTCTTTTGTTAATGCAGCGCTTTGCGCTCTGATACCATATTAAGATTTGACAAGAAAGAATGGAAAATCACTCTTGCATTCATAGACCTCGATCAATCGATCAGAGGATGACTGAGATATTCGTCTCTTACAGAGAATTGTGTTTTCTGATTAAGAAGGAAGAAAGGAGTCGGGAGTATAAGTGGGGGGGCGACCGGTTCAGGATGGAACCGGCTCGACCGGAAAATACAAGTAAAGAATAATACCTAATACATCCTAAAAGCGTACAATTGAGACCTAGATACAGCCTATATGTAACAATACAGGGAGTAACTCACATAGAGTATACTGCTACGCACATAGAGTATACTGCTATCTAATAACTTTCCAAGACTTAAACGAAGCTCATAACTATCACTCTAGTTTGATCATTAACATAGACACATGATGACAATAACTCATCCAAAGATTCATTCTATATTATTCAGAACATAACCCGCCCACTCCTCTCGGACATCATCAATTTCAGCTTGTTGGTAGGCTCGACCCTTGTATTCGCAAAAATACTACAAACAGCAATATAAATTACTATCAGTTTATAAACGAATCCAACTTTTGAAAAACAAATGGATTGAATATTTCTTACCTCTGTTGGAATAGTTCTCTGTCTCTTCTTTATAATCTCCTTCATAAACCTCATAACATAATATCCAGAATCAATGCCATTTGGTTGTTTAGGGCACTATAAACAATCAAACAAATTGGGAATGAATACCATCAATACATGAACTACACAATACTTGAATCAACATATCATAATAATTAATAAAATCACTAAAAACATACAATGATACCCATTCCGGTCAATTCAGAATTGTGGTGTTTTCTTCTAATTGGAATCAGAGAAACAACTTGTGTATCATGTCCTTACGCGGAAAAATTTGCTACAGAGCAAGCCTCATTTAGGGCAAATAACAATCAACTATATAAAGCTTAGCAACATGTCTACCCATAGCATCATTTAATATATGATCATGTGAGACCGATGTAAATAACAGTGTTAGCATCGTTTGATCCCAACCACTATAATCACATGGCTAATAAGTGAGTGGCGTATCTCTGTAGCTGTAATAAGAACGATGTTTGACATCATTTCACCAACCAGAATCTTAGGTATACCGATTAACTAGACTCAACGGGTATCAGCCAATGGGATATATCTATACGATGAAACTGTTCACATTCGAGCTAACCAAGCCGTTACATATAGCATTCAATAAGCTAAATTGAGGAACTGATCCTAGAAACGTCACAAGCACATTCACTTTACAGCTAAATAGATCATGATTAATACCTTGATTTTGACCCACTTTACATTCCTGCGAGGCTTTCTACTATCACCATTCTTCGCCTGAAATACTTTTAATGCTCTACAACATTGCATGAAACAAAATAGATTGCAGACAAATTTATTAAATTATCTAAACTTTAGAAATAGAGATTATAAATGAGTATAACACTTACTTCTCTACAACGTCCTTCACATCAGCACAGACTGGGCCCCTTAATGGATCAAGCCAATAACATATATGCCACTTAGGATCAATAACACAAAGAATCCAATGCTCACTGTAAGTTACAAGAAAGTCATTTTTATAACTTGTGTGTACATATCAATTGAAGTACAAAAGGTTAGAAAGTTATGTGTTACCTTACACAACATGGAACTAAGAAAACTGACTGATCGTTTCCTCTTTCAAAGGTGGCTGACAAATGATGCATTCTATCTTCGTCATCATGAACATTACCAGGAGATATATAACGTGGGCATATAAATTCAAAAAGGTTGTCGTCACCCACTATTCTGGTCTTGTCAAACAAAGATCTGAGTAAAATAATAATTAGTGAAAGTTATGCAATAAACATTAAAAATAGAGAAAAAGGATGAATAAAGGAGTTGAAAGAATCCATCTTTATTGTTACTAACTTGATGTATATTGACATTTGGGAGAGTTCTACTTTTTTCTGCTCAAACCATTTTATGATCTCGTCACTGGTAATTGAAACAGGCATTGTGTAACCTACAACTTCTTTTTGCGATTGAATCATGATCGTATCACCCGCAACCATTTCAGTCTCTGCGTAGAAGTTTAACATCTTTAATTTCGCTAAACCTTTCCTTTCCAAACCAGAGTTGGTGGCAGCAGTGAGATTTGGTGATGGAGCAATAATAACAGGCGCTGAGGTATTCCCACTCTTAACTTGGTTAGCATCTTCCACTGAATTCGCAGACATCTTTCCCTTCGAACTTTTACACGGTGATGCCTTAGATTTTGTAGCAGGTGATACCTTTATCATGATTTTAGAAAATGGTCAAGCTGCTTAGCATAATGAGTAAATGACTAAAACTAAAAATAATTAATGATTTTAAGAAAGAATTGCAGTACCGGTACATGTTCCATATCAATGAGCTCCATAGGCCAAGCCAATATATTGTCAGGAGCATCTTTCACTAAAAACACTTCTGCTTGCTTGTTAGGAAATGGAACTTCAGAAGATTTCATATTCTCTACAGCGGTAAAACTCGCACCTTCTTGCATGTTGGATCCAGTGGTACGTTATTAATAAACTCTGGTTCATCAGTTTTGGGTATGATCACCTCTCCATGAGCTACAACACGCCTAGGGTTGTCTAGCATCAATTTGCACTTTATGGATGCCTAAAACAGTTATGAGACAGAATATCGCATGGTTGGATATTGATCGTATCAATAACTGCAAATAAAATTACAGAACCAAGAGCTCTAGTTACCGGTGGAAGGCATGAGAAAAGTGCTGCAGAGCAGCTAGCCTGTGCACTACAAGCGGGAATCGCCTCTTGCACTTCTTGTAGCTCCTTATTATGATGCTTGGACTCAAGAGCATTTACCTTCAAAATAAGTTCATCAACCACCTTCCGCATTTGCGCAATATCAGGATCAGATGCAGGGGCTGGTGCAAAAATTGCTTTGCTTGTAATATTGGGTCCCGTTGCTATAGGATGAGTAGGGTGATCTTTTTTCTCTGAAAGCAACGGCAATACATCAACACGTCCAACTTCAGTTACTAAACCCTTAGAACCTTGCGAAACTAGAGAGTCCTGTGAGAAATGCTTAAATGTTTAGAACCATATCTTTAAAAGAACTATCACCAGTAAAAATGCATCTGCGAAGAGGAAACTTACTATCCACTCTATCACCTCTTGTGTATCCTCTTCCACGTTACCATCTTTATTCATTCTAGCCCTTTTCCATAATAGATCTCTATCTACTTTTGACGTTCTGGGATCCAAATTCTGTTCTTTTAACTGCAATTGAAACATACCACAGAGAAAAAAAAAAGCACGGATATTAGTAATTGACAGTGGTAATTGTTTCAGTAGAAAATAAAATAAAAACTTGGAGCTAGATAGCAGGCAATTAGTAGTAGTTACCATTGACAATAGTTTCAATTGAAAACAATATAAAACTGGGAGATAGATAACAGGTCGTTTACCATTTCTTCCTCAATACCAACATATCCTTTTCTAGAGCATTTCGGCCGACACTTATTATTTTTTGATCTACTTCGATAAGTCGCACTTTTTTGCTGTGGAAGTGCAACAGAATGAGTACAAACAACATAGTTTTCAGTATGAACAAAAAGCAACAACGAATCAATTAACAGTTTCACAACCTGGAAATCTTCACTTGCTAGTTTCTTCAAGAAAACATTCCATTGTGCTGATGTTATGAAATCATATTGTGGAGGTGGCTTTGTACGTACGGTTCCATCTTCATTGGATGCAAATATCTTCTCAAACGACACTTGAATTCCTTCCAACGCTCACCAGCACGTTGCAACATCCATTTTCTCCTTAATTGTGGAATGTCGAACACAGTCTACAACAAAAAATACCAGGAAGAAAATATTGGCTCTCGTTAATGAAACATCAACTAAAATTACACTGGTGTGTATGATAAATGATAATTTACCACAACATCTTCCCAAATAAGATCTTTAATATCCTTTGGAACTTTATCCCATGAGTCATAAGTGATGGGAACTCGTCTACGAGCACACACACCAATGAAGCTACTCAATTTTTGTCGATTGTCCCCATATGGCAACCCCTTAACAGTCCATGAGAGGTCAAACCTCTCTGCTTTATATCTCTTACGAATGACTTTCTTACATATAGTTGGACCCCGCTTTGAATCTTCATTTGTTGAGGCTTATCTTTTTTTCTGGAAGGAGGCATATCTGAGAGAGGAAATCAATAGAAACAAACTGAAAATCTGATAGATAGACTTGAAGTATGCAACATAGATGATATTAAAACTATAACAACGCCATTTAAAACAAAATACGTACAAGCACCTACATTCAGTTCAAGAACATAATTACAGTTTACCCCACACCTACAGCTGAGATGGGGAAGAGCTCTAAGTTTTCAGGTGTTGGTTGTTCTAAGTCAGCTCGTAACAGCTTTTGACTTCTCTGAGCGGATCTAAGCATGAATTGTGAAGGACCGCATGCACCTTGTTCGGGAATAGGTTTTTCCGTGTTATCATAAAGGCCAATTTAAACAAGGAATTGTTCAACCGAATTAGACGTCAAACAGAAGGCAAAGAATTCCAAACTATCTTATCGATAATCTGAAGTTAAACGGAGCCAAGGTTACTGGCAATAATTTAATCCCTCCCTCCCAAAGCAGAACGTCCTTTATGCTCTGCTGTAAATATTGAGAAGAAGATTTTCTAATTAACAACCCACTAAAGAATGCACATGCACTAATCTAGAAGCAGGTGAAATTAATTTAGAAGGAAAAAGACAGCAAATCGAGTGTTGTACTCAATGAACTGGAACCAGCCAAGACGGAAGATGAACCAACCTTCGCGAGCTGTGGAGGAACTTACCGGACGTAACCTTTGCGTGCGGTTGGACGATGATGGTATACCCGTACAGGGCAACACTAGAGAAAGATGGATATTAGTTAGGTTTAAATTAGGTTTGGAATTGGGTGGTCAGTTCAAATTGCAAAGCGGGATGTACATACATCGAGCAAAGGGAGGTGCGATTGATTCGTCTTGCAAAAAATTTCAATTTTTCCCCGTAATGATATACGCCTTGCGCGCCCTCTGGCCTGTTACTTTTGACAACTGTTCTAGTACCAGTGGTCTTACATAGGTCCCGGTCATTTGCGGTGGTTATTTTTATGGGTACATTAATTTGAAGATTAATCTCATTTCAATCGCACACTGGTCTCCCCATAAATCTAGGACTTAATGTTGCGTGTTTGTTTAGAACATTATTGGTAGAGGTGATTTTGCTTAACAAGTCCATAATACCCCTTATTATTAGTGTGGCCCTGCACTCTTCTGCAGCAGTAGGCGGTAGTGTTCAATGTCGGTTTTATTCAGGCCACGAGTGTTGAATGATGATGCAGCTTTTTAGGGATAAAAGGGTAAATGACATCTTAAAAAGTCGGATTATTTTCTCAAACGCAGGGTTTGACTGCTTTGGATAAATGTGGTCGGGTGATTATTCGTGGGCCTTTAACCAGCGGAAATCGTCAATAGGTCCCATCAAACCTTATTCATTAAGGGCATTAATCTCATAAAGGTAGATTAATACAAGCAGCGAACGGGTCCATAGTGGGAAACTTTTATAGAAGCCTCCTTCTCCATTCAGATGAAAGAAGTTGGGGGTAGATTATGGCTTTATTCAAAATATTTGGTGAGACTAAGGTTTCTCAATAATCTACCTTGGAGATTGAAGCTTATATCAATGAATGGTGATTATTGAATGATAGGTCCCACTTGTAACCAATAATACTCATCTCCATCTTACAATCTCGCTTGAGAACAAGGTCAGAGGCTGGTTTGCTAGCTTATCTCATCAGATAATTTATTCTGCCTACTCCATGCATAGCTTATAGTATATGAGCGTCTAATTCATTTTTCTAGCTGATAGTTAATAGTTCATACCCTTATGTGTATAAATAGATGATTTTCTAGTTGTGGGTACAAGAATTAAGGAGAAAAAAAAGTAGAACATTTTATCCTTGCTTTTTGCATTGGGAATAAAGTAATTTGAAAATTAGAGTTGTGAGATAAATGTTGGGGTAGAATCGGAAAGTAGATGACAAAAAAAGACTAGAACGTCATATATTTTGAAAAGAGTGAAATGACCCAAAAAATCATATTTGAGAACGGGAGGGAGTAGTTGTTTGTTAATAGTTACAATTAAAGTAAATGTAACACCCCATCCAACGCTTAATAACAAACTGCAGCGGAAAACAAGAATCATCACATTACTTAACTCGTTGGTGTTACACGCCGTTAACCACCTACGTGGCTAACAAGGCTATTACACATACAATGTATCGGTCTGATGGACTAGATTCCCGAGCGTCTACACGTTGCTATCCCTTTTCCGTTAACAACAAAACATACACATACCTTAAACTGTACCGAGTATTCACAAGCTGATGCCGATAACAATTTCAGTCTTACTACACCTACTGTACATATATAACTTAAATGATTACCCATGTACAAATGACTACCCCGTCCTACTCTCGACGGCTTCCAGCTTCTTGTACCTGAAAATAGGAAAAGAAGAGGAAAGGGTGGCCCCCCGGGGCTCAGCACCTTTGCTGGTATGGTAATCCCGCAGCCCGTATGCTACCGGGCCACACAACTAATTGTCGTCTTAGCATGCGATTGATTATATTTGAATCATGCATGTAAACTATAAACACACAACACATAAAATTCCACCTCAATGGGCTCAACAAACAGATAACACATCCTTACTTGATAAGTCACTCATGGTGTTCATTACCCCTAGAGTGTTTCTCCTCTAATGGAGCTACTTCCTTAATAGACGACACTCACCCATTAATCGGGTTATCCTTAAACGCCTCTTATCACAAACTGGGATTCATATCCATGATCCACATACTCCACATAACAACACTTTTCACATTTCAACGTGCACATAACATAACATCGCAATGGGAATTGCAGTACAATAATAACACATAACATAACGGGAACGGTTCTCTTAGGAACCGACCCAAACATAGTTAATTCACTTTTGATCCTAGAGAATGATGTCACCCTCATGATAAACTCGTTATACAACACTCATTACCGTCCTAATAGTCGGACGAGTAACTTAAGTTAAGATGGTTCGGATATGGTGACCCGAACACACCACATAAACACATGTTCCCCCTAAACCGATCATAAGTCAAAATAGCTAAGCTTTGGAGTAAGCTAATGAGAGATCATAACCCGTGAGGGAAACAACCATAACAGAGAGGAGGGTAAGGCTAAAAAGGATACCCACTCCCAAACAACGCGCGACCGGCCTAACCGGATTCCTCACCCCCGTTAGTACATATTTACTTGTAGATAACTAGTTAGAGCCCCACTATAGAGCCTATCACACCCACACACCAAGAAGGTATTTCGACTGGGTTAAACACACGAGGGAGGTCCATACATTCACACACAACATTACACAATTAACTCACGCATAGCCGTGGTTAGAACGTCCCTTGGTCCGGGTCGTTAAATTCCGAATACCGATCTCTCATGTGATCCTAGACTCAGTTAGCTAAGTTTAACACTTTCGAGGTTAAATGGTATCGGAACTAGACACGCCACATATATGAATTACTGTAAACTCATTACATGTTTTATCTTACAACGTGGCAAACATACAGAAAAACACATTGGCATACAAGCCGGTGTAATCCGATAGGACACAGGTTGCAAGAAAACCATATCTGTCACCGGAGTCCACTTTATCATGTCCACTTATGTTCCTCGAGCAATTCTCGAACAACTGATAATATTACATGTACTTTTATTAACATGGGGTAACATGATTGTTTAAAGTCTAATGCTCATAACTTATCCCCGTTAACTTAGTTAAATAACTTCACATTTTAACTTGTTTTACTTTTACATTTTAATACAACTTTCCCCCACTAAATTGTCATTATAACTCACTTAACATGTCCTTAACAATCTTATAACTTCATTACTTAATAATCCCCATCATCCTATAACCTTAAACAATGTTTTTGGTCCATACAGCGCCTTGTCCGAACTTGAAGTCCGGACACTGTTCGAGGCTCAAATGGGTGTAAACAGGCGAAAGTCCGAACATGCGTCCGAGCTTCCCAAGTTCGGACGCTGTTTGAGGCCAAAACAGAATATAGAGATAGGTGTGTCCGAACTTCCAATTTGGACGGTAGTTCGGACACCGGTCGAAGTTCAGGAGACTTACGCGCAACAGGGCATGTCCGAACGTCCATGTTCGGATGGTAGTTTGGACGTGCCCAAAACTCCATTTTCTATACCTTTAAACACTTACTCATTTCTTGCCTAAATGCTTAATACTCATAATACTTCCCCCTTAGGTTTATAGCATGTTCCCACACTATATTTAGCCCACCAAAAATACTTCATGTCCTTCCAAGAATTTTCTTCACAAGTTCAAACATCTTCCTTACCTAAACATCATTTCCTCCTTGTACATCAACATTACCTAAACCTTCACAAACTCCTCCAAGACTTTAGTACATCCCAAAACACCCATTGGATTTCTAGAACTTCCAAGATAATGCCTAAATCCTTTTGCCTTCTAAAACACCTTAATGCACCTCTCTTTCCCTACTAAAACACTTAATCTCAATTTCTCAACACTTCCAAACTCACCAAACTCTTTTTAAACACTTAGAGCTTCTTATACATTATCTAAATTTTGACATGGGTTCTTCTAGCACATTGATATACCAAAGCACATAGCTTTCACCATTAGACATTCAAGAAACCTAAAATCCATCAAGAGTATTCTCACACACAAACACTTAGGTTTTCACCCTTTTACAACAAAAAAACACTTAATCACTTAATACACATTCCTTACAAACAAACATATTGTTTTTCATCCTTTAACCATCCAAGACACTCATCTTCACAAAGAATGTTCTTTACGCACATCTAAATCCTTAAACTCCACCACATCACAATATAGTGCATAAACTTAAATTGCTTGACACTTAGGTCCTTAAATAACATGGCTCATAGGCCCTTAAATTGCATAAACCTTAAACACTGAATTTCCCACATATATTGCCTTTAACCTGCAAATACACTCAACATCTCATATGCCTCTTTAATAATTCCCTCAAGAACAATTCACTAGGTCTTTTGCCATTGGATCCTTAGGTATTTTATTAAGCAAAACTAGCTCATTTTCCCTAAGGCATAAATTACATTAAGTTAGCACATTTACCTCTTTTCTTTGAGATTTTTACTTGAACACTCTTGTTCTTCCTTGTTTGGAAATGGGCAAGAGGACTTGGTTACTTGTCAATGTTCTAATCAACATACAAGTAAAACCAATGAGAATTCAAGCTTCATGCTTAAACTCATTTACAAACCCTAGGTTATATATATTGTCTTAACACATTAAGGTAATTGTTTTACCTTGGAATTGGAAGAGAGCTTGAATAAGTATCAAGAGAGGACTCCTCCTAGCCCTTTGAAGTTTGGAATGGAGCTATGAAAGAACAAGAGAAGACACCATAAATGGTGAATTTTTGGACATCACTAAAACATGAAGGGAATCTTGTTTTCTTGGGTTTTTCCTTACCTTGAAACAAAGAGAATGACTAGGCATGAAAATATGAGCTCAAGCTCTTTCAATGGTGAATCTCCATGGCACCGAAATGAGGCTTTTGAAGATTTGAAAAGATAGAAGTGTAGAGCTTGCTCCAATTAGAAAAATGGTGGTCTTTGTTTTTGATTTGGTAAATGGAGCTAGGAATTACAAACATTCAAAGATGGAGATGGCATGGGTTGTTGTAGCAAACCGATGGAGAGAGGAGGAAGAAGATAGATGACCGTGGGAAATGAAGAGGGAAGAAGAGAATGAGGTGAGAGAGTACACTTTGTTAAGATATTTATGTTATAAAGTAACTTTCTTCCTTTTACTTACTTTTCCTTCCTTCCCTTAATTGATTTTTTTTTACATGTTGGTGACTCACCATAATAAAAACCGGCCCCCATCATCTACTTAGGGGTAGTTTGGTCTTTGTTGACCAATTAACTTACTTACATTGACTTATGTCATAAACTAGCATATTTTAGTTACTATTCACAAAAACAAGGCACATAGTTGTGAAATTTTTGATTTCCCATTGATTTAGACCTCCAAATGTGATACTAAGTAGTACACATGTTAATTAAAGAGTAATGATGGACATTTAGCCATTCAAAACTCATTTACAAGACACTTTTTCAAAAATGTGCTTTAAGACTCCTTAAAGCACATTTTGTGTTTTAACTTGTTTTCAAGCTTGGTTTTCTTTGTTAATTGGTTTAATATGTTCATTAACATGTAAATAGGGTATAGGTATGACCTTTAGGTCTTATACAAATTTATCCAAAGCTTAGAGCACATTTTTGCCCATATTGACTTTAAGGCATTTATTTGTGTTTTGTTTGGTTTAATTGTCTACCAAGGTTTCCTAAGGACTTAATTAGCCTTATATAATCATAATTGAATATTATTAAGTCTTGGTAGGCTCTTTGGGTCCTAACCAAGTTCACTTCCAAGCTTAGAGCATGTTTTTGCTCAAACTGTGTCTTAGTGTTTTATTGTGTTTTACTATGGTTTAAATTTTTCACTGATGTTTCAAGGCACTTTTTAGCCTTTATATACCATAGTTTAACATTTAAACAACATATCAAGGTTTGGGGTATTTCAGTAAAGAAATGTAAAAGCAAGGTAGTGAAAAACCAAAATATTGGTGAGATAGTAGTAAAATTGATACGTGTGAAATATATTAAGAAAACAATAAACTGAATATATAAGCATGTTTTTCATAAGCTGAAAATGCATGGATCTTATTCCCTTACTTTTAGCTTATCTCACCAGCTTACAAAGAGGATGAAGCTTAGAGGTTCATTGTCCACGATCAGAAGTTTTATCTACTTTTGAAAATAAAGTTGTAACAGGTCTAAAATCATTGTTGGGTCTATCACTGACTGATAAGTGTGAAATATAGAGCATTTGAAGGGTTTAATTTGATTATTTTTAATAGTGGTTTGGTCAATATTTCTCACTTATCATGTGTTTTTCCTATGATTTGTGTTTAGATAATAATTATGGCATTTTATGTGTCAAAAGCAGGTAAAAGTCATGGAATTGCATTCTTCACTTTATAAGCTTCGCAATGCAACAAACGGGGAGCAAAACGGAGTCCAAACGAAGAATATAGGCCTGAAACAAGTTTCACTCGTCAGGATACTGACATGTCCGAACATACGTCTGAACTTGTATGTTTGGACAGAGGCCGAAACTTCCTGAAAATTTGTCCTAACATGTGTTCGAACTTCCAAGTTCGGGCGCCGCGTACAGAATTCGAAAATATGCATTTTTAAGAGTTAAAAATGTCTATTTTTGTTATAAAAGTCACATACGGTTGGGGGAACAGAGCCATTCACATCGGATGCCTCAAAAGAGGCTCTCATGCCACGCCTCATCTCCCTCCATCACCATCACCATAGATCAACACCATCACCACCACCATCTTCAACCTCTAGCCCGGCGAACCCCAGATCTGGACAGCGGAGTGAATTTAGAAGTTTTCTATTCCAAATGATTTCTCAATCTCTTTTCTCTATCTATTTTGTGATTATGTCTGGCTAGATAGGATTTGCTCTGGGGGAGAGTTGTTTGTAAATGGATATGGTTTAATTAAGTTTCACTGCAGTTTGGTTATGAGAATACATTGGATTGTTTCTAGAGTTGTTTTACGAATCTTGTTTTGATCTGATCGGTGAAAATCAAGAAGGTCAAGTTAATCAGAAAATCTATGGAAAATCAATCGGATAGATGGGATTTTCCCTGCAGTTGCTATAATTCTTCATTATTAATCTGCTTATATCTGTTTTGTCTGTTTCTAGATTAGAACTAACATGTTCTGATAGGTGAGCTCTTCTTTACCTAGGATTTAGAATTGAAGAGAGTTCAAAGAATTTGTCGATCCATATACCTCTTAGGAAACTGTAGAAGTTGCTACTTATATCCAGTGTAGAACAACCCAAACCCGGAGTTCCATTCATTGATTCAGATTTATCATTTAGTTTCATTAATTGCTTATTTAATTTCATTATAGTTAGTTCAACCTCAAAAACAATATACAACCCCTACATTTCCAGTTTTCTTAGGGTTAGGCTTATTTCCTTCAAGTCCCGTGGATTCGATACCTGGTTGCTTCTATTTGCTATACTGTTGCGACCAGGATTTTTGCAACTCGATAAGTCCAAATTTAAAGAAGCCGCGTCCGAACATCGCAGCATATATTTTCCCCTAACTTCAGTCGCGACGCAGTAGTAAAAAAGTTTTCCTCTCATCTTCAATCTCTCATATCTTCCTCATTTCTCAACCAAATCGCTCAATCTTGGTATCAATCTCCTCGTTTTTCAATTCTCTACAAGCCTAGCACTAGAAATCAACCATAAACGTGTTCAATAAGTCCGATTCTAAGCGAGAAGCATCTGAACCCTAACTTGCGAGTTTGGAAATTTTGGAGTTCTACCCTGCAGATTTTGTTGTTCTTTCTACTTCTACATATCTATTCAACTCAAGCAAGATGATGCACAAGTTAACCGGAAGGTCCAAGAAGTGTGGACAAGCCCATGCCAGTTCAAGCCGCCAAGGCTCGACTAACGTATTTAGAGACTAGGTAGCGAGGGAGTGGTTCGAGAAGGAAGTGGATATTATAGCAAAGTGCTCCGTTGTACCTGAGCTTCAGCGTCAGCTTCGTTTATCTGAGCTCCTCGATGCGTACAGACGGGCTAAGATTTGGACATGGGGGGTCATACGCCCAGCGGTTGGTGCGTGTGTTTTACGCTAATGCCCTCTATCGGGACGACAACATTCACTCCATTGTTCAGGGTATAGACATCGAGATTTCAGAGAGGGAGGTGCTCATTACCTAGGGATTCCTTACCCCGCTCCCCCTCATCCTGATGACCACAGTCCCACACGGATGCGCTACGAGTTCCAGGCCGCTGCAAACAATCACTATCTTGCAGCCATGGTACAAGCCCTGCGTCGACGCAGAGGTGATGACCCGTCTAAGCAGGTCATCCCTGCTGATCTACTTCAGGACCCATGAAATACCCCTAACTAATTAAACATTGATTAAAAATATAATCAATTCATTAAGGCCTAAACATGCCTTAAAAACAAATTAAACACGACAATGTTTGTCAGAAAGCAAATTACACCCTTTGACCTTTTAGGGTAAAATATACCCAAATGAGCTCCTTAGGACCTAAATTTTGTCCTAAGCATTATAATCCATAATGAACACAAATAAACAGTTATCAAGTGAAACCAAGCTCGTAAACTTTTAGAACACAAAATGCTCTAAGCTTTCTAAAGCACATTTTTTGAGATTGTCTACAAATGAGTTTTGTTTGATTTTAGGGCCTTGAATACCCTAAATATACTAATGTGACATAATGTACCACATATAATGCCTAATTCAAAGTTTTTCAAAAAAATCAGAAATATGTGCATGGTTTGTGAATAGTACTCAAATAGTGCAAAATAACACTTAATCTCCTAATCTAGTCAATGGTCAACACTTATTATTTGACCTTGACCTTGTATTTCCGACAACTTAGGTCTTTCCCTTACCTATTAGCCGGCCATATACATATATATTCATGACTCAAAAGTAACTTTTATTAAAGTAAGATAAGTACTACTTTAACACTTAATTAAGGCAAGATCATCTTTCCCACTTGACTACTTCTTCCGCCACCTTAGAGCTTTCTTCAGCCTTAGGAAACCCTCCTAAATATCTAAAGATGAGTCATCCTTGACTATTTCATAAAATATGACCTTATCCGTTTTATAAGCTAAAAATTTCTTCATTCTCTCAACCTTTCTTCTCAGCTAAGCATCATCCAAACCCTCTCTTACTGCCTCCATAACCGAGAGCAGCCACCAACTTACATGGTCAACACCTCATGCTCTAGGAAGGTCTTATGACATGAATATGCTCATTCTCTTCCTCTCTTCATTGACTCACCCATTCCCATTTCCATCCAGCAACCTAGTCCGAGTTGGTGCTTGAAGTAGTGGATTTTTGGTTGAAAATCAGAGAAGAAAGGGAAGAATGTCTAACAACTTCTTAAGTATAAAGCATGCATTAAGCTACTTAGCTTTTCTTCTCCATTTCCGGTTATGTTTTCCATTTTCCTTAGCTATTCCCTTGTTTTCTTCATGAAATCAGTGGAGAACATCCAAGCCTTGAGAGGTAGCAGATCTTGGTCAAAAGGTCTAATTTGTCCATTTTGGTAAGGAAAATTCATCCTGTTCTACCTTGTTTCACCGGTATATATACTGGGTTAAATGTTGTTTTTAACACCTTTCTTTCCTTTGAAAATCATGCGTGAACAGCCATTGAACACACCATACCAAGGTAAAAATATGCGAAATAACTTAATGTTGTCCTTAATTATTGGTTATGTCACATATCTAATACATGTGTTTTCCCTTGCATGTATGCTGGCGAAAATTCTTAGAAATATCCTGCACAACCGTAGGAACCAATCCAAGTACAAAGCTTAGTAAAGTGAGTGTTTTACTCCTATGATATTGTATACTAAGCTTTAGTGATTTAATATTTTTAAAAAATACCTAAATAATTACTTGGTAATTAGGCCGAGAGTTTAGGAGCTATTTGGTGATTTTGGTGCTCAAAACTAGTAAGGAAAACTTTGACCTTATGTTATATATGGTTTTTAAAAAATGTACATATAAATGCTGGCCGTGGGGTTTAGAGGTGATAAGTAACTTAGTTATGTGTTAAAATGTGGAATAAACATTTTTGGTAGTTAACTTGTGTTTAAATGACCTATAAGGCAAGGAAATTGTTTAAATGGAAACATAATTTATAAAAATATCTGGGTAAGTATAAGAAAATTTTGTGACATAACTATGTCATTGGGACATTTATGTATAATTTTATTCTATGGAAAATGTTGTAATAAGGCCATGCACTATAGCCATTTAATTTTATGTTATATTAAGGTTTAACATGAATTTTAGGTGATAATAAATATTACCGAAAACATTCTGGGTCTTTTGGTAATTAAAATAATTTTTGGAGGCTAACTATGGGTTATAGCCGAAAACTAGGTACCAAAAGCTTATATTATGAATTTTATAAAGTTAATGAAGTTTTGGTGGTAAAAATATAATTTTTGAAAAGTGTTGGGTCAAACCGTAATAAATAAAACCTTCGGTCAATCCAGGAAGTCTATAGGTCAAATAGACCATGTTAGGTGCTTTTGACCAATTATAATGTCATAAATAATTAATTTATGAACTTATAGTACCATATTAAGCTAAATGTTAAATTTGTAAAACTATTGGGGTAGAAATGGTAAATACCGAAAGATAGGCTAGGATAGTTAATATAACAGTTTATATCATTAATACAAAGTTTGGGAATTTTTGGAGTTATATAAATGGCTATATTAATAATAGTGTATAATAATAATTTTATGACATTTAGGGAGTATATGATATTAAGTGTGGTCAATGCGTAAATAAGAAAAGAATCTGGGGTGGAAAAAGGAATTTAAAACAGATTTGGGTCTGTTCGCAAATAATGTAACACAAAACTATAGGTTATACAAAATTATAAAATATAATACCATATATTGTAACCTATATGTAACTATTATAATATATGTGGTGATTATATAAATAAAGAAACTTGTGTTGCTGGAAAAACAAATCAAAACAGACCATGGGTCTGTTCGGTAAAGAAAAAAATGTATAAACCATAGGTTATACAAGTTACAAGTATAAATGATGATATAATATATGATGGTTATAAATGTTATAAGATTTGTGATAAAAACATAAATATGTAAAGTTGTGTGCTAAAAACGAAACCGGAACAGACCTTAAGGTCTGTTCTTAATTTCCGGAATTTTAAAACTATATATTATATCTTATTATAGGTTGGAATGTATAATATATGATACTTATAACATAATATAAAATTGTGGTGAGTTTGTAATAAATGAAGAATAAGAGAAGTTATAAAGATTTGAACTTATAACATATGTGCCCTTCCGGCAATAATCATAAGTTTTATAAAACTATAGATTATAATATGTTATAAAGTTTTAATGTTATAAGATATGATATTTATAACATGGTATAAAATATGTGGTTGTATTGTAATAAATGGAAACCATGGGAATGAAGAAATAATAAGTATACTATCAATACCTTTTCGGTAATAAATATAGTTTTCTAAAAACTATATGTTATAATGTTAATGGAATATATTATATTATATGGTAAAATTATATGAATATAACATTGTATAATTTTAAGGGGTTAAAAATATGGTTTATAAACCATAGTGCTGAAGCGCATGTATATTGTTCAAGAAATGAACTTATAAACTATGGTATATAATGACATAAAATACTATGGTTAATATATGATATAGGTGTGATTAAATGGATCTTGAATGAGAAATAAATTTACATAATATAAGGTTTTTATACTTCATAAAACAACTACATATACATATGTATATAAACCGGCCGTAAATAATATATGCGTATACAATATGGTTTTAAACCATGCAATAATAAATGACAAATGTTATTTCATTAGTATAAATATATACTACAAAGTCATAAAGTTTAAATTCAAATATAACTTGATACAATGAATAATGAGTTGTATAATACAAGGTATAATAAAGGGTAGAAATATACCATGCAATATAAGTTAACGTTGCATGAATGCATGCAACTATAGGTTATAAAAATATACCTATGCAAGCAACTATAGGTTATAAATACATACCTATGCATGCAACCGAATCAGTCGAATTAAATATACGAGAATGTATGAACCTATGTATGAGCGTTACACTTATATATAGTATGGAATGGAGTAATACAAATTCCAATGTTCGAAAACGCTAACTAAGACGTTTTTATAATAACCGACTCTTTCGTTAAAAACCAAGTATTAATACGTACTACGAGTAAGAGTTTGGATAACGATACCTAACAAATAACTGTTGAAATCCGGGGATGTAATATCAGATTACTAGCGTTATTCGGAAATACCGAGTCAACTAGTCATGTGGATCGACTTCTAGCGTTCTTCGAATTCTAGATTGTACTTCAGACGGACGCGTTCGACAAGCATTGTGGTCTACTGCGCATCCTAGGTCTTGTGTGTACGGATGTAAATGGGTTTGATCCGAGTTGTCTTGAGGATTCCTCGGGCTCGGATTCGCTTGATATATACAACGTGTGTGATATGTGTGAATATATGTATGTGATGAATACTTGTGTCTTTTATGCATTAATTACTTATGCACGAACGTCCTTCGGGACTAATATTATGTCGACTATAGACCGACTTATATAAATCTACATATACGAGTAATGTGATTGTGATCGCCATTGTCTATAATTCGCTAAGTATTATAAGTTATGTAATTACACTAGTAGAAAAAAGATTTTAAATGACGCACTTTAAACCACGGTTAATCACAACTGTCATTTTAAGTTTTAAACCACGGTTAATCACATAACTGTCATTTTAAAGTTTTAAACCACGGTTATTAGATAACCATCACAAAAATTCTCGGCGGGATATTTTATACCACGGTTCTGGGTGGAACCATCGTATATAGCTTGACGCGTTGCATTTTATACCACGGTTTTGGGTGGAACCGTCGTAAATAGCTTGACGCGTTGTATTATATACCACGGTTCTGTGTGGAACCGTCGTATATAGCTTGACGCGTTGTATTTTAAACCACGGTTTTGTCAAAACTGTCATTTTTAGTCGTGGTCAAACAACTTTAAATGACGGTTTCTTGGAAGAACCGTGGTATATAGTCTAAGCGGGAATTCAAATTTTCGGCGAAAATTAACGCGGCTCTTTCTCTTCTCTATTATATATATATTTCTCTCTCACTGTTTTACAACCAACACTGTCGAACAAGGAACACATATATGCTCGAACTCTTCTTCTTCAACTCGCGGTAATTTTTGCAACCCACCGGCGAACATGCTCTGCGCCATCTCTTCAACTTCGTAACCCATACTGGAAAACAAGGAACACATGCTGCGCCTCTTCCACTCACTGTAATTTTGCAAACCTAACCGGCGAACAAGGACATGCTTGCGCCTCTTGTTTTCACGGTAATTTTTGCAACCACACTAGCGAACAAGGAACACATGCTCTGCGCCTCTTCTTCACTGTAAATTTTTGCAACCCTAACCGGCGAACAAGAGCTCCGCCCTCTCTCATTCTCTTTCACGGTAATTTTGCAACTACCGACGAACAAGGAACATAATGCAACTTCACTCATTATTTTGCAACCCTAATTCGCAAACAAGCAACATAATGTGACTTCACTCATTATTTAATTAGCAACCCTAATTCACAAACAAGGAACATACATGTTCTGGCCTCTTCATTCTCTTCTGTCTGCGTTCTGTTGAGAAATTACCATTGAAGGCGGCACCGCTAAATCGCCGGCGAACTGAAAAAAAATTCACAGACTATAAACCATAGTTTTATGTATAAACGTGGTTTATTGTTGATTTTATACATTTTATACCACGGTTTTAAGTAAAACTGTCATTTATAACGCACTTTATACCACGGTTCAGACTCCCAACCGTGGTATAAAGTCAATGAATATTCGCGGGAGAAGGGGTCTTAAACGACGGTTTCGACCAACCGTGGTTTTTTCGCTTACTTTAAACGACGGTTATGAACCGTTATTTATAGCTATTTGTAAATATACTGCGCGAGCATAAACGCGGTTATTAACCATGATTTTTAAGGAAAATAACGTGGTATTAAACATTTTCTGCACTAGTGTTATAACCTAAGTAAAATACTTAGGAAAGAGATACGACATCGTCGGTCTCTAGAGCTTTGACTTGAACATGAATACGACCTAGATTACTTCTAGGCATGCGTAAGACCCACAGGGTAGCCAATAAATAAGTAAATTCTTCAAACCTAAAACTTGTACTTGGGTGACTGACTAGCTAAGTCAAACATTGGAGTGAGAATGAGTGTGATGATATACCTAAACCCAGATAGTCACTGGCTACTGGTTGCGCATAGAGATCTCTAGAGTTAACACCCGGATCGGGTCTACTCTTGTGAAATCCTAATCGAGCCTATATAGATCGTCAGGCGGAGTGTGCTACCGTTGGCACCAGGCCCTTGGCCATTTATGGACGCCTTTTAAAAAAGTAAAGTGAAATGACCCGGGATCTCCTGATCCTCTGGGCAATGAGCACCTTGTGTGTACGTGGGACTACCGTCCATGTGAGTTATTTTGGGATGTCATAACTTGACACCCGACAGTGCTAACCAAACTTAAACTTTATGTGAAGGCCCGGGGGGCCGACCAATGTGATATGGATGATTTTTTATAGCGTTGCACGTACTACCGCCTTTGACTGTATTATTTGATGTTGTGTAATGATGTGTCTTCTAACTGTGATGAATGTTGGGTTTATTTACGTTTTTACAGCTTTTATATATAAAAACTGTAAACCGACAAAGCATGAAACGAATCTAATGCAAAGACGGTTAATAACGACTTAAGTGACCACTAGGGTCCAAACCTGGCATACTCAGCGTTTATCGTTGAGCCTTTATGGCATTGTGAAGGTTGCTGATCGTTGACGAAGCCGGAGTGCGGGGCTCGGGTAGTTAAGGCTTTTTGGATTTTGATTACCACACGTACTTCTTACTGTATTTGGATAGATGTTTATTTACTTATGGCGATGTTGTGCTTTTTGGGATACGGTTAGAGGCTCACTGTCGTTGTTATATTTTGGAGACTTAGTCTGATGTATAGGCGGTCTCGTTATCATCGCGGGGTTTATTTCATGTCGTTATTCTGCTGTTGTATTTCGTATTGCTTCATCACTCGCATGGGCGAGGGATGGCAGGTAACACCCGTGTGAGTTTCTTTATTGTTTTTCCATCCACTGTGAGACGTGTTTAATTACTGCTACGTGAGGGATTAATATGTGATTACCGAGAGGGTGTTACAAAAGTGGTATCAGCGAGGGGTACCGCTCTGATAACGAGATACTGGGATTTAAACAGTGAGCCTAGGATTTGTGAAAACATAGGATACGTCTGTGAGGTACGAGACGACTCGTTAGATGAACTTATGTTTAAATAACGCAATACGCGTGTACTTGTTAGCCTTTAAGGCAATTCAATATCCACTGTGGTTTACGGTATATTTACCGATTTGTAATACGACGATCTGTACTACAGATGTCTGGTAGAGCTAGAGGCCACGGAGCCGGCAGAGGGGGCAATAGTGACCCCGTCATCCCAGGCGTTACCGAGGTGGTTACCGCCATACTTACGCAGCTCGGAGAGCACTACCCCACCCACCTCAGCCCCGTGAAGTTAATTGGTTGAAGCGGTGTCCGAGACACAACCACCGACCTACTCAGGGGAGCCGGACCCCGTTGCCCTGGAGCATTACATAGTAGAGCACGAGAAGGCCTTCGAGGCTTTGCGAGTGCCAGCTGACCAGCGCGTCACGATCGCTGCCTTCCACCCGAAGAACGCAGCCAGTACTTGGTGGAGACTGGTGAAGGATCAGCACCTAGCTACACCTGACTTCTCATGGGCGGCATTCGTCAAGATCCTGCGGGGGAAGTACTACCCTGCTCACCTCAAGCAAAAGAAGCGTCGGGAGTTTGAGACGCTGACCCATGGGAGTTTGTCCGTGGACGAGTACTACGCTCGTTTCATCAGTCTTCTAGACTTCATCCCCGGAGTCGACTACTCCCAGAGTCGAACTCGAGATCGTCAAGGTCGAGAAGTTCCGGGGGGTCTTTATTCCGTGTCCAGGCAGCCATGGGCGCCCACACTTTACATTACCATTCAGGTATAAATACGAATACCATCAAATCTCATTAATATCCTACTTGTTCGATTTCAGTGAATGTGTGAAGACTTATCAGTTCAAATTTTCAGGAGTGTTATGATGCTGCCTCGAGGATAGAGCTGATGCTCAAGACTCGGGATGAGACCCTAGGGCAGAAGAAGAGAAAGAAGCCCGAGAAGGAGTCTGAGGACGGGGGAGTGAACCGGGGCGAGGGCTCGAAGAAGGGAAAGTAAGGAATTATTTCCATTTGTTGATTTTATTCATTGTGTGATTATTGTGTATGCTGACCCCCAACTGTTTAACAGAGGCTTATTTAAAAAGAAAGGAAAGCAGGGGCAGCAAGGGCAGCAGAGTCAGCAGGGTTCCAAGGGAAGGATCCCGTACCAGAGACTGACAAGCCCGCCCATCGACGCCCAGCCACTAAGACCGGCACCTCCCAAGGGTGAGAATACCCTCCTCGTAAATTTATTCGTATATCTTAACATGTGTATACCTTTGTATTAATTTAAGTTTAGGTTGTAAACAGGCACCGGACAGCCCCATCGCCATTATTACTGTAAGCGCTGTGGAAGAGACCACCCGGGCGTAGATTGCAGCAGCAGCAAGGTGGAGTGTCGTTACTGCAGGAAGATGGGGCACCGCGACTTTGAGTGCTACACCAACCCTGACAACCACAACTACAAGGGGCCGAAGACTGCTCAGAAGACCTCAGCTGGAGGATCGGGAGCACCACGGGGTGGCCAAGGGGGCCAGACATCCACTGACACACGCTTCCAGAAAGGGAAAGGAGTTGACCAGGGATGCGGCACCTTGAATTCAGCGGGAACCTCGGGCACTGAGGCGGGGGCCCAGCGCGCTACAGGTAATCCTAATACCCGACTGTTATTGTTTTTGAAACCATGTTGTGTGTTAAACGCTTTGAAGTATGATCTGTGTATTAAGTACTGACTTTAGAAGTAACTTACCTTAGGAGAACTTCCATATCTTAGGTAGTTACGATATTTGTTACCCCTACCTACGAGACCAAGATCACCAAGACCAGTAGTCGAAAGACGAGAGCATCCAGGAGAGAATAGCCAAGTCATCCAACCGGGCATGATTCTGCTTAGAGAATTCCTAACCCTAGACGAGCAAACCGACATCATAGAAGAGTGTAGAGCCTTGGGTAGAGAACTAGGTGGGTTTTACATTCCGGGTTTTACGAGCGGTTCTAAGATGAAACTACACATGATGTGCCTAGGCAGGGATTGGGACCCGCAGACTAGGACTGAAATACCCCAAACTAATAAAACATGGATTAAACATCTAATCACATTAATTAATGCCTAAACATGCCTTAAAAGTCAACTGAGAACAATAGTGGTCAACACAAAGCAACATATTGCACCCTTTGACTGTTTAGGGTAATTGAATGCCCAAATGAACTTCTTAGGACCTAAAACTTTGTCCTAAGATTATTAACACATTAATAAACATATTAAAATTGTTGGACAACACTCCAACACAAAGAACAAACATTACATGCTTCAAGGTCAAGTAGGGCAAAAATGTGCTCTAAGAATACCTTAAAGGTCTAATGACCTCTAAATGATATAAAATTGGATACCATGATCAAAATATGTAAGGAACACAAAAAAATCGTTCTCAAAGAAAACCAAGCTCAGAAACTCCTTGAGACACAAAAGGTGCACTAAAACTCCTTAAAGCACATTTTTGTGTAATTGCCTACTAAATTGTTTTTAATGGGCTTAAAGGTCATAATTATCCTTAAATATGATAATATATCATTATATATCATATTAGGAATTTAATTCCAGAAATTTACAAATTTTTACAAATTTAATATTAAAATATTAATAAAACCCTAAAAGGGGGCCCGTTTGAGTCAACATTGACTAAATTGGTCAATGTTGACCATTGGCCATGAATTGGACCTCATAAAATCGGTTCATTAAGGCTACTAAGAAGCCATGTGACCAATCCCATGTGATAATTAAATATACCTCATTACTTTTACATAAAATAAGAAAAAGTATACTTTTACATATTAAACATAAAGTTGTCTACCACTTGCTTACCTTACCCATGTGAAGGCTGCCGATTGAAGAGCTCCCTTGAAATACCCCTAACCTTAAAACATAATTAAATGATCTATTAATGATCTAAGATGATTAATAAACATCTAAATATTATTGAGGAACAATCTAAAGATCTCAACAAAGCAAAACATGCCTTAAGATCGGTAAAGCCAAAAATGTGCTTTAAAGCACCATAAAGATTATATGACCTCAAATAGGATCCAAAGTGGATTCTTAAGTATTATAATGAAGTAAGGAACACAATAAAACCGTTCCCAAAGAAAACTAAGCTCAGAAGCACCTTGCAACACAAAATGTGCACTAAAACACCTCAAAGCACATTTTTGTGAAATTGCCTTCTAAATTGGCTTTTAATGGGCTTAAAGGTTATAATTACCTTTAAATATGATATTATATCACATTATATCATATTAGGAATTTAATTCCAAATTTTACAAATTTTTACAAATTTAAGATTAAAATATTAATAAAACCCTAAAAGGGGGCCCACTTAAGTCAACATTGACTAAGAATGGTCAAGAGGTCAAAGTTGACCCCTTGGACCACATGAAATCGGCAGCCACAAGCAAGAGAGGCTTCAATTAGCCACTTGCACATTCAAGAGACAAGCCTCCAACACAAGGTCCTAAAACAAGGAGACTATTTTGCCTTTTGATTAGTTTATACACCATTTGGCTCCATTATTTGGTTCAACCAGCTCCAAACCGTGTGAGCCTCTCCTTTTGTCTCCATTAGCCGACTCCTTTGTCTCCTCTTATCCCTTTGATGAGTCATCTCTCATTAACAAACATTAAACTAATCTAATTGAGTCATCTCTCATTAACAAACATTAAACTAATCTAATTTGTCTTTTGCAATCAATTAAGGCCATCTCCAATCATTCTCTCTCTCTTAGCTGCATTCCAGTCGGTGAAGCAGCTCTCCCAGACCCTCTCAACCGAAGTTCTTGTGTTGGGAAGGTAGATCTAATTTCTAAGCTTCTAAGGTAATGTTTTAAGGTCATTTTTAGCTCTTTTTCTTCATCTCTTCACTACCAACACTTAGATCTCGTGGCTCATCAACTCCTATGGCTTATTCTCAGTGTTTTAAGGTTAGAACATCAACCAAATTCGGCTGAAGCAAGTTAGGAGACCAAGGTTTCTCAAAATATCACATATACTCACGGCCTCACTTAAACTTAATTCTTTTTCCACATAATGTCATAATTTGACCATTATGTTAATTAAATCTCTTAAATGACTAGCTTAATTTATCTTAGTCATTTTTTTCCATTTTTAGGTCAATATAACCCATATTTATAACTTCACTCTCGGCACAATTTATATATGTGCTTAAAAATCATAAAAATCATAAGTTTAAGGTGTTTATACCTTGATTTGCCCTTGTATGAACTCGGCCACTTGAAGGAAAATTCACCACATCATTTAGACATGTTTAATACACCAAAACAAGATATGGTTATACTCCAAGCTTGAGCTTAACCATAAGGAATAATTAATGTAAGATTTAAGGCAAAAATCACCTTAAAAATGCAAGGGAAGTTCAAAAGGGATTCGGCCTGTTTTAGACACACCACAAGGTGTTAGATTCATCATATAGACATAGGGAATAGTTAGACAACAACAAGCTGCCTTGTTATTAGGGTTTACCTTGGAAGGGTTTTGTAAATACTTAAGAAAATAGGTGCTGTTCGGGAATGTTAACATTTTAAAATGGAATTTGTAATATGGTTTAATGACCATGTATTTTCATAATTAAAATGACATATGGTAAAGGGAAAAGAATTACAAACATTAGATATGGAATTCTAATGATAAGAGTATACATGTGATAATAAGAATTTATAAGACTCAAAGTGTTGTTTACATATGAATTATACCACAAAAAAAAGAGACAAACCTTAGGAAAAAAATAATGAATACTAACGTGAGGTGAATAGTACATGACAAAGAATCATGCATACAATATAGAAACAAACTATACGACATATAAGGGTATGTTAAGTCACATGCGATAACAAGTTCAACAATAAGTATATTAATATACAAGACAAGACTACGCATGTAATATAACACCTTTCTAATCCCGAGTTAAGCCGATAACCCGACAAGCGTTGACAGTTAATAACGGGGGATTAACCGGGAGGTGCTAGTGACAGTACGGGGTACCGTAGAATAGGTTGTTATACGGGATGCTAATCAGTAGCATTATGTATTGTTTAGACTGTTAGAGGCGACGCACGGAGCATAGGAACTTGCTGATTCATACTCCACTGTAATACTCATCAGGGTGAATGGTATGTTATTTATGTGGCTTGATTGTCTCTGAGGATTTCCTCAGTTCAGCCATTATGTGAAAATCTGTGATAAGATTGAATGTCTGCTTGTGTGAATTAATATGCTTGAGTTGCGTATTAATGCTTCTTTGTTATTATTACTGTTGTGCGATAACAGTACCGTTCGTATATATGAACATATTATAAAACGAACTAGTGGCAATGATGTTATCTTATATGTGTAATATAAGGAACGTAAGTAAAACGTTGTAGCATTAGGATAATAAGATATATAAAATATCTGAGACTTATATACGGAGCATTGGCCTCTTTAACGCCGCTCTCGTATCTAGCACTGGATCCCGAGTCGACATACTCAGGATTGGACTACGACCTTAGTCTGCCGTGTTAGAAAAAAAAATACAGTAAAGCGATGCGATGGTATAGATAAGTTTATCAAGAGGATGTGGCTCTTGCTGTGAACTGTGATCCATTAACGATACTAGGATACCGTGTGGTAACCGTAAGTATCTGGATAAATTTCCAACGAACTACAGATTGATCGTAGGACGGAGACTCTACCGCTGGAGTGGCTATTGCCGTGGGTGACCCGCCATAAAAGATGGGTAACTTAGAGACACGTCGTTCTAACGAGACGTTGTCATTAGGCATTACTGAACAATTACGAACGACTATATTAACTCGCACATTAGGCGAACATTATTTGGGCTTGTATGCCAAAGACGGGAAATTATACTCGTTTATAATTCTCGTTATTTCGCCTTGTTGCTCAGTGGTTATGCTTTATAAGTATGTGTGGTATGTTGATGGTTTTGTTTGAACGAGTCATTGTGCTCATATTGTGTGTTGTGTACTGGTTGAGTCGAGTCGCTGTACTCATGTGTAGATTATGGTGGATTGTTTGGTTGAGTGAGTCGCCGTACTCAATTATGAGCTATTAAGTGTTTGTTGGAATGGAGTCTCTGTACTCAAATAAGCGTTGTAACGCTTTCAGTGGTCTATATCGATGCGATGTGTGAAGCCGGGGGCTTGTTGCTGTTTGAGTTTACTGCAATATATATTGTTGCTTTACAGTTTTAACATTAAACTACTTGCATGAAAATGAATTGCATGCTCTCGACCAATTAACTGAGGGTCCGAGGGGGCATGACAGTCATGTAGTAACATACTCAGCAGGGGCTGATTCCATACCACAAACAACCATTTTTGCAGGTATGCAGCTTCCGGTGTCGGCAAAGAGAGGGACGCGCTGGGTAGTTTAATTACAGTTGTTTAAATATGCACTGTTGCATTTTGATACGAACTTAGAAACGTGTATAGGATTGGGGTACTTAGAACGCTCACTGTGAATGTATTTTATATTGGTTTGGGAAGGATAGATATATCTCTTGTTGTCACTGTGGGAAATTGTTTCGCATTTAAGAATATATCAGTAAGCACTTATTACTCGTATGGGCGAGTAAGAACGGTGACACCAGTAGTTCAGTTGTTGGGATTACCGCTGCGATTATGATGTTAAATAAGATGATTAGGAGCCGATTAGAGTAGGGGTGTTACAAAAGTGGTATCAGAGCGGAGTACCGCTATGATGACAAGAGATAGTAGGATTTATACAGTGAGCATAGGTTTTGGGAATACGGGAAACGTTGTGAGGATACGTGACCTTGCGGGGTTGATGCAATGCTTAAAGCTTGCACACCATAGTCGTGGAGGCTCTTCAATAACAATGACCGAGACTACGGTATTAGACCGGGTAGAGGTCTAACCCGTCCTCTTGACTTATGTCAGAGAGAGGTCAGGGTAACAGTACTAAGGAAGAACGCGGAGCAGCGGAAGGTGGTGAAGGTCCAGCAACCCAAGTAACGCGAAGATGGTATGAACCGCTCGCACTCGATAGGAGAGCATCCCGGGAAATTTGCAATGGTACCCCACCCGCCGCAGCCCGTATCTCGAGTACTATCTAGTGAGACAATGAAATGAAAAACACCACGGAGATAACTCTCCTGATCGGGAAGACCCGATGTGGATGCTAAGAGGATTATGTTAAAGGTAGAAAATAAGACTTTATGTGTTGATGTAATGTTTAGGACTGGGGGTCCTGGTAACGACGTAATGTCTACCATACGAGGATGGAATAAGTAGTAGACCGAGTTTGAGGAGAAAATGTCCTGTAGGACTAACGGGGCTACCTTGCTATAAGCAAGGCGACCCTGTCTTACATCCAGAAAAGCACCAATGGTGCGCTTGGGGGAAAGGAGGTAGAAACGACGAGTAACGATTAGTTTATGGGATATGTAATATACGGAAGGAATTACCTTTAGAAGTCCACCCGAAGCGAGTAACCCTAAAACCATGCAACACTGAAGGTTCAAGATGGCCCGACGTGCATGAGGAGAGAGCATGAGAACTGTAGAAACAAGAACTCACTAAGTTGCTATCATGCAACGCCTCGAGAGGGGAGTAAGACCTTACTACCATGGTAAACTTGTGGGAACGAGTGCGGAGTGAGACTGTATTAATTTGAATAAGAACCTTTGACGGAACAGGAACCCGATTAGGGAATAGCACTACACTGACATACCGTACCAGTGGCTCAGTCTGCATGGTGCACTTGCCACTGCAAGTGCCACATTAACCAAAGTATTAAAAATTTCAACCTACCTCGCGCACTTGCTACAGCAAGTGCAGCAACGGTAAACTAACCCTAAAAGACCGAGTGGTCCAGGCAGTTATCAATAAGCACTAAACTTTTACGTGAGTCTGTAATGCAATGAAGTGGGACATAGCCTTCTTATAGGCAGGGTACGAAACCCTTGGGTTGGAGGTCGATAAAACCTCGGGAAGACCTAGCCGGTCTGACCATTAAACCTGAAAATAATACACCATCTAGTAGAATATTAAAAGGGGAGTAAATGAGAATAACAATAATTAGTGCCTACAAGCCTAACCCCAGTGCCGGTATGGACATTACACGTCAATCATTACCGGTGGGGAGTGACGGGTCTTCAGGACCAGCATAACCATATTTAGAGAGTGCGCGACACTCGTGGTTAAACCACTACCATTGAACATTGCCAGAGGGCAAGAAGTGAGCTATACGAGTCAGGACTTAAAAAAAATAATAATAATAATTAATAGACAGATGTGAACGTGCAATAAAAGGGGCCGATGTAATGCCCCACCATACACACCGGAGGTGTTGTTGACCCATTATGCTGCTAGACTCCCGTATGGAGGGTAGTGGGTATAAACTAAAAAGTGAAAATTGCCTGATGACGGAAGATACCGTTACCTCAAAGAGGATGAAGGAAATATGAGTTGAATAAGAGTAAGGACTACACAATGAAGAGGAATGATTAGCGGAAACCACTAAGTTGTGGGTATCCAATTGTAACCTCAGGAGAAGGTATTAGAACCAACTAGGAATAAATTAAATAACAAGACTAACAATCATTTAACTATCAGAATAAGAATTGAGTCTGAATATCGTATGACATAGGCCTACGGAGGGATACCTTAGTACCACCAAAGTGACCCAAAACTAGGGGAACAAGGGTGTTGAACCACAAGTACTGATTAATATCAGACTAACGGGACTACCATAAGACAGGGGAAACACGAGGTGTCAACCTTTATCATGGAGTCCGGAAACACCATAGGGTGTAACCCAATAGAATGGGTAGAGTTCGAATACAAAAAAACTCATATCTGAAGGCGTTAATAGCCTAGGAGTGAACGGGAGAGATAACAAGTAGCTACTGATCCCACTCACAAATACCAGATGACGAGCATGTGGAAACCAGAATTAGAGCGATAAGTCGCAAACACCTATCTTAGAGAAAGTAAAGGAAATACACATTAATAAAGGAAACCATAGAACCTAATATTAAGGCCATTCTAACATTAAAAGGTTAAGAATTGGCAGCATAGTTACTCAAACATAAATTATCGAGACTAAGGGTACGATAATCACCGGGTACGAACGCCGGTACACGCTACGAGTGCACTAAACGAGACTGGGACGACCGCACTCCTAGGAGCTTGTGGGCCTGACCGAACTCACATTAAGTTAGTTGGGTAAGTAGTAATGTATCAGTATGGTACCCCATGTTTGTAAACGAGTAGTGTAAGGACCCAGGAGGTAATCAACTTGTGTCTAAGTCAGCGAATGGAACCCTGACTAGGTAAACCATGTAATGACGAGAGAGATCTCAGTCAAACTAGCAAGATTAGAAAAATCAAGGATAGCTTGATAATAAAGTGACATAAGGTCGCAACTCCACAGTGGAGGAGTCAGAACATAAGTTTTACGGATTTTAGTAAACGAGGAAACTAAGGCCAATTTAATGGTAATGGCAAGTTGAACCCATGAATGAGAAGAGGAATTGTGGTATCTAAGGAAGTTATACTAGAGAAACCTTTGTGATATTAGATGCTACCCAAAAAGGGGGGCACATAGAGAGAGTTATACCACGCGCTGAGGGCGCTGCGATGATGTCGCATTAAATAATAATAACCACATGCTCAAGCCATAAAACGTTAGTATGTTAGTACCAATTAGGGTTGAACACAAAATGAATACCAAGCTAAAACCCACGTATTGTATGTTTACAACAGACGAAGGGCAAAAGCGAGCATTACAAGAGATACTCTAAGCTGGAGATTAGATACTCCATGCAAACCGCAACGGCGGATAACCGTCCAATCGACTGGTACATGGTGCGCAACAAGCGACCATTATAATAACTGTTAACCGAATTATGTTGGTAAGAATCAGAAGGTGGTACATCAGATAAACAAATGGATTCCCCAAATCGAGATAAGGGATGAACCATATATGTGGATACTAAAGTACCAACACACGAGGGATACGAGTTCACACTAGCAAAAGCGGACCTAAAAGGTACCCAAAGAACGAACTAATTCCAGAGGGAAATAACTTGGAGTCATGAGGCGCCAGTTAGATGCGCATATCAGACTCATCTTGATATTTTAGACACGACTACTATGAGCACTAGGTGCTAGAGCATAGCTCGACAACCCTTACACCGAAGGTTAGTTCGGTAGGGTGGCATGAACTCTTAGGAATATACCATGAGCATGTATAGAATTCAGGAGGACTAAATAGAATGGCTAGTTGAAATAATAAGCGTGTGTGACGAACGAGACCACACAGCAAAATCAATTACTCCATTCCTATAATTATGGAAGACTGTGTGGAAAACACCGTCACATGGAGTTAAAACCGACATGAAACTACTACCTTAGAGGGGTAAACTAACCATAAAGTAGTTGGGCATACTGCTTGCGGAGCGAGTGGGCCCATATTGATTAGAGTTGACGTACCTAATAGGTTTGGGAAAAACCAATGATGTGTTTACACCTCCCGATCAAACTATATGTGAATATACACACACCTAACCGAGACAGACGGTATAGCCTGAGGGCTAAAGCCCGACCCTATAAAAAAAAAGAAGGGGTAACGAAATATGTAGCACATTAGTGCACGAATAATTCCACTGGAATGGAACATCTTGAACTTATTAGATTACGTGGGCGTAATCATTTTTAAGGGGGGTAGAGCGATTTCGCATGCTTAAAATATACCGTACGTAGGAGTACGTAGCGCATGGTACACATGCTGCAAACTATTATTGTACGTAGAGTACAAGTGTCATGACTGTGTTATATTACTTGAGGTAATATTGTGATGTATTATGTGTATGAATATATATATATATTTTAATTCGCATTGTCGTGACGAATAGGAAAGGGAGAACAGATAGAGTGTTCTGATTCTACTTCCGCTTATTTATGCAAACGTTGCGAACATTAAACACATAAACGCCTAACTTGTTAGCTCCGGTTGAGAGTTCAAGTAGGTCTATCTGGTAGCTTCGGTGGGAGATGGAAATAGAAGAAGTAGAAAGCTCCATAATATATGATTGTGACTCGGTATGAAACCGATTATTGGAATGCGATGAGTGAGTCGGCATGAGACCGATGTATAACCTAGTGGAGGTAAAAACTCTAGGAATTGTATGAATAATTATAAGTCGAGTGAACTTGGTATATGGTTAGGATACATGACCCTATATGCCTATGACTAGATTAATTACACTAGTTGACTTGTGTGACTATGGAACACAAGGTGGCGGATATCAAGAGGAAACAAGATTAGAAAAGAATAAAACAATTGACTGATTGAAATTGACGTGGGAAGTTGAACTTGATCCTGGTCCGATCAAGCGAAACCGAACACAAATTGAGGTGAGAGATAGTTCAACACTGACGCTGACCACGTCGGGGTTTGATGACTCTTGAAACTTCCTACAAGTGGACACAGATATGAATAGAAATTGGAATTTAGGGCGTCACTCGAAGAGCCGTGGACCGTGGAGTCCTTCGTCATTAGACCGGTGTGTCTGCGAGTGACATCACCCAGAGAGCCGTGGACCGCAGAGCCCTTTGTCATTAGACCGGTGTGTCTGTGGGTGACTAAGGAAATAAGGTGATACTGTCCGAGGAGCCGTGGACCGCAGTGTCCTTCGTTATTAAACCGGTGTGTCCGCGGGTAGTAGACGTTGGTTAGCATGGGGTTGGGGATCGTCAAGTCCTGGTCTTTAAGACTGCTTCCCTGTGATTTGTCAACGTTAACTATATGTGCACGCATACATGTGGAATGATGTGTGAGTATCCTCGCGAGATACTAACATGTAGATAGGGATGCGTGGAGTATCCCTTGCAAACACCTTTGAGTACTTTATGAGATTTGCACCTTGTCTAGTGCTGTGTACTATGAGTTTTGCACCTTGTCTAGTGCTGTGTACTATGAGTTTTGCACCTTGTCTAGTGTTGTGTACTATGAGTTTTGCACCTTGTTTAGTGCTGTTTATGAATGAATGTATCATGATTATTGACTATATGGAATGAGATGGATGCTGTATCAAATGTGATACGTAAAGAATAGGTCTGAACCTACTGGGAGTTACTCCCTAGCGATGGACTGTTTGGTTACTTAGTGGAACTTGATTCCTTAGGTGAACTGTAGAGGATTAAGGACTTCGGGACGAAACCTTTTTAAGGGGGGTAGACTGAAATACCCCTAACCTTAAAAACATAATTAAATGATCTATTAATGATCTAAGATGATTAATAAACATCTAAATATTATTGGGGAACAATCTAAAGATCTCAACAAGGCAAAACATGCCTTAAGATCAATAAAGCCAAAAATGTGCTTTAAAGCACCATAAAGATTGTATGACCTCAAATAGGATCCAAAGTGGATTCCTAAGTATTATAATGAAGTAAGGAACACAATAAAACCGTTCCCAAAGAAAACTAAGCTCAGAAGCACCTTGCAACACAAAATGTGCACTAAAACACCTCAAAGCACATTTTGTGAAATTGCCTTTAAATTGGATTTTAATGGGCTTAAAGGTTATAATTACCTTTACATATGATATTATATCACATTATATCATATTAGGAATTTAATTCCAAATTTTACAAATTTTTACAAATTTAATATTAACATATTAATAAAACCCTAAAAGGGGGCCCACTTGAGTCAACATTGACTAAGAATGGTCAAGAGGTCAAAGTTGACCCCTTGGACCACATGAAATCGGAAGCCACAAGCAAGAGAGGCTTCAATTAGCCACTTGCACATTCAAGAGACAAGCCTCCAACACAAGGCCCTAAAACAAGGAGACTACTTTTGCCTTTTGATTAGTTTATACACCATTTGGCTCCATTATTTGGTTCAACCAGCTCCAAACCGTGTGAGCCTCTCCTTTTGTCTCCATTAGCCGACTCCTTTGTCTCCTCTTATCCCTTTGATGAGTCATCTCTCATTAACAAACATTAAACTAATCTAATTTGTCTTTTGCAATCAATTAAGGCCATCTCCAATCATTCTCTCTCTCTTAGCTGCATTCCAGTCGGTGAAGCAGCTCTCCCAGACCCTCTCAACCGAAGTTCTTGTGTTGGGAAGGTAGATCTAATTTCTAAGCTTCTAAGGTAATGTTTTAAGGTCATTTTTATCTCTTTTTCTTCATCTCTTCACTACCAATACTTAGATCTCATGGCTCATCAACTCCTATGGCTTATTCTCAGTGTTTTAAGGTTAGAACATCAACCAAATTCGGCTGAAGCAATTTAGGAGACCAAGGTTTCTCAAATCTCACTTTAAGGTCCCCCCATCCCTTGAGTTCTTCTCTCCATCCGCTTTTCTTTTTGATTTTGGTGAGTTTAAGGTCCCCCCCCCCCCCTCCTAATGTTTCTCTTTCCCTGTTACCTCTGTTTGACCTTCCCAATGGCAAAAAAATGCCTAGATAAATTAAGCTAGTCTTCCGAGTATTTAATTAAAATAATGGTACCCTTATGGCCATTATGTGGAAAAAATAATTAGTTTAAGTGAGGCCGTGAGTATATGTGGTGATATTGAGACATTTAAAGTGTAATATAATTTTGCAAGTTCAAGGTTGTAATAAGGCCATGTCATTAGGCCATTTTATTTAAGTTTTAAAGCTTATTTAGTTAGATTTATGCTTATATAATTAAGTTTGGGGCCAAACCGAATTATTGGTAAAATACAAAGCCGTGGGCTTAATTTAGAGGAATTTAGGGTTTTAAAATGAATTTAACAAAAATTATAACATTTTATAAAGTTTTGTGTCAAAATTGTAAAAGTAGAAAAGTATAGGTGAAGTTTTGTAATTACCGAAAGGTTTGGGTCCAATTTGGTATTAGAAGCCAAAGTTGACTATATAGGAGACTTTGACCAACTTTGGAGAATTTTAGAAATTAAAATACTACCTTATAATAAGATACTTATTAAATTGTAAAAGATTTATAAGACTTGGGGTGGTATTGTGATTTCCGAAAACTTGGGGTACTAAATGGAGTTTAGTACAAACCTTAGGTTATTAGGAATTTTTAGAAGTTGATTTGGTTAAATTTGGAGTTAATATGAATTATATAAGTATAATATAAGATATTTCATAATATTGTTACAAATGGGAAACATATGTGGTAAAACCGAGATTTAGAGAAAGTATAAGGTTAGTAATAATGTTTATAATCTTTTGGTATAGTTTGATAATTTTTGGAGTTATATAAAGTTTTATCAAGATATAAGTATAATATATAGTTTTGATGATATTAGAAAACTATATGTTATAAAGAGGGGAATTGGTGAATATAGAAAGTTAAGTGGTGGAAAAATAATTAGAATAGACCTAGGGGTCTGTTCGGTTATTAAAAAAAATATAACCACATGTTATAATTATATTAAGGTTTAAAGATTATAATATAAGGTATATGTTATAAGTGTAACAATGAAATATAATTGGAGTTGATTTGTGATTTATAGAAGTTTAGTGGTTTATATTAAAAGCCGAAAATTGAAATACCCCAAACTTAGATATGGTGTTTAAATGATAAACTAAGATATAAGGAGGCTAAGTAATGCCTTAGAAACATTAAGAAACATTTCTAATCAAAGAAAATATAAGGAAACACCAAAAGAGCAGTTTAAGTAAAAACGTGCTCTAAGCTTGGAGAGTCTTGGGTGTGTACCCAAATATTTTCTAAGACCTTAGTAATATCCTAATGGTCATCTTAAATCAATTACCAAAGAAAACCAAGCTTGAAAACAAGTTAAAACACAAAATGTGCTTTAAGGAGTCTTAAAGCACATTTTCGAAAAATTGTCTTGTAAATGAGTTTTGAATGGCTAAAGGTCCATCATTACTCTTTAATTAACATGTGTACTATATAGTATCACATTTGGAAGCCTATATCAATGGGAAATCAAAAATTTCACAACAATGTGCCTTGTTTTGTGAATAGTAACTTAATTAAGCTAGTTTATAACATAAGTGAATATAAGTGAGAGATTTGGTCAACAAAGACTTAATTACCCTTATTATTAATGGGGGGCCGGTTTCTTATAAGGTGAGTCACCACCTTTATAAGTCATTAAGCAAATAAGAAAGCAAATAAGATATAAAGCAAAAGTACTATTCACCTTTTAACATAAATATCTCATTTACTCACCTCTCTCCTCACCTCTTCATTCTCTCTTGTTTCCCACGATTTCTCAAGCTCCCTCCCTTCTCCATTAACGTGAAG
This sequence comes from Limonium bicolor, assembly GCA_023374045.1. Classification (NCBI taxonomy): domain Eukaryota; kingdom Viridiplantae; phylum Streptophyta; class Magnoliopsida; order Caryophyllales; family Plumbaginaceae; genus Limonium; species Limonium bicolor. The sequence continues at coordinate 260,360,103 of CM041780.1, forward strand.
AGCAACTCCATGCTAGCTCCACCTTCTCTTGCACACAACTTGCTCATTTTAGCTCCAAAACCAAAACAAATCACATATTCTTCTTAGTTAGCTCAAGCTCCTTCTTTCTATCTTTTCAAAATTCCAAGAGCTTCATTTTGGTGCCAAGTCAAACCACCATTAGAGGAGGAAATTCAAGTTTGGAGACTCCATTGGCTTCTCCATTCTCTTAAGGTAAAGAAAGTGTAAGAAAATCTAGGTTTCCATCACTTTTCTTCATAACCGAAAATACATGCTCATGAGGCTTTATTTTAATGCCTTGTTCTAGCTTGTTTTCTACTCTTCAAAGGATTGAGGAGGTCCTTCTTGCTTCATATCCAAGCTTGTCTTGAGAAACCAAGGTAAAACAATCACCGTAATACCTTAAAGCACATTTTTAACCTAGGGTTTGTTCCTTAGGGTTAATGTATTATCTAGTACTCATTGGAGTCATTGGATATTGGTTAGAACATTGGCAAGGATATATATATTGGTGACCGAGATTGAGCAAGGAAAAACCTAAGGAAGAAAGCTTTTAAAGCTTGTAAAAGAACAAGGTAAATTACTTACCTTAAGGTGTTTTATTGTTTAAGGGAATGAGATTTAGATATGTGATGAGTTTAGTGGAGAGTTTACATTAGAAAAGGGTTATATATAACCTAGGAGAAACAATGACTATACTTGTGAACTTGTGACTAAGGAGCAAATGAGAAAAGAGATAGCTTAAGAACATCAAGGTGAATTACAAGAAGCATTTTATTTCAATGGGAGCCTTGTTGTGTGTATTCGCAGGTAGAAGGCAAATATATGGGGAAATTCAGTGGTTAAGATTATTGTCATTTAAGGGCCTAAGTGCCAAACATTTAAGTTTATGCACTATAAGATGATGTGGTGGAGTTTTGGTGTAAATTGTGTGTTAAGATGTTGTGATGAGAGTTTGAGTGGTATTGGTTGTTTGATGGAGAAAAACCAAGTGTTAGGATGTGCTATATACTAGAGAACCCATGGCAAAATTTAAAGGAGAACTTAAGTGTTTAAGATGTTCTAAGGGAATTTAATGACTAAGGAGGTACTAGGAGGTTTTAGAGGTTGTTTTGATGAAAAAAGGGGTGAGATAAAGTACTAAAATGAGTTATAAAGACTTAGGTATTACTATGAAGGATTTAGGAATCAAGAGAATGTATTTGAGTATTTAGGACTTAGGCAAATGTTGGTGAACAGCTAGGAAGGAAATAAAGTGTTGATGGATGGAAGCTTAAGCTTGTGGAGGAACTTTAAGTAAATGTGTAAAGAAGTTTTAGATGGTGAAAGATGCTTGGGAGATGATGTTATAGTGGTGAGGAAGCATTTGGCATAGTGGTTATACTAGGTATGAACCACCACCTAGAGACCTAGTGAAAAACATTACAAGTGTTGGCATTATTACAAGGAAAATACATAATGACTAAGGTGGATCTTGGTGAATGATTTAATGTGTTTAGTGGAGGGCTTAAGGTGTATTTGAGGTGCCCAAATGAGGTTATAACATGCTAGGATATATGAGGTGAAGTTTGGAGTTGAATGGGAATTTAGAAACAAGGTTCTGGAGCCGACCGACCTTAGGGACCGGACCTGCAAGGTCGGTCGAGCTCAGATTTCACTGCCGGAGAAAGTTTCTGGAACCGACCGTACTTGGGGACCGGACTTACAAGTTCGGTCGGGCTTGTATTTTGTGAAGGAAATAAGTCTCTGGATTCGACCGAACATGGGACCGGACTTGGCAAGTTCGGTCGAGCTTAAATTTCCCACGGGGGAAACTCTCGGGAATGGACCGACCTTGGGACCGGACTTGCAAGGTCGGTCGGGGTAGAATTTTCAAACGGTAATGTGTTATGGAATGGACCGACCTTGGGTAAGGTCGGTCGGAAGTTCGGTCGAGCCTAAAAATAAAAAAAAAGGAAATTTTGAATTCTAAGGATGGTAATAGGTAATAAGGTATACCTTTGGTAGGGTGGTAATGATTAGGACCCTAAGAACTTAAGGGATTAAGTTAAGTTAAGTATAAATTTTAATGTTTAAAGTTAAGTTTGTAAGTTAAGTGGCAAAGACTTAAGAAGGTATTCAAAGGGGATCTTTTAGGAATTAAGTGAGGTAAGTAAGGTGCAAATAACTAATGGTCTAAAAATGAAGCAATGTTTTAGGTTTGTGAATTGGGACCCCGGAGGAGGTTAAACAAACGACGATCGACGGTGAACGGTACAATCTTTCTTGTGACCTGCTTGCTAACGAGGTGTCCCTCGGCTTGTGTGCTATTTGTTTAATTGCTATGACTAAAACAAGATAAAGCATGCAACCGGTTATATTTGTTCTCGTTGTGTTTGTGTTATCTTTACACTAACCCGCGAGACTTGAGATTGTTACTAACCAAGTTTAGTACTTACTGAGTTAAGAATAAGAGTTAAGTTTGGTGGTTGTTGGTTAATGCCCGTAAGGCTTAGCTAGCACATGGTGATTAAGATTTCTACTAACTGGAACTTGAGTGAGGAAACCCGGGACCGATCTCCGGTCATGCATGCTAAGGAAAAGGGGGACGGTATCTGAATCAGATCCGCCCTCCGCTTAAGGACTTGTCTTCGGACTTGTAGCCTAGGGCCGGTTGCCGGCTCAGCTACGCTGGACTCTCGTCTAGAGTAGGTGGCATTAAGATGGTGCGGTGGGATCACCTAAATCCCAGGTTCGAATTAAGCTACAACCATTCCCTCCAGGAACGGTTTGTATACTGAGATTGAGTTGAGATTAAGATTAAGGTAAGGAACTGAGATTAAGGAAATGAGGACTAAGGAGGGGGTTACTAACCCACTTGATAAGGGAACGCTTGAGTCGTTCATTGTTTGTGAACTAAATATGTTCATTTGTGGTTATTGTTATTGCACTTCATATCATGCTTGTGTATGTAATCAATTTCCATGCTATCGACAATTAGTCGTCGTAGCCCCGTTAGCTTGGGGGCCATGAGAGGGTGTACCAGCATTTGTGCTGACCCCCTTTGGGGGCTATTTTACACTTGCAGGTAAGAGACCCATGAGGACGCACTACGAGAGTAGGAGAGGTTAGACTTAGGTTGGGATTTTATTTTGAGTTCGGGTTGCCGCCTGTGCACCCGACTGTTTATATTAAACTGATGTAAGTTGTGATTATAACTTAGCTACTTGTACTCGGTTGGTTGTGTTATTTGGATGGTGATGTTTGGAATGGTCATCTACTTTGGATAAGGTTGTAATCGATAAAGCCGGTATATTCTAACGATCAGACGTGGCAAGGTCCAGGTTGTATTATTTCCGCTGCGACGAATTTGATTAAGTGTTCAGTTTTGAGATAACCACGATGGCTTTGGATGGGGTGTTACAAAAAGTGGTATCAGAGCGTAGTTACACTCTGATCAAGAAATACCGGACATGAGTAACCACCGAGTTAGGATATAAGTTAAGGAATAAGTGATGGGTTAAGGGTGTGAGATGTTAGAGTGAGTAGAGTCAGATGACCACTAATAGTGTGGATCGTCTTTACCGTCTATGGACGTTATAAATTCGTTAACCGAAACAGTGGTGGATACAGACCTAATGTGAGTTATGTTTGTTCAGATGGCAGGACGTCCTAGGGGAAGCCGAGGCCCCGGCCAGGGTGATGATGCTTCAGGAATACCTGGAGGGCAGACGATCGCAGAGATCGTAGCTGCCGCGTTAGGGCATGGGCTACCAGCCTGGTGTGGGTGCACCACCTCCACCGCCACAACTTGGGAACCAAATTGGGTGAAGAGTCTTGCAGACCTTCGACCCGCACACTTTAAGGGGGAGACTGATCCCGCCAAGCTTGAGGCGTACATCTCCGAGCTGGAGACCGCCTTCGATACCCTTGATGTCCCTGCTGGAATCAAGGTGCGTCTGGCTGCTTTCTACCTGAAGGGGGCGGCAGGCGATTGGGGAAGCTGGTGAGGGCCGAGCATGTGGCCAAGCCAGAGTTCGGCTGGGAGCAGTACACCGCCTTGCTACGAGCAAAGTACTACCCCGCCCATGTCCAGACGAAGAAGCGCTTGCAGTTGGATGCGCTTAAGCACACGGACAAGATGACGGTGGACGAGTATTACTCAGAGTTCACCGCCTTGCTCCGTCTTCTACCAGGTCTTGGATATTCTGACCAGATCCTGGTGGACCGCTTCTATGGCGGGCTTAGCCATCGACTCCGCTACGGCATGGGGCCGACGAGTTAACTACCTTGCAGGTACTAAGAATGGTTGAGATTTGAGTAAGTAAATGAGTAAGATTTAGATTATGAGACATAAGAGTAACTAATACTGTGGAAAGCAGGAGTGCTATCATGCCGCTGCTAGGTTGAGATAACCCGTCCAGCTGAGGGACGAGGAGAACGCTAAGAGGAAGAATGCTGGGTAAGAGCTCTGAGAGTCAAGGGCAAGGTGGGTACAAGAAACAAAAGTACCAGCCTTAGGCCCAGAAAAATCAAAACCCTAAGGGGAAGGAGGAAAAGGAGAAGGCTCCGGAAGAGCCATTGAAGTTGACATATTGCTTATGCAGCTACACCCCTGCGCTCTAGGGCGCCAAAGGGTAAGAAATAGTATTGAATGAGTCAAGAACAACTAGTAACCATTTGAGATATGAGTATTGATATTCTGAATCATCAGGATCTGAGACTGAGAAGGGAGCGGTGGTGGCTACCAGCGACGCTTCATCTGTAGGTGGTGTCACAAGGACCACCCTGGGCTCGATTGTAAGGGGAATAAGGTGGAGTGCAACTTTTGTGGAGTGTATGGACACGGGCATATGAGTGTTACCGAAATCCTGCTAGCAGAGCCTATAGGCCCGATACCAGGGGCAAGGCAAGACCGATCAGGGAGCTGGGTCTGACGGTCAGAGGAAGGTGCAGCAGGCGGCGGACAAGAACCCAAGGGCGACCCAGAAGTCGGGACCCACACTACACATGGTGGACCGGGACGAGAGCCTGAACCCTCATCGAGGCCAGGTACCGCTATCACCATTTAGTAATAAAACTACCTACTTACCGCATTATCATGCATGTTTGGTGAATAACTAAGTTAGTAAGAATGAGATGAGATTAGAACTTAAGTAAGATATAACCTACCACCACTTTAGGAAGCTTCAACATTTGCTATCCAATACCATCTACACTTAACTCGGAGCACACCGACATCGAAACCATAGGCTTTCCAACCGAACAATGTCAGGTTATCCGCCCAGGTATGATTTATTAAGGGGATACCTGACACCCGAAGCACAAATAGCCATCATCAGAAGATGCAATCAACTAGGAATGAGACCGGGAGGTTTTTATACACCGGAATACCCATGGGGAGCAAGAATGAAGTTAAAGATGATGAGCTTGGGCAAGGATTGGAATCCGTATGCCAGAATTACCAAACCATGAGGGTGCAAGATGGAGTCTCACCACCGGGAATACCCGAAGAGTTCCATCCAGTTATTACACAAGTCGTGGAAATCGCTCAGCAGTTGGAAGGAACCGATTCCAGACATCAGGCAGACATTTGCATTGTAAACTTCTATAAGAAGGATGGGAAACTGGGACTACACCAGGATAAGGACGAGACAACGGAGTCTCTCGAAGAAGGGATACCCGTAGTGTCTTGGTCCATTGGGGATGATGCAGAGTTTTTATACGGCGAGCAGAAGCGTGCGGACCGGGCGAATAAGTTGGTACTTAAGTCAGGAGATGTATTAATTATGGGAGGAGAATCAAGGATGTTTACCATGGATTAAGAGAATCAAGCTGAATACAACACCGTCAGCAGTAATCAATGCGACAATATGAGACCAGGAAGATTAAACCTAACCTTTAGACAATATTAGCCATGTAATGTTAGAATGAGATGAGGAATGAGATGTAAGATTAAGCTCATGTTGTAAATAGGATGGTTATGAATAAAATAACAGTGTTGTTCATATGAATTGTTACGACTCTTGTTATACCATCAATACTCATGAATCTTATGAACACAATTAGGTTATGGACTCGGTACGGAAGTGCACTAAGCATATTTATAGAGGCACAGGCCGACGTCAGCGGTACTATCCTCACCGGCACCTTTCCGATTAATGGGATTGAGGCATCAGTTCTCTTCGACTCAGGGGCCTCGCATACCTTTGTCTCGGCATCATTCGCGAGCAGGTTGGGGCTAGACGCTGATGAGCTACCCGACTTCACAGTTACGCTCCCGTCTAAGGAGAAGGTTCGTTGCACTCGTTACTACCGAGGTGCCACTGTCAGAATTAAGGGAGAAGACTTTCCAGTCAGTTTCATTGAGTTCAGTAAGCTAGGATTTGATGTTATCTTCGGGATGAACTGGTTGGAGCGACACAAGGGACGTATCCTCTGTGCCGAGCATAGATTGCTGCTCAAGAGTCCGTCTGGGGTAACAATATCATACCGCCAGAGGCCCAGAGAGCCTTCGACCAGGATCATCACCGCCATGGCAATGTATATGGAATTGAGGAGAAAAGAAGAAGTGTACCTCTGATATGTACAGGACATAGAGAGAGACCCTGAGTTCGACCCCGACTTGTCGGTAGTGTCGGAGTTTCCCGACTTATTTCCACGGGAACTGCCCGGCATGCCACCCACTCGGGAGGTAGAGTTCACCATCGAGCTGCTACCCGGTACCGGACCGATAGCCAAGGCACCATACCGTATGGCCCCGGCGGAAATGACTGAGTTAAAGGAACAATTAAAGGATTTGTTAGATAAGGGATTTATAAGACCAAGTGTGTCACCATGGGGAGCGCCAGTCCTCTTCGTGAAGAAGAAGGATGGTAGCCTCCGCCTCTGCATCGACTACAGAGAGCTGAATGCAGTGACAGTGAAGAATAAGTACCCACTACCCTGCATCGACGATCTGTTCGATCAGTTGAAGGGAGCATCTGTGTTCTCCAAGACTGATCTCAGATCGGGGTATCATCAGATAGCCATTAAGGAGGGAGACATTGAGAAGACGGCATTCCGGACACGATACGGCCACTATGAGTTTACAGTGATGCCGTTCGGATTGTCGAACGCACATGCGAAGTTTATGGATATGATGAACCGCTTGTTCCGGGAGCAGCTGGACAAGTCGGTTGTGGTTTTTATTGATGACATTTTGATATACTCGAAGTCTAAGGTTGAACATGAGGAACATCTGAGAAGGGTATTGGAAATACTGAGGGAGAACCAGCTATATGCCAAGTTCTCCAAATGTGAGTTTTGGCATGACCAGGTCTCTTTCCTAGGTCATGTCATCTCAGATGCTGGGATCGCAGTGGATCCAGCAAAGATTGATGCCGTACGTACTTGGCCAAGGCCGAAGACTGTTACTGACATCCGGAGCTTTCTCGGTCTGGCAGGTTACTACAGGAGGTTTGTTAGGGATTTCAGCAAGGTCGCTAAACCGATGACCAGTCTGATGAAGAAAGATGCACCGCTCTTGTGGACGATTGTTTGTGAGAGATCATTTCAGAGCTTGAAGAACTCGCTGACCACTGCACCGGTTCTGACCATTCCAGACGGTACAGAGGGCTTTGAGGTTTATTGTGATGCATCCGGCAGAGGGCTGGGTTGCGTGCTCATGCAACATGGCAAGGTGGTGGCATATGCCTCACGCCAGTTGAAGAAACATGAGGAGAACTACCCCACACATGATTTAGAGTTGGGAGCTGTAGTCTTCGCTTTGAAGATATGGCGCCACTACTTATACGGGGTAAGTGTGACAATCTACATCGATCACAAGAGTTTGAGATACATATTCACTCAGAAGGAGTTAAATCTTCGACAGAGGAGATGGTTAGAGTTTCTGAAAGACTATGACATTGACCTCCAATACAAAGAGGGGAAGGCCAATGTCGTAGCAGACGCCCTGAGCCGTCGAGCACACTCACTCTATTCGCTAGTTTCTTTCTCCAACTTGGTTGATGAGGTGCGAGAGGCTCAGAGGACAGATGAGTACATGAGAGAGGTCAGGCAGAAGCTGACAGATGGTACCTTTGAGAGTCAGAAATACGACTTCAAACTTCATGATGATGATCTGATCAGACTTAAGGGCCAGTTATGCATACCACGGGGCAACACGGATCTGAAAGACCGTATACTTAGAGAATCACACCGTTCTTCAGTTTCCATCCATCCGGGAGCCTCTAAAATGTATAAAGACATGAAGAGATACTTCTGGTGGTCGGGGATGAAGACAGATGTTACCGAGTTTGTCTTGAGGTGTCTCACATGCCAGAAGGTGAAATTTGAGCACCGACGACCGGGCGGAATGGTACAGTCGATGCCAGTTCCGGAGTGGAAATTCCATGATATCTCCATGGACTTTGTAGTTGGGCTTCCACCTTCTAGAGGAGGTCGCAACATGATATGGGTGGTGGTGGATCGCCTTACCAAAGTAGCCCGATTCATACTGATGAAGGATACTTGGAAGGTGACCAAATTAGCTGAGTTATTTGAGAAAGAAATCATGAGACATCACGGGATACCAAAGACCATAGTGTCAGATAGAGACACCAGATTCCTTTCGAGGTACTGGAGAGCTACCAGAGAAGCGTTGGGTACAGAACTCAAGCTGAGTACTGCGTTCCATTCTCAGACAGATGGTCAGACTGAGCGTACTATTCAGACACTCGAGGACATGCTGAGAGCATGTGCCTTAGACTTCCAGGGCAGTTGGATTGACAGACTACATCTGATCGAGTTTTCATACAACAACAGCTATCATGCTTCGATCAAGATGGCACCTTTTCAAGCGTTGTACGGTAGACCATGTCGTACACCGCTCTGCTGGGATGAATCGAGTGAGACGGTCATTATAGGACCAGAGTACTTAGAGCAAGTTAAGGCTGAAGTTCAGCAAATCAGGGAGAACATGAAGGCTGCTCAAGATAGGCAGAAGTCGTATGCTGATGTTTGACGACGGGACCTGGAGTTCGCAGTGGGCGACCAGGTATTTCTGCGAGTTTCACCGATGAAGGGTGTATTCAGGTTTGGGCAGAAGGGCAAATTAAGCCTGAAAGTTGTTGGTCCTTATGAGATTACGGAGCGGGTGGGCCCGGTTGCTTACAGGTTGAATTTACCTGCTGAGCTGGGTAAAATGCATGATGTTTTTCATGTTTCACAGCTAAAGAAATACATGCACCACCCCTCCCATGTGTTAGAACCTGAGAGGTTGACGTTAGAACTGAATATGAGATCAGTGGAGACTCCTCAGAGAATCTTGGACAGTAAGACTAGGGACACTCGCCACAAGTCAGTGCGACTGGTGAAGGTTCTCTGGTCTAACCAGGATGTCGAAGAGGCCACGTGGGAATTAGAGGATAAGATGAGGGCGAAGTACCCTCCTAGTTTACTGACTAGATCGTCTGTATAGGGTACGGGGCGTATCCCTTTTTAAGGGGGGTAGAGCTTCCTCGCTTTTGAGTTAGGAAACGATCATGTTTGTCGTTTGTTTGGTTGTTTAAGATGTGAATTTGTGTAGGTTGCTACACTTTGGTGTTAAGTTAAGTTATGTATAATACTTATGTATTGTATTTGAGATTGACCTTTGAGTCTTGAGATGTGTGAATGTGAATATAAGATGTGGTGTTAAGATTAAGGGAATTGAGTACCGTGAATGGTTAAGAACATATGTGAACTTTGAGGACAAAGTTCTTTTAAGGGGGGTAGATTGAAATACCCCAAACTTAGATATGGTGTTTAAATGATAAACTAAGATATAAGGAGGCTAAGTAATGCCTTAGAAACATTAAGAAACATTTCTAATCAAAGAAAATATAAGGAAACACCAAAAGAGTAGTTTAAGTAAAAACGTGCTCTAAGCTTGGAGAGACTTGGGTGTGTACCCAAATATTGTTCTAAGACCTTAGTAATATCCTAATGGTCATCTTAAATCAATTACCAAAGAAAACCAAGCTTGAAAACAAATTAAAACACAAAATGTGCTTTAAGGAGTCTTAAAGCACATTTTCGAAAAATTGTCTTGTAAATGAGTTTTGAATGGCTAAAGGTCCATCATTACTCTTTAATTAACACGTGTACTATATAGTATCACATTTGGAAGCCTATATCAATGGGAAATCAAAAACTTCACAACAATGTGCCTTGTTTTGTGAATAGTAACTTAATTAAGCTAGTTTATAACATAAGTGAATATAAGTGAGAGATTTGGTCAACAAAGACTTAAGTACCCTTATTATTAATGGGGGGCCGGTTTCTTATAAGGTGAGTCACCACCTTTATAAGTCATTAAGCAAATAAGAATGCAAATAAGAGTTATAAAGCAAAAGTACTATTCACCCTTTTAACATAAATATCTCATTTACTCACCTCTCTCCTCACCTCTTCATTCTCTCTTGTTTCCCACGATTTCTCAAGCTCCCTCCCTTCTCCATTAACGTGAAGAGCAACTCCATGCTAGCTCCACCTTCTCTTGCACACAACTTGCTCATTTTAGCTCCAAAACCAAAACAAATCACATATTCTTCTTAGTTAGCTCAAGCTCCTTCTTTCTATCTTTTCAAAATTCCAAGAGCTTCATTTTGGTGCCAAGTCAAACCACCATTAGAGGAGGAAATTCAAGTTTGGAGACTCCATTGGCATCTCCATTCTCTTAAGGTAAAGAAAGTGTAAGAAAATCTAGGTTTCCATCACTTTTCTTCATAACCGAAAATACATGCTCATGAGGCTTTATTTTAATGCCTTGTTCTAGCTTGTTTTCTACTCTTCAAAGGATTGAGGAGGTCCTTCTTGCTTCATATCCAAGCTTGTCTTGAGAAACCAAGGTAAAACAATCACCGTAATACCTTAAAGCACATTTTTAACCTAGGGTTTGTTCCTTAGGGTTAATGTATTATCTAGTACTCATTGGAGTCATTGGATATTGGTTAGAACATTGGCAAGGATATATATATTGGTGACCGAGATTGAGCAAGGAAAAACCTAAGGAAGAAAGCTTTTAAAGCTTGTAAAAGAACAAGGTAAATTACTTACCTTAAGGTGTTTATTGTTTAAGGGAATGAGATTTAGATATGTGATAAGTTTAGTGGAGAGTTTACATTAGAAAAGGGTTATATATAACCTAGGAGAAACAATGACTATACTTGTGAACTTGTGACTAAGGAGCAAATGAGAAAAAGAGATAGCTTAAGAACATCAAGGTGAATTACAAGAAGCATTTTATTTCAATGGGAGCCTTGTTGTGTGTATTCGCAGGTTGAAGGCAAATATATGGGGAAATTCAGTGGTTAAGATTATTGTCATTTAAGGGCCTAAGTGCCAAGCATTTAAGTTTATGCACTATAAGATGATGTGGTGGAGTTTTGGTGTAAATTGTGTGTTAAGATGTTGTGATGAGAGTTTGAGTGGTATTGGTTGTTTGATGGAGAAAAACCAAGTGTTAGGATGTGCTATATACTAGAGAACCCATGGCAAAATTTAAAGGAGAACTTAAGTGTTTAAGATGTTCTAAGGGAATTTAATGACTAAGGAGGTACTAGGAGGTTTTAGAGGTTGTTTTGATGAAAAAGGGGGTGAGATAAAGTACTAAAATGAGTTATAAAGACTTAGGTATTACTATGAAGGATTTAGGAATCAAGAGAATGTATTTGAGTATTTAGGACTTAGGCAAATGTTGGTGAACAGCTAGGAAGGAAATAAAGTGTTGATGGATGGAAGCTTAGGCTTGTGGAGGAACTTTAAGTAAATGTGTAAAGAAGTTTTAGATGGTGAAAGATGCTTGAGAGATGATGTTATAGTGGTGAGGAAGCATTTGGCATAGTGGTTATACTAGGTATGAACCACCACCTAGAGACCTAGTGAAAAACATTACAAGTGTTGGCATTATTACAAGGAAAATACATAATGACTAAGGTGGATCTTGGTGAATGATTTAATGTGTTTAGTGGAGGGCTTAAGGTGTATTTGAGGTGCCCAAATGAGGTTATAACATGCTAGGATATATGAGGTGAAGTTTGGAGTTGAATGGGAATTTAGAAACAAGGTTATGGAGCCGACCGACCTTAGGGACCGGACCTGCAAGGTCGGTCGAGCTCAGATTTCACTACCGGAGAAAGTTTCTGGAACCGACCGAACTTGGGGACCGGACTTACAAGTTCGGTCGGGCTTGTATTTTGTGAAGGAAATAAGTCTCTGGAATCGACCGAACATGGGACCGGACTTGGCAAGTTCGGTCGAGCTTAAATTTCCCACGGGGGAAACTCTCGGGAATGGACCGACCTTGGGACCGGACTTGCAAGGTCGGTCGGGGTAGAATTTTCAAACGGTAATGTGTTCTGGAATGGACCGACCTTGGGTAAGGTCGGTCGGAAGTTCGGTCGAGCCTAAAAATAAAAAAAAAAGGAAATTTTGAATTCTAAGGATGGTAATAGGTAATAAGGTATACCTTTGGTAGGGTGGTAATGATTAGGACCCTAAGAACTTAAGGGATTAAGTTAAGTTAAGTATAAATTTTAATGTTTAAAGTTAAGTTTGTAAGTTAAGTGGCAAAGACTTAAGAAGGTATTCAAAGGGGATCTTTTAGGAATTAAGTGAGGTAAGTAAGGTGCAAATAACTAATGGTCTAAAAATGAAGCAATGTTTTAGGTTTGTGAATTGGGACCCCGGAGGAGGTTAAACAAACGACGATCGATGGTGAACGGTACAATCTTTTTGTGACCTGCTTGCTAACGAGGTGTCCCTCGGCTTGTGTGCTATCTGTTTAATTGCTATGACTAAAACAAGATAAAGCATGCAACCGGTTATATTTGTTCTCGTTGTGTTTGTGTTATCTTTACACTAACCCGCGAGACTTGAGATTGTTACTAACCAAGTTTAGTACTTACTGAGTTAAGAATAAGAGTTAAGTTTGGTGGTTGTTGGTTAATGCCCGTTAAGGCTTAGCTAGCACATGGTGATTAAGATTTCTACTAACTGGAACTTGAGTGAGGAAACCCGGACCGATCTCCGGTCATGCATGCTAAGGAAAAGGGGGACGGTATCTGAATCAGATCCGCCCTCCGCTTAAGGACTTGTCTTCGGACTTGTAGCCTAGGGCCGGTTGCCGGCTCAGCTACGCTGGACTCCCGTCCAGAGTAGGTGGCATTAAGATGGTGCGGTGGGATCACCTAAATCCCAGGTTCGAATTAAGCTACAACCATTCCCCTCCAGGAACGGTTTGTATACTGAGATTAAGTTGAGATTAAGATTAAGGTAAGGAACTGAGATTAAGGAAATGAGGACTAAGGAGGGGGTTACTAACCCACTTGATAAGGGAACGCTTGAGTCGTTCATTGTTTGTGAACTAAATATGTTCATTTGTGGTTATTGTTATTGTACTTCATATCATGCTTGTGTATGTAATCAATTTCCATGCTATCGACAATTAGTCGTCGTAGCCCCGTTAGCTTGGGGGCCATGAGAGGGTGTACCAGCATTCGTGCTGACCCCCTTCGGAGGCTATTTTTACACTTGTAGGTAAGAGACCCATGAGGACGCACTACGAGAGTAGGAGCGGTTAGACTTAGGTTGGGATTTTATTTTGAGTTCGGGTGGCGCCTGTGCACCCGACTGTTTATATTTAAACTGATGTAAGGTTGTGATTATGAGTTAGATACTTGTACTCGGTTGGTTGTGGTATTTGGATTTGATGTTTTGGGTTGGTTATGTATTGTGGATAAGTGTTGTAATTGATAAGGCCGGTATATTCTAACGATCAGACCGTGGCAAGGTCCAGGTGTTTATTATTCCCGCTGCGACAAATTCGATTAAGTGTTCAGTTTGCGATAACCACGATTGGCTTTGGATGGGGTGTTACAAAATGTGATACTATATAGTACACATGTTAATTAAAGAGTAATGATGGACATTTAGCCATTCAAAACTCATTTACAAGACAATTTTTCAAAAATGTGCTTTAAGACTCCTTAAAGCACATTTTGTGTTTTAACTTGTTTTCAAGCTTGGTTTTCTTTGGTAATTGATTTAAAATTACCATTAGGATATTACTATGGTCTTAGAACAATATTTGGGTACTCACCCAAGTCTCTCCAAGCTTAGAGCACGTTTTTGCTTAAACTGCTCTTTTGGTGTTTCCTTATGTTTTCTTTGATTAGAAATGTTTCTTAATGTTTCTAAGGCATTATTTAGCCTCCTTATATCTTAGTTTATCATTTAAACGCCATATCCAATTTTGGGGTATTTCAATCTACCCCCCTTAAAAGAACTTTGTCCTCAAAGTTCACATATGTGCTTAACCATTCACGGTACTCAATTCCCTTAATCTTAACACCATATCTTATATTCACATTCACACATCTCAAGACTCAAAGGTCAATCTCAAACACAATACATAAGTATTATACATAACTCAAACTTAACACCCAAGTGTAGGAACTTACACAAATTCACATCTTAAACAACCAAACAAACGACGAACATGATCGTTTCCTAACTCAAAAGCGAAGAAGCTCTACCCCCCTTAAAAGGGGTACGCCCCGTACCCTATACAGACGATCTAGTCAGTAAACAAAGAAGGGTACTTCGCCCTCATCTTATCCTCTAATTCCCACGTGGCCTCTTCGACATCCTGGTTAGACCAGAGAACCTTCACCAGTCGCACTGACTTGTGGCGAGTGTCCCTAGTCTTACTGTCCAAGATTCTTTGAGGAGTCTCCACGGATCTCATATTCGGTTCTAAAGTCAACCTCTCAGGTTCTAACACATGGGAGGGGTGGTGCATGTATTTCTTTAGCTGTGAAACATGAAAAACATCATGCAATTTACCCAGCTCAGCAGGTAAATTCAACCTGTAAGCAAACGGGCCCACCCGCTCCGTAATCTCATAAGGACCAACGAATTTCGGGCTTAATTTGCCCTTCTGCCCAAACCTAAATACACCCTTCATCGGTGAAACTCGCAGAAATACCTGGTCGCCCACTGCGAACTCCAGGTCCCGTCGTCGAACATCTGCATACGAGTTCTGCCTATCTTGAGCAGCTTTCATGTTCTCCCTGATTTGCTGAACATCAGCCTTAACTTGCTCTAAGTACTCTGGTCCTATAATGACCGTCTCACTCGACTCATCCCAGCAGAGCAGTGTACGACATGGTCTACCGTACAACGCTTGAAAAGGTGCCATCTTGATCGAAGCATGATAGCTGTTGTTGTATGAAAACTCGATCAGATGTAGTCTGTCAATCCAACTGCCCTGGAAGTCTAAGGAACATGCTCTCAGCATGTCCTCGAGTGTCTGAATAGTACGCTCAGTCTGACCATCTGTCTGAGGATGGAACGCGGTACTCAGCTTGAGTTCTGTACCCAACGCTTCCCTGGTAGCTCTCCAGTACCTCGAAAGGAATCTGGTATCTCTATCTGACACTATGGTCTTCGATATCCCGTGATGTCTCATGATCTCTTTCTCAAATAACTCAGCTAATTTGGTCACCTTCCAAGTATCCTTCATCGGTATGAATCGGGCTACTTTGGTAAGGCAATCCACCACCACCCATATCATGTTGGGACCTCCCTTAGCAGGTGGAAGCCCAACTACGAAGTCCATGGAGATATCATGGAACTTCCACTCCGGAACTGGCATCGATTGTACCATTCCGCCCGGTCGTCGGTGCTCGAATTTCACCTTCTGGCATGTGAGACACCTCAAGACGAACTCGGTAACATCTGTCTTCATCCCCGACCACCAGAAGTATCTCTTCATGTCTTTATAAATTTTAGAGGCTCCCGGATGGATGGAAACTGAAGAACAGTGTGATTCTCTAAGTATACGGTCTTTCAGATCCGTGTTGCCCCGTGGTATGCATAATCGGCCCTTAAATCTGATCAGATCATCATCATGAAGTCTAAAGTCGTATTTCTGACTCTCAAAGGTACCATCTGTCATCTTATGTCTGACCTCTCTCATGTACTCATCTTTCCTCTGAGCCTCTCGCACCTCATCAACCAAGCTGGAGAAAGAAACTAGCGAATGGAGTGAGTGTGCTCGACGGCTCAGGGCATCTACTACAACATTGGCCTTTCCCTCTTTGTATTGGAGGTCGATGTCATAGTCTTTCAGAAACTCTAACCATCTCCTCTGTCGAAGATTCAACTCCTTCTGAGTGAATATGTATCTTAAACTCTTGTGATCAGTGTAGATCGTCACACTAACCCCGTATAAGTAGTAGCGCCATATCTTCAAAGTGAAGACTACAGCTCCCAGCTCTAAATCATGTGTGGGGTAGTTCTCCTCATGTTTCTTCAACTGGCGTGAGGCATATGCCACCACCTTCCATGTCGCATAAGCACGCAACCCAGCCCTCTGCCGGATGCATCACAATAAACCTCAAAGCCCTCTGTACCGTCTGGAATGGTTAGAACCGGTGCAGTGGTCAGTGAGTCCTTCAAGCTCTGAAATGATCTCTCACAGTCAACCGTCCATAAGAACGGTGCATCTTTCTTCATCAGGCTGGTCATCGGTTTAGCGACCTTGCTGAAATCCCTAACAAATCTCCTGTAGTAACCTGCCAGACCGAGAAAGCTCCGGATGTTGGTAACAGTCTTCGGTCTTGGCCAAGTACGTACGACATCAATCTTTGCTGGATCCACTGAGATCCCAGCATCTGAGATGACATGACCTAGGAAAGAGACCTGGTCAAGCCAAAACTCACATTTGGAGAACTTAGCATAAAGCTGGTTCTCCCTCAATATTTCCAATACTCTCCTCAGATGTTCCTCATGTTCAACCTTAGATTTCGAGTATATCAAAATGTCATCAATAAACACCACAACCGACTTGTCCAGCTGTTCCCGGAACAAGCGGTTCATCTGATCCATAAACTTTGCCGGTGTGTTCGACAATCCGAACGGCATCACTGTGAACTCATAGTGGCCGTATAGTGTCCGGAATGCCGTCTTCTCAATGTCTCCCTCCTTAATGGCTACCTGATGATACCCCGATCTGAGATCAATCTTGGAGAACACAGACGCTCCCTTCAACTAATCGAACAGATCGTCAATGCGGGGTAGTGGGTACTTATTCTTCACTATCACTGCATTCAGCTCTCTGTAGTCGATGCAGAGGTGGAGACTACCATCCTTCTTCTTCACGAAGAGGACTGGTGCTCCCCATGGTGACACACTTGGTCTTATAAATCCCTTATCTAACAAATCTTTCAATTGTTCCTTTAACTCAGTCATTTCTACCGGAGCCATACGGTATGGTGCCTTGGCTATCGGTCCGGTACCAGGTAGCAGCTCAATGGAGAACTCTACCTCCCGAGTGGGTGGCATGCCGGGCAGTTCCCGTGGAAATAAGTCGGGGAACTCTGACACTACCGGTAAGTTGGGGTCGAACTCAGGGTCTCTCTCTATGTCCTGTACATAGCAGAGGTATACTTCTTCCTTTCTCCTCAATTCCCTATACATTGCCATGGCGGTGATGATCTTAGTCGAAGGCTCTCTGGGCCTCTGGCGGTATGATATTGTTACCCCAGACAGACTCTTGAGCAGCAATCTATGCTCGGCGCAGAGGATACGTCCCTTGTGCCGCTCCAACCAGTTCATCCCGAAGATAACATCAAATCCTAGCTCACTGAACTCAATAAAACTGACTGGAAAGTCTTCCCCCTTAATTCTGACAGTGGCTCCTCGGTAGTAACGAGTGCAACGAACCTTCTCCTTAGACGGGAGCGTAACCGTGAAGTCGGGTAGCTCGTCAGCGTCTAGCCCCAACCTGCTCGCGAATGATGCCGAGACAAAGGTATGCGAGGCCCCTGAGTCGAAGAGAACTGATGCCTCAATCCCATTAATGGAAAGGTGCCGGCGAGGATAGTACCGCTGGCGTCGGCCTGTGCCTCTGTAAGTATGCTTAGTGCACCTTCCGTACCGAGTCCATAACCTAATTGTATTCATAAGCTTCATGAGTATTTATGGTATAACAAGAGTCGAAACAATTTATATGAACAACACTGTTATTTTATTCATAACCATCCTGTTTACAAAATGTGCTTCAATCTTACATCTCATTCCTCATCTCTTTCTAGCATTACATGACTAATATTGTCTAAAGGTTAGGTTTAATCTTCCTGGTCTCATGTGTGTCGCATTGATTACTGCTGACGGTGCTGTATTCAACTTGATCCTCTTAATCCCATGGTATAACATCCTCGATTCTCCTCCCATAATCAACACATCTCCTGACTTAAGTACTAACTTATTCGCACGGTCCGCACGCTTCTGCTCGCCGTATAAAAATTCTTCATCATCCCCAATGGACCAAGACACTACGGGTATCCCTCTTTCGAGAGACTCCACTGTCTCGTCCTTATCCTGGTGTAGTCCAAGTCGCCCATCCTTCTCGTAGAAGTTCACAATGCAAATGTCTGCTTGTATGTCTGGAATCAGTTCAGCTTCCAACTGCTGAGCGATCTCCACGACTTGTGTAATAACTGGATGGAACTCTTCGGGTATTTCCGGTGGTGAGACTCCATCTTGTATCCTCGTGGTTTGGTAATTCTTGGCATACGGATTCCAATCCTTGCCTAAGCTCATCATTTTTAATTTCATTCTTGATCCCCGTGGGTACTCCGGTGTATAAAAACCTCCCGGTCCCATTCCTAGTTGATTGCATCTTCTGATGATGGCTATTTGTGCTTCGGGTGTCAGGTATCCCCTTAATAAAATCATACCTGGGCGGATAACCTGACATTGTTTGGTTGGAAAGTCTATGGTTCCGATGTCGGTGTGCTCCGGGTTAGGTGTAGATGGTATTGGATAGCAGATGTTGAAGCTTCCTAAAGTGGTAGTAGGTTACATCTTACTTAAGTTCTAATCTTATCTCATTCTTACTTAACTCAATTATTCACCAAACATGCATGATAATGCGGTAAGCAGGTAGTTTTATTACTAAATGGTTATAGCGGTACCTGGCCTCGATGAGGGTTCAAGCTAATTGTCCCGGTCCACCATGTGTAGTGTGGGTCCCGACTTCTGGGTCACCCTTGGGTTCTTGTCTACCGCCTGCGCACTTCCTCTGACCGTCAGATCCAGCTCCTGTTCGGTCTTGCCCTTGCCCTGGTATCGGGCCTATAGGCTCTGCTAGCAGGGTTCCGGTAACACTCATACGTCGGTGCCCAGTAAACTCCACAACAAAGTTGCACACACCTTATTCCCCTTACAACGAGCCAGGGTGGTCCTTGTGACACCACTACAGATGTAGCGTCGCTGGAGACACCGGCTCCCTTCTAAGTCTAAGATCCTGATATTCATAACATTAGTATTCATTTCTCAAACGGTCACTAAGTTGTTCCTTAACTCACTTAATAGCAATTTTTACCCTTTGGCGCCTAGAGCGCAGGGGTGTAGCTGCATAAGCATATGTCAACTTCAATGGCTCTCCGGAGCCTTCTCCTTCTTCTCCTTCCCTTTAGGGTTCTGACTTTTCGGGCCTGAGGCTGGTACTTCGTTTCTTTACCTCCTTGCCTTGACTCTCCGAGCTCTTACCAGCACTCTTCCTTTGGCATTCTCCTCGTCTCAGCTGGACGGTTATCTCAACCTTAGCAGAGGCATGATAGCACTGCCTTTCCACATTATTATCATTCTTATTCTTCCTGATCTAAACCTTACTCATACTACTCAAATATCAATCATTCTTATTACCTAAGAAAGGTAGTGTAACTCGTCGGCCCTATGCCGTAGCGGAGTCGATGGCTAAGCGCCATAGAAGCGGTCTACCAGGATTGGTCAGAATATCCAAGACCTGGCAGAAGAGGAGCAAGGCGGTGAACTGAGAATCCTGTCCACCGTCATCTTGTCTGTCTGCTTAAGCGCATCTAACTGCAAGCGCTTCTTCGTCTGGACATGGGCGGGGTAGTACTTTGCTCGTAGCAAGGCGGTGTACTGCTCCCAGCCGAACTCTGGATTGGCCACATGCTCGGCCCTCACCAGCTTCCACCAATCGCCTGCCGCCCTCTTCAGATAGAAAGCAGCCAGACGCACCTTGATCCCAGCAGGGACATCAAGGGTCTCAAAGGCGGTCTCCAGCTCGGAGATGTATGCCTCAAGCTTGGCGGGATCGGTCTCCCCCTTGAAGTGTGCGGGTCGAAGATCTGCAAGACTCTTCACCCAATTTGGTTCCCTGGGTTGTGGCGGTGGAGGTGGTGCACCCACACCAGGCTGATAGCTCATGTGCCCTAATGCGGCAGCCACGATCTCTGTGATCGTCTGCCCCTCCGGTATTCCTGAAGCATCCTCCCCTTGGCCGCGACCTCGGCTTCCTCTAGGACGTCCTGCCATCTGAACAAGCATAGCTCACATTAGATTCGTATCCACCACTGTTTCGGTTAACGAATTTAAAACGTCCGTAGACGGTAAAGACGATCCACACTTATTAGTGGTCATCTGACTCTACTCACACTAACAGCTCACACCCTTAACCCATCACTTATTCCTTAACTTATATCCTAATTCGGTGGTTACTCATGTCCGGTATTTCTTGATCAGAGCGTAACTACGCTCTGATACCACTTTTTGTAACACCCCATCCAAAGCCAATCGTGGTTATCACAAAACTGTACACTTAATCGAATTCGTCGCAGCGGAAATAATAAACACCTGGACCTTGCCACGGTCTGATCGTTAGAATATACCGGTCTTATCAATTACAACACTTGTCCAAAATACATAACCAACCCAAAACATCACCATCCATACTACCAACCACCAACCGAGTACAAATAACTAAGTCATAATCACAACCTTACATCAGTTTAAATATAAACAGACGGGTGCACAAGCGCAACCCGTACTCAAAATAAACATCCCATCCTAAGTCTAACCGCTCCTACTCTCGTAGTGCGTCCTCATGGGTCTCTTACCTGCAAGTGTAAAAACAGCCCCCAAAGGGGGTCAGCACGAATGCTGGTACACCCTCTCATGGCCCCCAAGCTAACGGGGCTACACAGACTAATTGTCGATAGCATGGAAATTGATTATATACACAAGCATGATATGAAGTGCAATAACAATAACCACAGATGAACACATATAGTCCACAAACAATGAACGACTCAGGCGTTCCCTTATCAAGTCTGTTAGTAACCCCCTCCTTAGTCCTGATTTCCTTAACCTCAGTTCCTTACCTTACCTTAATCTTATTCTCAACTTAATCTCAGTATACAAACCGTTCCTGGAAGGGAATGGTTGTAGCTTAATTCGAACCTGGGATTTAGGTGATCCCACCGCACCATCTTAATGCCACCTACTCTGGACGGGAGTCCAGCGTAGCTAAGCCGGCAACCGGCCCTAGGCTACAAGTCCGAAGACAAGTCCTTAAGCGGAGGGCGGATCTGATTCAGATACCGTCCCCCTTTTTCCTTAGCATGCATCACCGGAGATCGGTCCCGGGTTTCCTCGCTCAAGTTCCAGTTAGTAGAAATCTTAATCACCATGTGCTAGCTATGCCTTAACGGGCATTAACCAACAACCACCAAAACTTAACTCTTATTCTTAACTCAGTAAGTACTAAACTTGGTTAGTAACAATCTCAAGTCTCGCGGGTTAGTGAAAAGATAACACATACACAACGAGAACAAATATAACCGGTTGCATGCTTTATCTTGTTTTAGTCATAACAATTAAACAGATAGCACACAAGCCGAGGGACACTTCGTTAGCAAGCAGGTCACAAGAAAGATTGTACCGTTCACCGTCGACGATCGTTTGGTTTATCTCCTTCCAAGTCCCAATTCACCAATCCTAAAACATTCATTCAGTTTTAGGTTATTACTCAATTCAACTCATTACAATTACTTAGCCTTTCTAGACTTCAACTTTTACTCATTGCTTTTCACTAAGCCTTATGGTTTTTAACTTAACTCCTAAGTGCATCACTTCCTCATTATCCATTACAGTTACTCTCCCTCTTAACGACCATTACACCCACCAAACATGTCCTTAATAACCTTATAACATCAATACCTAATTATCCTCATCATTTCCTAACCTTAAACAAGGTTTTTGGCCAAAACAGTGGCATGTCCGAACTTGTGTCCGAGCTTCCCAAGTTCGGACATAGGTCGAGACTCAAAAGGGTGCAACCAGACGTGTGTCCGAACATGCGTCCGAACTTCCCTAAGTTCGGACATAGGTCGAGGAGAAATCTAAAGAAAAATTTCAAGTGTCCGAACTTCTAAGGTCGGACTGAAGTCCGGACACTGGCCGAGACTCAGAAAATTTAATCGCAACAGGGCATGTCCGAGCTTCCAAATTCGGACGGAAGTTCGGACAGGCCAAAATACCCATCTTCTAAATCCTTAAACACTTATCTCATTTCCTAGCATGGTCTATCCTTGTTTGGGCACTTAAAACACACCTTAAGCCCTCCACTAAGTTCCTTATATCACTCATCAACATCCATCTTAGTCTTTATTTGTTTCCTTGCAATAATGTCATAACTTGTAATGTTTCTCCTTAGGTTTCTAAGTGGTAGTTCACACCTATTATAACCACTATGCCAAAATGCTTCCTCACCACTACCACATCATCTCCAAAGCATCTTTTCTTACACTTTCCAAGGTTTTCCTTAAATTCCAAACTCTAATTTCTACCTAAACCACCTAAAAGTTTTATGCTCTTTTACATCAAACTTACTAAAGTTTCCTAGCTTCCTTTATCGACATTTACCTAAGTCCTAAATACCCAAATACATACTTTTGATTCCTAAATTCTTCATGGTGATACCTAAGTCATTATAAGTCGTTAGAACACCTTAATCTCACCCTTTTTCCTCAAGACAACCTCTAGAACTTCCTAGTACTTCCTTAGTCATTAAATCCCCTTAGAATATCTTAAACACTTAAGTTCTCCTTTAAATTTTTCCATGGGTTCTCTAGTATATAGTACATCCTAACACTTGGTTTTTCTCCATCAAACAACCAATATCACCCAAATCCTCATCACAACACCTTAGCACTCAATCTACACCAAAACTACACAACATCATCATATAGTGTATAAACTTAAATGCTTGGCACTTAGGCCCTTAAATGACAATAATCTTAACCACTGAATTTCCACATATATTTGCCTTCAACCTGCGAATACACACAACAAGGCTCCCATTGAAATAAAATGTTTCTTGTAATTCACCTTGATATTCTTAAACTATCTCTTTTTCCTCATTTGCTCCTTAGTCACAAGTTCACAATCATAATCATTGTTTCTCCCAGGTCATATATAGCCTTTTCCTAATGTAAACTCTACCCTAAACTCATCACATATCTAAATCCCATTCCCTTAAACAATAAAACACCTTAAGGTAAGTAATTTACCTTGTTCTTTTACAAGCTTTAAAAGCTTTCTTCCTTAAGTTTTTCCTTGCTCAATCTCGGTCACCAATATATATCTCCTTGCCAATGTTCTAACCAATATTCAATGACTCCAATGAGTACTAGATAATTCATTAACCCTAAGGAACAAACCCTAGGTTAAAAAATGTGCTTTAAGGTATTAAGGTGATTGTTTTACCTTGGTTTCTCAAGACGAGCTTGGATATGAAGCAAGAAGGACCTCCTCAATCCTTTGAAGAGTAGAAAACAAGCTAGACAAGGCATTAAAATGAAGCCTCATGAGCATACATTTTCGGTCAAGAAGAAAAGTGATGGAAACCTAGATTTTCTTACACTTTCTTTACCTTAAGAGAATGGAGAAGCCAATGGAGTCTCCAAACTTGAATTTCCTCCTCTAATGGTGGTTTGGCTTGGCACCAAATCAAAGCTCTTGGAGTTTTGAAAAGATAGAAAGAGAGAGCTTGAGCTAACTAGGAGGAATATGTAATTTGTTTTGGTTTTGGAGCTAAAATGAGTAAGTTGTGTGCAAGAGAAGGTGGAGCTAGCATGGAGATGAGCTTCACGTTAATGGAGAAGGGAGAGAGCAGCTCAAACCGTGGGAAACAAGAGAGAATGAGGAAGTGAGGAGAGAGGTGAATTAAAATGAGATATTTATGTTGTAAAGTAAATAGTACTTTTGCTTTATCCTTTAATTTCCTTTCTTATTTGCTTAATGACTAATAAAGGTGGTGACTCACCTTATGAAAAACCGGCCCCCATTAGTAACAAGGGGTACTTAAGTCTTTGTTGACCAAATATCTCACTTATATTGACTTATGTTATAAACTAGCTTAATTAAATTACTATTCACAAAACAAGGCACAATGTTGTGAAATTTTTGATTTCCCATTGATATAGACTTACAAATGTGATACTATATAGTACACATGTTAATTAAAGAGAAATGATGGACATTTAGCCATTCAAAACTCATTTACAAGACAATTTTTCAAAAATGTGCTTTAAGACTCCTTAAAGCACATTTTGTGTTTAACTTTTTCAAGCTTGGTTTTCTTTGGTAATTGATTTAAAATGACCATTAGGATATTACTAAGGTCTTAGAACAATATTTGGGTACTCACCCAAGTCTCTCCAAGCTTAGAGCACGTTTTTGCTTAAACTGCTCTTTTGGTGTTTCCTTATGTTTTCTTTGATTCGAAATGTTTCTTAATGTTTCTAAGGCATTATTTAGCCTCCTTATATCTTAGTTTATCATTTAAACGCCATATCCAAGTTTGGGGTATTTCATTCATCTTCACAAAGAATGTTCTTTACACACATCTAAACCCTTAAACTACACTACATCACAATATAGTGCATAAACTTAAGTTGCTTGGCACTTAGGCCCTTAAATATCATGGCTCGTAGGCCCTTAAATTGCATAAACCTTAAACACTGAATTTCCCACATTATATTTGCCTTTGACCTGCAAATACACACAACATCTCATATGCCCTTAAAAAACTCCTTGGGATAGTTTGCTATCTCATTTCCCATTGGCTCTTTAGGTAGTTTTTAATAAGCATTTTAAAGCTCAATTTCATAGGACACATAAACTTCATTAAGGTAGCTCATTTACCTCTCTTTCTTCAAAACTTCCTCACTTGTTTTTCCTTGCCCTTCTTGATTAAAAATCGGCAATGTGTTTTTGATTGATTTTCAAACTTCTAATTAATATACAAGTAAAGATAATGAGCATTAAGCATTATACCTAAGCTCATGAACAAACCCTAGATTAACATAAGTGTTTTAAACACCAAATGGGATGTTTACCTTGGATTTGCATGGGAACTTGATTAAATAGCAAGATAGGACTCCACCTAGTCCTTTGAAGTTTGGAATGAAGCTATGAAAGAACCAAAAGAAGACACCATTACATGGTGAATTTTTGGTTATACAAGAAAATGAAAGGAAACTTGGTTCCTTTTTGATTTCCTTACCTTGAAACATAAGAGAATGACAAGGCATGAAAACATGAGCTCAAGCTCCTTCAATGGTGAATCTCCATGGCACCGAAATGGAGCTTTTGAAGATTTGAAAAGATAGAAGTGTAGAGCTTGGTCTAACTAAGACAAATATGGTCTTAGAATTTGATTTGGAGCATGGAGTTGGATTTGACAAGGAAATGAAGATGGAGAAGAGAGGTTGCTGTAGCAACTCGTTTTTGAAGAAGGGAGGAGAGGATGAAGATGGTGGGAACAAGGAGAAAAGAAGAGAAGGAGGTGAGAGGTTTACTTTGTAAGATATTTAAGTTTAAAAAGGTAATAGTCTTTTTACTTACTTTTCCTCCTTTCTTTATTTGACTTGTAAATGGTGGTGACTCACCATGTTGAAAACTGGCCCCCTTTACATATTAGAGATATTTATGGTCTTTGTTGGCCAAATAATGGACTTATGTTGACTTAAGTCAAAACTAGCACTATTTGAGCACTATTCACAAACTAAGGCACATATTTGTGAAATTTTTGATTTCCCATTGATTTAGACTTCCTAATGTGATACTAAGTAGTACACATGTTGATTAAAGAGTAATGATGGACATTTAGCCACTCAAAACCCATTTACAAGACAATTTTTCAAAAATGTGCTTTAAAGCTCCTTGAAGCACATTTTGTGTTTTAACTTGTTTTCAAGCTTGGTTTTATTTAGTAATTGATTTAATATGTTCATTAACATATAAATAAGGTCTTGGTAAGCTTATTAGGTCTTAACCAAACTTATCCCGAGCTTAGAGCATATTTTCGCCCATATTGGCTTTAAGGTATTTATTTGTGTTTTGTTTGGTTTAATTGTCTACCAAAGTTTCCTAAGGACTTAATTAGCCTTATTAAATCATAATTGAATGTTATAAAGTCTTGGTAGGCTCTTTGGGTCCTAACCAAGTTCACTCCAAGCTTAGAGCATGTTTTTGCTCAAACTGTGTCTTAGTGCTTTGTTGTGTTTTAACTATGGTTTAAATGGTTCACTAATGTTTCTCAGGCAATTTTTAGCCTTAATATACCATAGTTTAATGTTT
Source organism: Limonium bicolor (assembly GCA_023374045.1). NCBI lineage: Eukaryota > Viridiplantae > Streptophyta > Magnoliopsida > Caryophyllales > Plumbaginaceae > Limonium > Limonium bicolor. Next base: position 260,386,563 of record CM041780.1, read on the forward strand.
AAGCAACATATCAAGGTTTGGGGTATTTCAGAACAATGTGGACATTGCTCCTCTTTAAGTGTGAGGAAGGGGAGATCTTTCTAAATGTGCCAGTCATTTTGCATCCCACATTGATTTTTGATTGTTCTTGTGCTATATGGGGGTAAGTTCCTTGTGATGCTTATATGTATTGAATTCTTGGGTGAGAATTTTTGTGGAAGTTTTTTTCTGGAATCAAGCCTGGTGATGACTTTAAAGATTGTTTTGCTCAAAGCTGTGTGTTTTCGTGGTTTTGTAAATTGCCGAATTTCATTAAAATTCTATGGATATCTGATTATGTAGTCGGAACTGGTTTAACTCGGTGCCTTGGGAATGATGTAAAAGTATGGAATGCAAGGATAAGGCAAGGTACTCCTCTGATCTAATAAATATTCTGAACCAAAACAGACCTCTTCCATCCGGTTATTAAGTCCTTGGGGTGCTTCATCGCCCATTTACCTAAGATCATCTGTTCTGGGATAAAAGACTCAACACCGTTACAAAGATGGAGAGAAAAGTATGGGGGATGAATTAATTGTGTGAACAATTGAATATTTATGAAAAAGAAAAAAAGGAAGCTCTTGAAAGCTTAAAGTTTGTTGCAAATTCCTTATTTAGATCATGAGTGCGTGGTGTTGAAAGATACTGTGAAATATGGCAGTACTTCACACCCCTTGTCATCCATGGGTTTGAGAAAAGAAATGGTTGGAAGGTTCTGAGTTAATCCAGTTATGTCTTTGTGATTTAACTTGTTCATGATTTTGGTTTAAAAGCTTGTTTCACTGTTTAAGGAACACACAGTTAAGAGCGAGATTGATCCTTGGATTGTTACTATGGCTTGATTCCCTTCTACATTTGTTTAACCCCGAGATTTGGCACTAAGGAATTTTGAGATAACTTATTTCTATTTTGCTTGAGGACATGCAAAAGCTAAGTGTAAGGAGGTTTGATAAGTGTGACATATGCATGGTTTTAGTGCTTTTAAATGCTCAATTTTCATACTTGCATTGATTATATTCCACAATTATCTTATGTTTTCCTTTGGTTTCTTGTTCAATAAAAATTGATACCTTTTTGTGTGTCAAATGCAGAGAAAAGCCAAGGAAATGGTACATTATCTCATGAGGGTGATGATGCAACAAACGAGGATCAAATTAGAGCCAAAACGAAGATTTTAGAGGCTTTTGAAGCTTTGTCCGAACTTGTGTCTGAACATCCATGTTCGGGCACAAGTCCAGAGTTCTAGTATTCATCCTGACGAATTGTCCGAACTTGTGTCCGAACTTGTATGTTCGGACACAATTCGAGACTTGCGCAATTGAAGCCAGATCCGCGGTCCAGAACAAGGTGTCCAAACATTGATGTTCGGACGCGGCGTATTCTGCAGCAAAAAGTGTTGCGTTTTGAAGAAAAGAAGGGGAAAATTAGTTATTTAAGTAACCTAATCAGAGGGGAAAGTCATCATGATATTTATCACGACATTCTTGACAAGAAACTACGCTCCTTGAAACTGGCAGGCGCTCCTGATGCGTCCTCGACCAGTCGTGGACGTATCGTGACTCAAATGAATTTTGATAGTTAAGGAAGGACACGAGATAAACCTTAAACTTGAAACTCCATTTCGATTGAGAATTTACACACACGAAATTCACTCAATCTCCCTCGCCCCACACACGGACTCTCGGGACAGTTTCAACTTTACCCCTAAAGTCCTTAACCCTCACTTGACTATCGGCCAACGGTTCACCGACCATTCCCCGACCTGTCGGCCTATCAAATACCCAAAGTATTGACACTCTAACCCAGTCCTCACTAGCTCATCAACTCTCTAGTACTTACACACACTCTTGTCTGACTCACACTTGCTTAGATTGTATCTCTTCTTTTTATCCTGCAAGCTTGATTTACATAGGACATAAATGCTCATATATATACATGTTAGTTAAGGTGTAACTAACAGCCTATAAATATGTAGACTCCAGAAGTAGATTACTACTTCTTCTCTTATTATAATAGTCGCACCCTACTATAGATTATCTTCCAACTTGATCTAGAGCTATCAACACACGTGTTGCCTTGCGATTGGGCAAGTTGGTGGCGCGTCTCCTAAGTGGTCGGTCACCACTAGCACATTTCAACTTGTCTGACCTTGTCTGGTTAATTAATGCTCATAAATGCTCTCTTCTTAATTTATTTCAGCTATGTAATGATGTTCATTAATAGACTTTTCTTATCTTGTTATCTTGCACATTACTGAGCTTCTCCTTTTGTCGTGAGCTAGTTGCTTTCGTGGGTGTGACATATCTGAGTGAGTTTGTCGACGTTGATAACACATTTCCGTCCTTGTTTAATGTCTAATGTATGAGATATGTGATAGTGTGGTTCTTGACTACTTGTGTGTTACTAGAAGTTCTTCGGAGCTCTCACAGACAGGTGCCCGACTGTTTGGGCACATGTCGTAGGCTGAGTGCGCTTGCAACCTTGCGTGCTAAGCCACTCATGACTTAAGTGCACTTGCATGCTAAGCCACTTATTTACCTGTTTATCTGAATGATAAGCTTGACAAACATGTTAGATAAACACCACAGGTTAGCTATCATCAAAACTAAAGGTCCTTGACTTAACAATTTCCCCCTTTTTGATGATGGCAACCGATAAAATAATATGTACTTTGACAACTCAACGATTCAAAAATTTTAGAGGTATTCCCCCTAAGAGGGATTCCCCCTGAGTTTGTTAAGGGTCAAAAAGTAAGAAAAATTGCAATAAGTGACAGCTTTTATGTTATACTATAATCATAATAGAAATTTTCATTTAAGATGATACATAATACAAGGAAGATAGACATAGTCACAAGTACCTATTCTTTCATATTCTTTCCCCCTTTGCCATACAACAAAATAGGGAGCAACTACACGACTTAAGATATTGTAAAGGCAATAACATTCCATAGAGTACAAACTACCACTAGTGCAAAATGGGTCTTTTTCGGCGGTTTACAACCGCCGAAAATGCTACCGCCGAAAAAGGGTCTTCCCTTATTTTCAGCTGTTCCTGAGGCAACAACCGCCGAAAAAGACCTCTTTCAGAGGTCAAATTAACATGAAAAAAAACGGAGGATTTTCGGCGGTTTCTACTTGGAACCGCCGAAAATAAGCAAAAAACATGGTCATTTTCGGCGGTTCCAAGTAGCAACCACCGAAAATCCTCCATTTTGTTTTTGGTTTTTCTCGTTTTCGTTTATAATCCCACATATGTCACAAAACCTGTTAATATGCATCCAAATATGTCTACATATCTCTCTACATCACATGGTAGAGGATCTCATCACTCTTTGTAAGTAAATTGTCAAAAAATCCAAAAAATAATGACACGACTTACAAATGACCATACACACCACATTTAAAATGGTCACAAATGACCATACACCACAATTCACATAGTCACAAATGACCATATACATACACAATTGATTAAACCAATGGTCATTTTTTACAATCTATCTAACCTTAAAAGTCTAATGAAAGTTCTAAATAACAATTCGAGAACAAAAAGCAAAAATCAAACCAAATTCATGTAGACGAAATCCGCCCAATCCTCTAGCATCCCGTTGATGGTTTCTGCGTTATATTCTCCAACACTAGGAAAAACCTTTGAAAAACAAAACAAGACAAAATTGGTTAATCATCAAACAATTATATTAGTAATTGAAAATAAATATAACTTCGATATACCTTTTCTAACTGATCATCCATCTCACCAAATAGGGTGACTATGTCATGCATATACCTCATGACATAATACCCACACTCTGAACCTCCGGTTGACGTGAACACTTAAACACAGGAAGAACAGAACTAATTATAAGACATTTATTTGTGATTACAACCAATCAATAATAAACAAGTAACTGATGACGCATTTACCTTCACTGAAGTCCATTGGATGGAATTTTTTGACCTTACTCCAAGCTCTGTCATCAAAACACTTCGATACACACTGCATAATTATTATCATCAACATACATTAATTAAATTAGGATATCCATTCATTATAAAATTAAATTAAAGGAGTTGAAATACATAAAGAATTGCTTCATAATGTACTTACAAGCTAAGGTGTGGCTTTATCTTGATGTCTTTTGGATTTCCAGTTTGTAGCGGATCAAGAAATAGTATCCGCGAACGATCCAGACACAACACCAGCGAAACCCAATGGGCATTGTGTAATAACAAAATACTCACATGTCATTATAATGCATGTGTGCACATAACTACAACACTTATTCAAATTAAAATGATAAACAAAAGTCAATACTTTTGATGATAAGGTAGCATAAGATATTTCTTCTTCGCTCTGATGCTGTTAACCATCGCACGCTGTATGTACAGCTTACACGCTTCTGTATCGGATTTCAGAGCAGTGAATGATGTTCTTTCAGGACACAAAAATCCATACTTGGTAAGAGCAAAATATTGCAGTTTTTCATTCAAAAATCTGTTCATAAATAAAAAGACATAAAATTAATTAACATTGTTTCAGAACATCAATTTATAACTTAATTATAAAACAAAACTAATACTTACAGAATAAATGAATGCATCACTGCAATAGGCACCCAATCAAATCGTAGGATGTCCCTAACATCAGTCGTCCACATGTCAATTTCTACAGTTCGTCCGTAGTGAAGAAGGTCATCATCAAAACTGAGTAGGATAAAATTTTTGCCATCTAGGAAGTCGCGGATTAGATCATGCAAGCTGTAGAATCCTACTGTGCGTGAGACTAGAACAGACAGAATACGATGATGATAAACGAACACTGTAACTCAGATTATCACTCAGAACACGTATCAAACTCGATACAAGATTGGCACGTAGTATGTTCACCACACTACCTATACACGAGATCTAAACTCTCAACACGTTAAGAGAACAATCCTCTCTTAACACCTCACACGGAAAATATGCTTCTCAGTACGAATTATGTTTCAGTATACTAATCTTTCTCGTAAACATCTCTCACTCAGACTTATGCGGCGCTTTTCTTTTGTTTTCACACTCTCTCTAATGCTTTCTTCCCCAAAACCTACTAACCCTAGAGTTACAATCCCATATATAGATGCCGATACCCATTAATTACAACTCATAAATCATAGATATTATTTATCTTTAAGATAGATAAAAACCGTTTAAGATATTCTTCTTGCTTAGATTATTTCCTCGGTTATGGACTGGCGCGTGGATTTCTTTATTTCTTCTTCACGCTCATCAGTCTGAAGCTGAGTTTGCCGATCAAAATACATCAACAATTTCCCCCTTTTTGATGCGGCAAACTGTTGAAGTCTTGAACCTCTTGCATTAATTCCCCCTGAATCTTGTAATGCCATAGCTTCGCAAGAAAGTCCCATCTAGTTGGTATTCCCCCTTAATCTCACATCTTTTTCTGCTTGCCCTGTACTTAGTGTAAAACTCACAACCTTTTGTGCATTAAATGTGATATGACAGCAAGTAAAAGAATAAAGAGACAAATAACCGAACATAATCTCTACATATGTGATTCGCATCATAAACCCACTTGTACCAAGTATCAACAGACAGAGTAATGGAGATTCAGTTCGAGAATTTTTAAAAAAAATACTAGCCGTAAGCACAACACAAGTATAAACCTGCACCACTGTTTGTGCATAAACCCATTTGTTAAAGACTTCCTAATACACTTCCCCCTTTTGCCACATCAAAAAGAGACAAAAGATAGCAGATATTGTAATGAGCAAGAAGGGGAGGGGTAGGATGCAATCCAACTGAAAAAATACTAAAATTTATCAGATTGTTCAGATGTTGAGTTATCCGCCGACATCAAGAAATTAAGTTTGTCCTCCAGAATCTGCATCCGGTCCAGTAAGCGCTTCTCCATTGCCATCATTGAGTCGAGGACTGACTGGATCAGAGAGGCGGTGGAGGGAAGTGCATGGCCAGTCTTCTCCTCATGTTGCCCTGTTTGTTTGAATTGCCAGCCTGACGATGTCAATTCCAAGCCCATCTTGGAGAGTGTTGCGACAGCTAGATAGTTAGTGGGTTGAGCAGTGAAGAAATAAGCATCATCTTTAACAAGATTGAAATGACGAAGAACCTTTGTAAGCCAGAAGGGGTAAGGAATGGAGGGCTTGGAGCTATTCACAATTAACCGCAAGTGAGATATGATGAGTCTTGGCAAGGAGATGAATCTTTTTATCTAAGCACCACATCAATCCTAAATCCACGGGTGTGACCTTATCACGCATATCAGAGCGTGGGAGTAATGTCTGATAAGCAAGCAAATGGAGTAACCTTGGTAATACATCTAGGTCTCTCTGTGGATAGTGCTTCAGTCTAGAACTAGCACGAGTCAGGCCAAAGTGTTGCACAACGTCAGTGTGGTGCGACATCCACCTTCTGAGTATTAAACTCAGCTAAACCATCCAGAGGGACATCAAGAATCATAGCAAGCCATGCAGGAGAGATTATCATTTTTATTCCAGCCACCTCAGTCTTAAACTCGTATGGTGAAACGAATTCTAAATTTAGAACAAACGGAAAGAGTAACTCTGGGTAGTAGGTGGTTTCAGAATTAAATAATTTGTCCCAACCTTGAAATTTAACAATTTCCACAACGATTCCAGCGAGTTCTTGCCTAACCAATCGCAATCAACCAATTTTCCAGGAAGAATATCGGATTCAAGCATCGAACGATTAAAAATGGGTTTCTGTGGAAAGGTACGACCTGGGTTTTGCGACCGTTCTTGATGAAACTCCTTGACCTTGGATGCAAAAGGACGACGTGGCACAGACTTCAGCCTCTTCGACGATCGCTGTTGAACTACTGGAGAATCACCCTCTTGCGCTTTGGGTTCACCGAGGAAGCATCGTCGACTCCCGGAGCGGCTTTCTTTGCAGGTGTGCGCAACCGACGACGTGTTTTAGCCAGAGGAATGTCGTCCTCAGTAGGAACAGCAGAGGAATCTTCATCGCTGACAATAGTGGTTTCTTTTGGAGTTGGAGATTTTGCGTCGGGTGAGGGTTTTGAGATGGAATCGGGGACGATTGTTTGTTGGCTATAATGCTCCGGTTTTTCAGTAGCAAGAGGAACAGCATTCTCATAAATGAGTTGTTCGAAAGAATCCATGGCTGAAGGAAGAAGGAAGGGGGAAAATTTTCAAGAACGAAGCTCGAGAAGAGCAAGAGTTGGCACTGTTTAAGAGACTTCGGGAGGTGTAACCAAGTGAGTAAGCAGTAGATGTTTTAACTGAGATAGAAAATTTGTGTGGGGTTTTTTTTATTCAAAAATTAAAGCTAAACTCCTCCGTTTGAAAATAAACACAGTTGAGAGATCTAGACTGAGTCTTTCAGAATAAAACCTTTAGAAGATTAGGAAGATGAGCACATTTATCTACAAAGATATCACCCAGCATACATTAGGAAATAATGACTCCAGTCTCCTGATATTAAAATTCCTTCAGTGAACATACCACAAGCAGGGCATGTGGATAATTTGAGTGAATAAGCCTGTGCATAATCATAACTTCCTTTGAAACTACAAGAGGTGAGAAGTATAATCATATTCCATTATACCTTTCATCACCACAGACTCATACTCACAGCTGTGAAAGACATTATTGTGTTATTTAGTAAACAACACCTTGACTTTTTCTCTCCATCCATGTAGCGACTTTGGGTCAACTTGTCCAGAGTAATTACCCTTAGAAAGTTAGATGATGAAGCATCCTTGAAGACTTAATTATCGAATGAAAGAGGCCAAATACGTGTTGTTTGTGCTGTGAGCAGAGGAATCTCTTGCCTTGTTTGTTCCATTGTATTATAAAGCCACTGTGATGTTATAGCATTTAGTTTTAGTGCATACCCCAACATGATGCTTGTGAGACACATTCAGGAGATTTATACGAAAGAGGAGAAAGATGCATACATCCAATTAATGTATATTCGGAAGACATGCTGAAGTAAATAACATACTCATCTTAATAACCTTCATAACGTTGTATCCATAAAAGACTTGGTATAGAATACTATCATCCATGAGTAACAATCAGAGATGTTTAGAGTAAAAAAAAATAAAACAAACCCACAACCGAACAAAATAAAAGAAAATTAACAAAAAAAACATCTGATCTATCTCTCACTTGGTATCTACCATGCCAATCTCAAAACGAAGTCGCTCAAAAGTCTCTCTTGGTAAGGGCTTGGTGAATATATCGGCCAACTGTTTTTCTGTGGGACAATGAACGAGAATAACATGGCCATGTTCAACGTGATCACGAATAAAATGATGACGGATGTCAATGTGTTTGGAACGTGAGTGATGAACCGGATTTTTGGTTAGCTCAATTGCACTGGTATTGTCGCAATAGATAGGGATAGGAATGAAGAAAGACCATAATCCTCAAGCTGCTGATGAAGCCATAAGATCTGGGCACAACACGCCGCCGCAGCCACATACTCAGCTTCAGTCGTAGACAGAGCAACCGAAGCTTGTTTCCTAGAAGACCAAGCAATGAGATTAGAACCCAAAAATTGAGCTGTGCCCGTGGTACTCTTCCTATCAGTAAGAGAGCCACCAAAATCTGCATCAGTATATCCAGAGAGTGTAGGCAACGAAGTAGCCGTGTATAGAAGTCCAAGAGATGATGTCCCTTGTAAGTAGCGAAAAATGCGTTTGACCGCTTTGACATGAGGTGTTTTGGGATTAGATTGGAACCGAGCGCAAAAACACACACTTTGCATAATATCAGGCCGACTCGCGGTAAGATAGAGAAGAGACCCTATCATCCCCCTATAAATAGTAGGATCTGTAGATTCTGCAGTGGGTTCCAGTCCCAGTCTGAGAGTGGTTGACATCGGAGTGAACATTGGTTTACACTCATTGAACTTGTATTTCGCTAAAAGCTCCAACGTATATTTAGTTTGGCTGACAAAGGTGCCATCAGCTGTCTGTCGAATCTGCAAGCCAAGAAAATAAGTTAACTCACCCATGTTACTCATTTGGAACTCTTGAGTCATTACGGTCTCAAACTCCTTTGTTAGCTGAGGACTGGTGGACCCGAAGACAATGTCATCGACATATATCTGAACCAGAAGCTTATCCACCCCGCACTGTTTGATAAACAGTGTACGATCAACATGTCCACGTACAAACTGTTGACTAACAAGGAAAGTGGTCAATCTTTCATACCACGCCCTTGGTGCTTGTTTAAGCCCATATAATGCCTTTTTCAACCGATAGACATGAGTAGGATGGATAGGATCTTCAAACCCCGGGGGTTGAGTAACATATACCTCTTCCTTGAGGTGTCCATTTAGGAAGGCACACTTAACGTCCATCTGGTAGAGTGTGAACCTATGTAAAGTGGCAAAGGCTATGAGCAATCGAATAGCCTCAAGTCGTGCAACGGGAGCATAGGTTTCATCAAAATCCAATCCCTCCTGTTGGTTATACCCTTTGGCAACTAGTCGAGCTTTGTTTCTGGATATCTGACCATTTGAATCCAGTTTATTACGATAGACCCACTTCGTTCCTATAATGTTCTGATTTTCGGGTTTTTCAACAAGTTCCCATACCTCATTTCGTACAAACTCATTCAACTCCTCATGCATTGCATTTATCCAGCTTTCATGTTCTAATGCTTCCTTCACAGTTTTTGGCTCTATTGTTGATACAAATCCAAAGTAAGCACAATAGTTTTGTGCATTCGACCTGGTTTGTACCCCTGAGTTCAAGTCTGACAAAATATTGTTAATCTCTATACCCGGGGCGTTACGGGGTGTCAGACGACGCATGACTCTGGCTTCCTGGTTCACTACTGGTGGGATGACAGTGTGCTCTGGTGGTGTGGCTTCTAAGGTCGGAACCGATGAAGGAAGAACTTGAGTTCGTACCACTTCTACCTCTGAATCAGTTTCGGAATTATTTTCCATGAGTACATCATCGGCCTTACACTGAAAGAGATCTTTTATCTCCTGATGACTGACACGTCCTCCAAAGTTATTCTCGTCAAACGTAACATTTGCAGACTCTTCAACAACCAAGGTGCGTTTGTTAAAAACCCTATAAGCTTTACTGCTCATTGCATAGCCGAGAAATACTCCTTCATCACTTCTTTTATCAAACTTCCCAAGTTGAGTCTTTCCATGATTGAGGATATAACACGAGCACCCAAACACTCTGAAATGTGATATAGATGGTTTGCGCCCTTTGTACAGTTCATAGGGAGTCTTGACTAGAATTGGCCGAATCAAGGCTCGATTGAGAATATAACATGCCGTATTTATCGCCTCCCCCCAAAAACTTGGTGCAAGCCCACTACCATTTAGCATCGTACGAGCCATTTCTTGGAGAGTCCTATTTTTACGTTCCACCACTCCATTTTGCTGAGGAGTTCTGGCTGCGGAATAGGTATGTGTGATTCCGTTGTCAGTACAGAACTGGGACATCTTCTGGTTTATGAATTCCGTCCCCTGATCAGTCCTAATAGTCTTGACCTTATTCTCCGTTTGAGTCTGAATCTTAGCAAACAGACTAATAATCTCAGAATATGTATGATCCTTACTATGAAGTAGAACCACCCATGTGTACCTTGAGTAATCATCAACGACCACCAGTATATATCTCTTACCAGACCTGCTCTGAATCCTCATTGGTCCCATTAAATCCATATGAATCAACTCTAGAGTCTTGGTGCTATTGACCGCATGAGTCGAAGAGTGCGAAACCCGTTGTTTGTTTGTTCAGGGCACAATCAGCACAGATAACATCATGACTTATCCTTCTTTGTGGTAACCCATTGACTAACTCCTTTAGTCTCAATCTGTTAATCAACCTGTAATGAGCATGTCCTAACCTCCGATGCCACAAAACTTCTTCATCATCTTTAGCTGTAAGACAAGTTAAGTCTTCCTGGTCGTTCACATCTACCATGTAAAGATTTCCTACTCTACACCCTTGTAACAGTACCTCCTGTGTAGCCTTGTTACGAATTTGAAATCCATTAGAATCAAAGATAACCTCCGAGGGACCTTTGTCGCACACTTGTGACACGCTTAACAGATCATGACTGAGACCTTCCACCAAACTGACTTGATCAATACAATTCTCTTTGCCAATCGACCCTACTCCTATTATTCTCCCTTTGCCATTGTTCCCAAATGTAACTTTTCCTCCTCGATGTTCTTCTAAGGAATTGAACTTCTTCCTATCTCCACTCATGTGTCGTGAGCACCCACTGTCCATCAGCCACCAGTTCTCACATAACGAGGTAGCCAGTGCCTAAACACACCCAATTACTGTTTAGCTTTAGGTACCCATACTAGCCTAGATCCTGTTTTACACCTAAACTGCGAATGATAGTTGTTATTACTAGCTCTAGACTGACGTGTATTGTCAACAAAAGATTTTCTATAGTATAAATCCCTACAAAACCAACACTATGACCGGGTTTGTGGCAATATTGACACAAAAATCTTGACTTAAGAGATCTTTCATAAAAGACTTTTTTTACTGGAGTATAAACAGGTGTAACACTCTTCTTCTTCCCGGTTAGCATCTGAGTTAAATCTGCTTTTCCAGTGTACCAAACGGGATTCCGTGGTGTTGCTAGTTCTTTTTCTCTCCTAACCTTGGACAAGTTATCCTCTAACATCTCATTTTGCTTTCTTAAGTTCTCATGCCTCTCTTGTAACGTTTCAAATTCAGATTGAACCCAAGCAGGTAAACAAGCAACTCTCTCTTTTATCGGTTTGACAAACTTAATAGTAGATTTTTCTTTATCCTGAGATTCATTAGCAGACTCTATAGGAATATCTAGGTTTGACAGTCTAGATTCAAGCAGTTTAATCTTAGCCACAGCAGTTGTTAACAAGCTAAACATTTCTTTCTTTGACAAGGTATTGAATGCACTTTCTATGAGTTCAGGACTTACCTCGTCTGCTTCTAGGATCTCTTGCCATCCATCTTTAGCCATCATGCAGAAGTTCCTATCTGATTGTACGCTGACCCTTTCATCATCTTCAACCACCGCAGTCATGCATACTTGTGCTACCTCTTCTGTCTCTGAGTCTTCATCTGACTCTTCTTGTCCCCACGCTGCAGCTGCTGCCTCTGTGAATTTTTTGATTTTGTCACGAAATTCATCCTTTGTCTTTAACATACAGTCCTTCACCACATGTCCAGGCTTGTTACACCGGAAACAAATAATTTGTTCCTTCTTATACTTGAATCTGTCAGTTCTGGACCCAGACCCTCTTCTTCCGCCGAAGATCTTCCTAATTCCGTTAGCATCATAGTAATCTCTTCATCCTCGTTAGCATCATCATCTTCTTTATCGCTTGATATCTTCTTCGCCTTTAGTGCCAGATCCTTACTAACACCGAGTCCAACTAGTCCACCTTTCATCTTGCCTTCGTACACTGTTAGTTCAGACCCCAGTTCTTCAAAGGACAATTTTGATAGATCCTTCGTAGACTCTAAAACGGTGGTGTAGTTCAACCATTTTGCACAAACTATCCAAAACCTCTCGTTTATTTGAGCATTATCCAGAGTTACACCGACCGTCTTAAGTTCACATAAAATTTTATCAAATTTTTCTATTGCCTCCGTAATTGTTTCTCCCTCTTCCATCTTAAAATTATCAAGCTGCCTCTTGAGTTGTTTTCCCTTTGCTTTCTTGACTGAATCTGTCCCCGCGTAAGCCGTCTTAAGGAATTCCCAAACCTCTTTTGCGGTGCGCAAACCTAAACTTTCTGTTGGTCCGAGTCTGACAGGGAAGACATTATAACTCTCCTTGCTTGTCGATTCTTACTTATCAATTTGTTATCATTCTCCCCCCAGCTAGACTTTGGCTTATCCTTGGTAACTCCTTCTTCAACATATTTCGGTTTTAGTCTCCTTCAGTCACCACATCCCAAAGTTGAAGATCAATTGAAATAAGTTGATCCTCCATCTGTTCACACCAGCTTGTATAGTTGAACTTGGTCAACTTAGGTGGCTTGACACTGTAGGTATTCATCTCGACCTACCCTGAGAGATTTTTCTCTGAATTTAGGGTAACCTTGCTCTGATACCAATTGAAGAATCCTACTGAGCGTGAGACTAGAACAGACAGAATACGATGATGATAAACGAACACTGTAACTCAGATTATCACTCAGAACACGTATCAAACTCGATACAAGATTGGCACGTAGTATGTTCACCACACTACCTATACACGAGATCTAAACTCTCAACACGTTAAGAGAACAATCCTCTCTTAACACCTCACACGGAAAATATGCTTCTCAGTACGAATTATGTTTCAGTACTATACTAATCTTTCTCCTGTAAACATCTCTCACTCGAACTTATGCGGCGCTTTTTCTTTTGTTTTCACACTCTCTCTAATGCTTTCTACCCTGAAAACCTCCCTAACCCTAGAGTTACAATCCCATATATAGATGTCGATCCCATTAATTACAACTCATAAATCATAGATATTGTTTATCTTTAATAGATAGATAAAAAGCCGTTTAAGATATTCTTCTTGCTTAGATTATTTCCTCGGTTATGGACTGGCGCGTGGATTTCTTTATTTCTTCTTCACGCGCTGATTTTCACCGTCTCTCTGAAGCTGAGTTTGCCGATCAAAATACATCAACACAGCATTTCATGTTTTTGCCCCAGCGTCATATACGGAATCGTCCACCAAATTTTTCTCTTTTACAACATTGGTGGATGCTCTGTATTCAGGGATCCATCTTTGACTTATTTTTCTCAAGAGATGCAAATTTCTTTCTTAATGCCTATTTACAACCGACATTCAATACTAGTCATGAACTGAGCATTCCCATACTATATTCATGTAATGAACATATAACTACACTAGTTGGTTAGTATTAAACATACCTTCACACAACTTCTGAATCAGACGAATGGGCCACTGAACGAATGCCCCTTTGTAGACCGAACTGTGTTGTACTCCTCCGTAGTACAGGAGTAGTAGATCAGGAACCTTAATAATTTGTTCGTCCACAGAGACTCTCCCGTGATACGGCTTCAGTGGTATTCCATGGGTCACGTCATTAGGGCCTGATTGGTACACACCCTTCCTTCCGCGACACATATTTCTTCATTGTTGTATGGAAGATAGAAGGTTACAGTTCCACGGGTCCTACAATTCATCAGATTAAGTAGATGTTGAACTAAAAATTAATAATAACAGATATGACAACTAATAAACGTTAAAGTATAAAAAATTACCTGTACATAACGTAAGGATACTGGTCATTGGAATCCCACTATTAGAATGTAGTTTTTTTTGGTAACACAAAAATCGTTACCAAAAATCTAAATCATTACTAATTTGAGTTATTGTAACGACTTTTGTCGTTACATGTCGTTACCCGTGATGGCGTAACTAAAGATCAATTTATTTATTGTAACGACTTTTATTCGTTACTAAAAATTATATCGTTACTAAAAATATGATTATGTAATGATATGTCGTTACTATAGTCTCAATTTTTTTAAAATCTTTAATACTATCTTTGGTAACAAAATACTTGTTACTAATAACAACTATGGTAATGATTTCAAATCGTTACCTGAACCTTTGGAACAAAAAATCTGATTTCTACTAGTGTCCACACTTATGTACACTCCAGCAGGAGTAGGGTCAGAATTTCTTGGGTATGAGAGAGGATCATCATGAAACTGGGGCAAGAGGATTAGAAGCATGAGGATCATAAGCATGAGGATCAGAAGGAGGAACATTGGCTGGGATGCATGACTACGCCTTGACGTAGTTCATCAAAGACCTCCTTCTTCCCTGCTCTCTCATTTCATTAATGGCACGCATGTGCTGCTCGTAAAAATTGTTTGTCTTGAGTACTTTCTCCCTTTCCTTGACCCGGGTTACCAAAAAGTTTTCTTATCCCTATGTTTAACACCCCCTAACCCCACATCTCGGCCTGGATGATCTTCTTTCCAAGTGCACGAGACAACTGGTCATCATGTCGATCAGGTACCCCCGTCCCTTGGCTACTTATTCTTCAGCTCATCCTTTATATTAAATGTAGAAGAAGTTAATTATAATTTTTAAAGATAAAAATAAATTTGTCAAAAAATTTGAAAGTAAGAAAATACTTACCATCTTATCAACAATTTCCTTCGTCTTCTCGAAGGGATATAAACGCTCTCCAGTTTTCGGTCTTTCTTAGTACGTGAAAGCTTCCAAAACGTACCCCGTAGCTGGTGCTCATCAAGATGCTCATATCTGATGGCACTCTCCTTCTGCCACCCATTCAGGCACTCTTCTATTAACCCCTTTCACACCTAACACGTGATGATATTCATTCTCTTCGCATTCGCGGATTGGGCTTCGCGATACTCCTGTTAACAAATAAACATACAATTAAGATGACCCAAAAATATACATATGTAAATTTAAATACCTTAAAATATATATTTATATAATAATTAATTATTTAAAAGTTAATACATACCTTTGTCTCCATCTTCTTATCATAGAACTCCTGCCACTTCTCTTCGGTTCTTGCGCATCATTGATTTGACCATGGAGTAGTACTCACTTTCTGCAGGTATTTGATATTGTTTCTGCATATTACCATAAATGAAACAAATGTTAGTGATGGATACCTACAAATTGTACAAAAATAATAGTTTTACTATTGTTTATTTACCTGTACGATCTCAAACATCTGTTTCTTTAGTCCTTCGTCAACTTCAGGCCAGGTGAGAGTAATATCACAATACTCTCGCACAATGATGCCTAGCTCTGTAGTGAAGTCTGTAGCCCATTCCCCAATCGGCTGTAGATACGCATTAAACTGTAACGGCTTTGATTCAATCTTTTTTGATCTGAGAGCTTTCGTCGGACCTCGAGGTTTTACGGTCCTAGGAAACTGGATTTGTGATCCAGAAGGTAGAGCCTCTGTGTCCTCAGCTGGCATAGAGGCTGGAGTAATCTCATCCACGCCATTACCCCCCTCATCAGCTCAGGCCTGTGACTTGTGACCTTTCCTGTAACACCCCTACTACACACTTAACAATAATCGTAATCGCAGCGGAAATAACAACTAAACAATAACTAAACGGTTCGGTGCTAAAACACCGTTAAGCACCCACGTGGTTAACAAGGCAGAATAAATACAAGCGTATCGGTCTGATGATCAGACTCCCGAGCATAGAACTAACAACCTTTAATACATTAACATAATACCGAGTTTGTAACTACATCCTTAACTGTAACTGTACACCACAAACTGTCAACGACCGTCACTGTACTACAACGGTACCAAAAATATACCGCCACGGGAGCACAGGCGCATCCCGGGCATAACTCCAAAAACAACCCAAAGTATTCCTGCAACCTAGGATCTATAGCCATTCCGCTTCCTCGATCCTCATCCTGCAGTAAAAGAAATATGGAGCCCCCGAGGGGGTCAGCAACCCTTGGCTGGTATGGTTAACGCGCAGCCCATCAGCTACCGAGATACGCGCAACTAATTGTCATGATGACATGGCATTCATTTTAAACATACAACATATAATATATATATATATATATATATCAAAGCAAGAGTATTGCATACAACATCACACATAACACACAAGAACAATTCCTTTTAGGAAATGAACCAACACAATTAGTTCCCATGGAGAGCCTAGAGAATGTTGCCAAACTCATGCTAAGCTTGTTACAAAACTCGTTACCGTCCTGTTAGATTGAACGGTTAACTTAACACAAGGTGCCTCGGATATAGTGATCCAAGCGCACCGAACAAACATAGTATGCCCCTGTGGCCCGACGTGAGTCAGTAAAATAGCCTTGGTTAAGCTAAAGGGAAGGTTGGAAACCAAATTGGAAAACAACCATAACATACAAAGAGAATCGAACCGGTTATGACATCGACTCCCATACTCACACGCGTGGCCGGAACAGACCGGACTCCTCACTTCCCCCGTTAGCACTTGTTAGTAGTTCAACATTGAACTCAATAAATAATTTACAAACAATTGGTTAAGTCTTGTTAGACACACACAAGGGAAGAGAGAGTCACACTTAACAATACAATAATATTTAACAACAGTAAACTCATTACATGACTTAAGTCTTACAAGGTCATAAACACACAGAAAAACAAACAACACACAAGCCGGTGTAAACTGGTAGGCAACAGTCTGCAAGAAAACCATACCTTGGTCCTTGCTTCGATTGTTTTCCTTCGTAGGCCACTCCTATACACGATTAATAATGTTGGTTAACTAATTTACTTAACTTCAAATTTTACTAAGCATTTTACATGGTTATATGGCATGTTTTAATGTCCAAACTTATCCTTGATTACCAACATTATACCCCCTAGGGTTAAGTACTTAAGCCACACTTTGTTTGTTTGTTTTTTTATAAGTTTTGGTCCGACCGACCTTACCGACCGACCTTACACAAGGTCGGTCCATTCCATAACATATTACTGTCAAAAATTCTACTCTAACCGACCTTGCAAGTTCGGTCTATTCCCGAGAGGTTCTTCCCTTTGAAAATTCAGGCCCGACCGATCTTGGCAAGTCCGGTCGTAAGATCGGTCGATTCCCGAGACTCACTTACGTACAAAAATTTTGGCATGACTGACCTTGTAAGTCCGGTCCCAAGGTCGGTCTATTCCAGAGACTCAATCCGTACTAAAAATCCATGCCCAACTGACCTTGCAAGTCCGGTCCCCAAGGTCGGTCCATTCCAGAGACCATTTCTCGCAGGGTAAACTGGGCTCGACCGACCTTGCAGGTCCGGTCGCCAAGGTCGGTCTGCTCCAGACCCTTGTTATTAATTGCCCATTTAACTCCAAACTTCAACTTATATATCCTACTATGTTCTAACCTTATTTGGGCACTTCAAACACACCTTAAGACCTCCATTAAACTCCTTAAATCATTCATCAAAATCCTCCTCCAGCATTACACAAATTCTTATAAAAAGGTTTACACTTGTAATGTTTTTCACTAAGTTTCTATGTGGTGTTTCATACCTATAACTTCCACTATTCCCAAATGTTTTCTCACCACTACAACATCATTTCCCAAACATCTTTTCTTCCTAACCAAAACTTCTAGTTGATGTCTAAGTCCTTTTTGTTTCCTAGAACACCTAAGACATTACTTCTCCTCTAGTAAAACACCTAAACATTTCTAACACTTCCTAGTTCATCAAAACTTGTTTAAACACTTAGAACTTCTTGTACATTACCTAAATTTTGACATGAACTCTCCTAGAACATTACTAAGCCAAAACACATTGTTTTCACCATCAAACAATCAAGAACACTAAAATCCATCAAGAACATTCTTGTACACAAAACTTCACTCATGTAACACTACATCACAATATAGTGCATAATTTAAATTGCTTGGCACTTAGGCCCTTAAATAGCATAAACCTTAAACACTGAATTTCCACAATATATTTGCCTTTGACCTGCAAATACACCCAACAATACATATGCCTTTTACTCAGCCCTTGAGAGCATTTTTCTAAGTCATTTACCATTGGCTCCTTAAATCATTTTCATAAGCAATATAAGCTCATTTCTCACAACTTCTTTCTTGTTTCCTTGTTTAAAAATCGGTAAGGGTGTTTGGTTTCTTGTCAACTTCTAAACAATATACAAATAATGCAATGAGTATACAAGCTTTATGCTTCATCTCATTGTAAACCCTAGATATATATCTATTGTCTTAGAACATTTAGATGATTGTTTTACCTTGGATATGAAAAAGAGTTTGGATATGTAGCAAGAGAAGACTCCACCAAGCCCTTGGAAGATTCAAATGAAGCTAAAACAAGCAAGGTAAAGGGCACCATTAATGGTGTTTTTCGGACAACATACAAACATGAAGGAAATGTTGTTTTTCTTTGAGTTTCCTTACCTAGAAGCAAAGGAGAACAATAATATGTGAAAAGATGAGCTCAAGCTCCTCCCATGGAGATTCCTCTTGGCACCGAAATGGAGCTCTTGGAATTTTGATAAGATAGGAATGAAGAGCTTGATGAGACTAAGAGAATGGTGGTCTTTGTTTTTGATTTGGCAAAGTGAGCTAGGAGGTACAAGATGTTGAAGATGATATATATGGTGGTGGTACTATTGCAAAACCGTGAATGGAGAGCAAGAAGGAGATAGAAGAGAGGTTGGAACCGTGGGAAATGAAGAGGGAGAGAAGAGAATGAAGATAAGTAACTAGTTTTTGATATTTAAAGTAAAAAGTAAATAGTGATTTGCTTTATTAATTTTACTTACTTGATAAGTAACAAGGGGGAGATGACTCACCCTTATAAAAACCGGCCCCCATTAAGTAGTAAGGGGTGTTTTAGTCTTTGTTGACCAATTAACTTACTTACATTGACATATGTTATAAACTTGCTTATTTTGGTTACTATTCACTAAAACAAGGCACATAGTTGTGAACATTTTGATTTCCCATTGATTTAGACTTCCTAATGTGATACTAAGTAGTACACATATTAATTAAAGAGTAATGATGGACATTTAGCCATTCAAAACTCATTTACAAGACAATTTTTCAAAAACGTGCTTTAAGACTCCTTAAAGCACATTTTGTGTTTTAACTTGTTTTCAAGCTTGGTTTTCTTTGGTAATTGGTTTAATATGTTCATTAATATATAAATGAGGTCTTGGTAAACTCATTAGGTCTTAACCAAGCTTATCCCAAGCTTAGAGCACATTTTAGCCTTTATTGACCTTAAGGTATTTACTTGTGTTTTCTAAGGTTTAAATTGTTTACTAATGTTTCTAAGACTCTTTTTAGTCTTAATATACCTTATTTTAGTGTTTAAACAACATACCTAGGTTTGGGGTATTTCATTTCCCTCCACGTGTTTTCTTCTTCTTTGGTCGGGATGCCTTTGTCAAAAGCTCGCCGACCAGGTCATCCGTATCATCCATTTAACTATCTGCAAAGATAAACAACCATATATCAATAACACCACAACAAATAATGTAATGAACACATAATAAGACATCGTTAATATTCCAACAAATTATTTAATGAACAAACAAACAATAAAATATATTTTTTAATTACCTAACAATTAAACACATCATTTATGGTTTTCAACCCATAAACCCTCATCGTGATCAGACCTAGTATAATACATCGTCTGGAACATCAACAATGTCTGTGACAGGAATACTGGTAGA
This sequence comes from Limonium bicolor, assembly GCA_023374045.1. NCBI lineage: Eukaryota > Viridiplantae > Streptophyta > Magnoliopsida > Caryophyllales > Plumbaginaceae > Limonium > Limonium bicolor. The sequence goes on from CM041780.1 coordinate 260,406,839, forward strand.
AAAAGGTGGTGTCTCATCGAACATTAATTCATCATCATCAACATCTTGATCAGCATTAATGTTGACAAATCTTTTCCCTTGTAATACAACTGACCACCTCGAATCGATGAGATCTTCTATGTAAAATACTTGTTCACAATCCTTGGGAAATATGAACGGATCTTGTGTATGACCAAGGCGTGATAAATCAACCAAGTTAAACCCATCGTGAACCCGATAATCGTTTCTATTATCCACCCATTTGCATTTAAAAATAACAAACTTTTGAAACTGATAATCAAGCTCCCAAATATCTGCAATGAATCCATAATACAACCTCGAGGTTGAAATCGTTGAAGCTGGATCACCTCTGGTATACTCAGTTGTTGTTGCTTCTACTTTAACCCCGCTATTCTGGTTTAAACATCTATCATCTTGCCGTTTTGTCCAGTAGGTGAACCCATTGATGTCATACCCTTCATAAGATATACAAGTGGAACCAGGTCCCAAGGATAACCAACGGAGCTCTTCACTTACATTATCAGGCGCTAGTGATGCAATCTTCATGACATGATCTTTAAACCATGAATAGAAGGTCTTGTTTTGCTCCTTTATCAACCAAATAATATTCCTCCCAGGATATTGAGCTCTTAGTGCAGTCATGTGTTTCTCAAAAAATGGCTCAATAATCTCAAGGTGATGTAAAACAAATAGATGTGCAAACTCCATTGAGGATGAATCAATTGCCACAAGTTTTTTCCCAATAACACCTTGACCTTTTGTCCCTCCTTTGTGTCTTGGTTGTGGCACTCCAATAGCTACAGCTCCCTTCAAGTATCTAGTACAAAATTCTGTCACTTCTTCGGTTATTGTCCTTTCTATGATACTCCCTTCAGGTCGATATCTATTCTTCATCCTTCCCTTCAAGATTCCCATGTATCTGTCAAATGGATACAAGTATCTTAAATATATAGGACCACATAATTTGGTTTCTCTTACAATGTGAACAACCAAGTGGACCATGATGTCAAAAAACGAGGGTGGAAAATACATTTCAAGTTGACACATTGTAACAACAACATCACGTTGCAGACTGTCTAGTGTATCAACATCCACGACTTTATTGCACACTGCATTTAAAAAGAAACATAGTCTTGTAATTGCATTCCGCACATCTTTCGGCAATATACCCCGAATGGCAACAGGAAGTAGATGCAACATCAGAATGTGATAATCATGCGACTTCAACCCGATCAACTTCAAGTCCTTCATTGACACAAGACTTTTCCAGTTAGATGAGTAACCCGTAGGAACCTTAAGGGAATGAAGACATTTACAATAGCTATTCTTCTCATTCTTAGACAAAGTGTAACATGCTGGAGGTAAAAATATTCGTTTGCCTCTTTCTTGGGGATGCAACTCCTCACGTATGCCCATAGCTTGCATGTCTTTTCGATCCTTTATTCCGTCTTTTGTTTTCCCAGGTATGTTAAGCAAAGTCCCAACAACAGCCTCACCAACATTTTTGACAATATGCATGAAATCAAGACAATGCCTAACAGATAAATGTTTCCAATACGGAAGTTCCCAAAATATTGAACATTTTTTCCAGATGTTTTTTTAGGTAGACTTGGACGGAACACCGAAAACATTGTCACTGTCTTTCACCTTTTGATAAATCTCTTTAGAACTCAGAGGTATACGAGCAACACGTGTCTCAGTCTTTCCGTTGAATAACTTCCTCTTTTTACGGTACGGGTGAGCTGATGGCAATAATCTACGATGACACATGTAGACGTTTTTTCCATAAAACTGTAGACGATCAGAACAAGTGTTGTCCTCACATATTGGGCAAGCAAATGCGCCTTTTACTGTGTATCCAGATAAGTTCCCGTACGCTGGAAAGTCATTCACTGTGCAAAATAGCATGGCACGAAGTGTAAAGTTTTGTCTGGCCTAACTGTCATAAACCACTATCCCCTGATTCCATAGCAATTTCAAATCGTCAATCAGTGGTGCAAGGTATACATCGATGTTATGTCCTGGTTGTTTAGGTCCAGAAATCAACAATGATAACATTATGTATTTCCGCTTCATACACAGCCACGAGGGAAGATTGTAGATCACCAATAGAACAGGCCAAGTGTTGTGCTGACTACTTAGACTGCCATAAGGATTCATCCCATCCGTACATAACCCGAGTCTCAAATTTTGACTGTCACTGGCAAAATCTTGAAATCTTTTGTCGATTGTCCTCCATTGTGGTGAATCAGCTGGATGTCTCAACTTATCATCATTTTTTCTTCCTTCTGAGTGCCATCTTAAATTTGTGCATCTCTGACATTTGCAAAAAGTCGTTTGAATCTTGGTATTATGGGTAAATACCAAATGACTTTTGCTGGAGGACTTTTTTTCTTAGAATTGGATGATTGACCGTCCTTCTGTTTATAGCGTGACAAATGACATTTTGGACACTCATTCAAATGTTTATTCTCTCCTCTGTATAATACACAACTGTTTGGACATGCGTGTATCTTTTCGTACTCCACACCCATAGGACACATCAACTTTTTTGCATCATAAGTGGAAGTAGGAAGATTGTTATCATCTGGAAGCATGTCGTGGAATAGTTCTAGTGTGGCCGTAAAACTCTTATCACTCAAGCCAAATCTTGCTTTAAGATTGAATAAATGCAGCACAGATGTCAACTTTGTAAATTTGGTGCATCCGGGAAACAAAGGGAAACGTGATGCATCAAGTAATCTTTGATATTCAGCCGGCTTGTCTGTGAAATTATCTTCAACATCTTGCAGCATAGAGTCCAGTTGTTCAATCTTATCACTGTCGTCGTTGATATCAGTGTCACTCAGATCACACGTATTATCAGGAAATGTAGTATCGTCTGTAACCATTTCTGGTTCAATGTTCAGTTGTGTGGAAGTTTGCACCCTCTACTAGCTTCTAATGACTCGCCATGCAAAAACCATATCTTATAGTTTGGCATAAATCCACGTCTTGTTAGATGAAATCTGATTGTATGTAGGTTAGGAAACTTATTGCGAAGTTCACATTGTGCACATGGATAGGGAATGTGTGTCTCGTTCATCCTTTTCTGATGATCGAGAGCTGCTTTGCAAAATTCATTATCCACTTTTGATTCAAAATAATTCCCTCGCTGACCGTACATCCATTCACGGTCCATTCTACAAACTCCAAATGAAAGTTAAAGCTAAAAAATAACTCCAAAAATATATTGATAATGCATAATAAATTAACTTATATTTAAAATAATAAATATAAAAACAACAATAACTAAACTTTCTTTGGAAATGATATATAATGATATGGTTCTTGCATGGCGAGTCTGTATAATATATATATTTAGTAGGTTGACTTATATGTATATATACGTCTATATATAATATATATGTACTACTTGGTGATATGTATATACATATATCTATAATATATATAATTTGTTATCTTATTGTGTTGTACTATATATGTATAATTAATCAACAAACTAATTACACAAACAATCATAATAAATGACAAATGATTAATGTTAATTGACAAAATAAAACTAACCTGTCTTTGGTATATGTATACCGTATATGAGGGTGAATGGAAGGACGAGGAGCAAGTGGAACTCAGAGGGAGATAACAGGGCGTGGAGAGTGGGGTGCAGAGGTGGGCGGTGAGGGAAGGCAGCGAAGAGCTGACGCGAGTAGATACACCGATGACTTGTACAGTAATCTAATTCGTTGACATTACATAATCAATACTATATATGACTTATTGGAGAATCAAAACATAAAAACAAGTAAACTATATATCAACATTTTTAATGTTAATTCATACTGACAGTTCATCACGGACACTTACTCATCAATAATTCACACAAACAATGGTGATAAAGCATAAAACGTCACTGACTATTGTATATATATTTTATATAATAGGTTGTCTTATATATATACATCTACTACATCTACATATAATATATATAAATACTATTTGGTTATATAAACTTATCTCAACTAACTATTACATAAAAATAAACTAATTACACAAACAATTATGATAAACGGTAATTGATTGAGGTTAATTGAAAAATAAAGCTAACCTGTCTTGGTATAAGTGCACTACGTATAAATGTTGAACGAAAGGACGAGATTCTCAGGCGGAGCTCAAAGGGAGGTAATAGAGCGGAGGACAACGACAAAGAGAATGTCAAAGGGTGTAACTGTAAAGAATTATATAAATTAGAAGTGAGTATAATAGTTATAGTTATGTAAAAAATTAATAATTATCAACAACTTAGTACAATTAGTCAACATTTTTAATTTAAAATTATACGATAATTCACCAATGCCATTTACTTGTCAACAATTCACATAAACAATGGTAAAATAGCAAAAAAAGTCACTGAAATTGGTTAAGTCATTTCATCGAACACATTGTGAGCATATAGATTATTTTCAAAAATTCACCACATATAGTATTTCCAATTAAACCAATCAATAACTTACACTCCAGATGACATATATCAATCAACAATAACATATAAACAACAAATTAAGACCTAATTCAACCAAAATTTGATAGTTAAAATTTGCAAAAAACTAACCTAAATCACCACTGTTTGAAACCTAACTTGCGCAGCTTCAGAGGCGGCGACTGCGGCTGGTGGGGCGGCTCCAGGCGGCGGCGACGGTGGTTGGAGGCGTGGCGGCGTTCGACGGAGAGAAAGACGGCGATTTGGAGATGGTAGGGTGCGGCGACGGTGAGAGTCGAGTATACTGATTACATTAATGTCGAGCTCGAGTTGGGGGTAGAAATAAGAGTCATTTTCGGCGGTTGTATACCGGAACCGTCGAAAAACGTGTTTTTTTTTAAAAAAAACATCATTTTTGGTGGTTGTATATAGGATCCGCTGAAAATGATTACATTTTTCGGCGGTTCCTGTATATAACCACCGAAAATGATGTTTTTTTTAAACAAAACACGTTTTTCGGTAGTTCCTGTATACAACCGCCGAAAATGACCTAACCCGACACTTTTTTTCGGCCAAAATGTTATAACCGCCGAAAATTGGGGGCCGAAAAAGGCCTTTTTTCTACTAGTGTACTAGCATGATCAAGATGATCTAGATGGAGTGATGTGTTTGGGTATCCCATTCATAATCCTCAGGGCCAAAGGGTTCATCCTCCGAAAAAGAAGCTTTGATCCAAGATGGTTTGGCTGTGGTAGGATTGATCAAAGGTGATTTAGCTGTGGTGGAAAGGTCTGACTCTTCAGAATCTACTGTGAACTCCATGCAGTGAGGAGTCCTAGTATGAGAGGGAGTGACACTCGAGGTTCTAGACCAAGTTGTAAATGAGTTGGAGTTGGGGAGGACATAGCTTTGAGTGACGTATTTCTTTAGATGTTTTGTGAACATGAGTTTGTGAATGATGAAGTGAATGGTTTTCTCATTTGAGCATAGGAGCTCTATGGAGTTTATGCCATTTTGTGAGAAGTTATATGATGATTGTGGGTGATCAGTGAACTACGTAAGTATTTGTAGATACTTGAGGATAGACTCAACGACTGATCGGTGAGTGGTAATAAATGAGGTGCTACGTCTTGCTGGCTATGTTTGTAGGATTTTTAGGTGTCAAGGTCCGAGATTGGATTAGTGGAATGAATGGGACTAAATATCTCTGATCATTTTGCAATTTTTAATCAAGGAAGAGGCAGCCAATACAATAAATTATTTCGTGAACAAGATAATCATTCAAGATAGATAAGAAAACAGCTACATTTTCATTCATATCAAATGTTTACTTGGAAACAGATAGTCATTGACAAAATGAAACTTTAATGGAAAAACAAAATCTAAGCCTAGAGCTAGTTTCTCACGGTTCACTCGTGTCTTTAAGAGACAAAGAACTCTCAGGCTACATGGGAGTCTATAAAATATATTGCTCCTTGAACCATGTGATGAACACTTGGTTCAGTGGAGACAGCCTGCACAGCTGTGAGACTAACTCTCACCCTCTTTAGGATATCCTTAGTTGAGGTATCCAGACTGGTCTCCGACCTGTCGTGGAACGGTGAAAGACTTCTCCTTCCTTTAAGTCCTGATGCTCTAACGGTCGGTCGAGGCTCTGACTTAGAGTCTTCACTCTTGGTTGGCTTCTGAGCAACCACCAGCTGGTCTCCCATTTGTCTTGTTCCCCATTTTGGACAACATCTCTGAGCAGATGCTGTCCTGAGCGGTGCGCGCGCACTCGTGGAACCTGTCGGTGTCCACTCCGTTTTGTTGTAGCACCTTGGTCACTACTCCCTCGTGCACTAGACCTGGATTGACGTAGTGACTCTCCTAAATGGTGAGAAGAATCATTGCAAGGAGGTCTATTTTCTCCTTGGTCTTCAGTGTGTAAATCAATCTCACATCTCTTGCATTGACGATGTGTGTGCGTTGGTTCCGTGGGGTGATGTTATGGGTGAGTAGACTAAAGAGCACCATGTCTGGTATGGACATCTTTGTTGCAGGGAAATTCTTCATTGTTGCTCCTTTGTTGAGCAGATTTACCATCTTTCCTCCAAGGTGTCCTAGATCATTCCAAGTCGTCTCTTTTGGAGTGATCAGTCCTTCAGGCTCCACGCCGAAAGTCTTGGAGATCCAAGACTTGGAAATGTTGATTTCTGCACCTTGAACCCTCGAGATAATGCAGTCGTCGTCGTTGTCGCTTTAGAGTGGGCCAAGATGGCGCATGTGCTCTTTGAGCAGCTCTGTATAGACGACGATGGGTTTTTGGAAGAAGTCCACCCATCCTTTATATTCCAACAACTCTTAGATCTCTCCTAGACCAATTCTGTCCATCCATTCTAGGTCCAGCATCTTTGGCAAGACGGGACAGGACCTATCGTTTACATTTTCAGCCTTGATCAAGGCTAAGTCCAGCTCCTTGAGCTTCTTGATGCGCTTCAGTGATTGTTGTGATTGAGATTTGCCAACTGTCTTCTTGGCTTGAACGAGTTCGTCAAGATCCTTAGTATATGGAGAAGGGTGTATCTTTTCTTTGCCTTTGGCCTTCTTGGATTTCTTTAGTTGCTCGACCGTTGGTATAATTGGTGAGGATTCAGTATTGCTAGCACCTTTCTGACAAGTCTCGAGAGTTATCGGGATCTGTCTGCGACTGGTTCCCCAGATACATCAATGAGCCTTGCTTCCTCCTCCGAGTCAGGCGCTGTTACGTCCACTTCCTGATCTCTTTCTTCTGCTACTGCCTCATGGTGTGACTTTTCGTCACTTTGTACCTCTTCATCATCTATCCGTCGAACGATAGCTTCGACGACCGCTGAGGGAGTGGCTTCCTCATCGTCTGTGAAGTGCAACTTACGAGTTGCTCTTTCAGGTGTAGAGTTTTGGCTCGTTTATATGCACGAGTTGCGCGAGTTACACGACCCGTTGTAGCAGTGGGGAGGTCTTGGTTTTTAAGGACCTTTGGATTTTTGGCTTTCGAATGCTTGGTGACGATTTTTGGAGTAGGAAAAGACATATTTGGATTTTCGGTAGGAGTGGGAGTTTGGAGTATCTTGGGTTTGAGAATTTCTGTTTGGATGAGATGGTGAAGTTTAGGCAGGTGGAAGCTTATATAGGTTATCTCTTCAAATTGCAACTCTCCTTTGTCTGTAACTCTACGCACAAGTTGATCTTCTAGCTCTTAGGACAGGCGAGGGGGCGGCGATTCTCTGTGTGGTGCTGTTGACCGCATGTCGGCCACTTGCACTGACGAAGATTCCTTGAGTGCAACCTTGTTCTTAGAGCAGAGAAAGGAGTTTGGTGCCATGATTGATCGAGAAGATTTCTAGAGTTTTATAACCTTTCGCTAGAGAAATCTTTAGAGATGTTGTGAGGCGAGGTTCTTTGCACTGATCTCACGAATTTGTTTATAAGAGAGAAGAGAAAATGCTCTGAGTGCCTAGAGAGATTAGAGAGAGTGAGGGCAATAGTGTGACAAGAGCAAAACTCCCGTCGCCCTTTTATAGATATCGAGTAACGGTCGGCGGCCGCTCCTCGTCTGCTCGTTGACATGTCCTAATGGTACTATTTATAACGGGCAATGGCCGTGACGGTTGTCAGCGATCCATTGAGAAATTTTTCCGTTTCTATCCATTGGACCTTCTCTAAACTAACCTCACTTGTTGTGGAAAATGACATATCTGTTTCAAGTAGTCGTTTGGCATAACTACTATGCATTAAACTGATCTTTGACTATTGAACAATAACATTATGGGGGTTGCGCACGTGTCGGTGGCCGATCTTGGGAATTAAAAGATGATTTAATTGTGATCAATGAATATGATACCAAGATCATGAATAATCTTGTTGAATTTTTCTCTACTTAATGGCTTAGTAAAAATGTCAGCTAGTTGATCTTCAGTAGAAATATACTTTAAACCAATTAATTCCTTTTCACAACAATCTCTAAGAAAGTGATGTCTAATGTCAATATGTTTGGTACGAGAATGATGTACTGGATTTTTAGAAATAGAAATAGCACTTGTATTATCAGACATGATAGGTAACATACCTGTTTTGACACCATAGTCACAAATTTGTTGTTTGAGCCATAAGAGTTGGGAACAACAGCTTGCTGCAGCTATGTATTTGATTCTGCAGTAGAGATGGCTACACTTTGTTGTTTCTTTTATCCCCATGCGATCAAACATGATCCAACAAAGAATATTGTCCCTGACGTGCTTTTTCTGTCAGTGATGGATCCTCCATAGTCTGCGTCTGAAAATCCTACAATGTTACAATTTGTGAATCTGGGATAAAATAAACCAAGGTTCATGGACCATTTGAGATAACGTAGGATTCTTTTCACAGTTGTGAGATTACTCACTCTAGGATCTGCTTGAAACCTAGCATATAAGCAAACGCTATACATAATGTCAGGTCTACTAGTAGTTAGATATAATAAAGAACCTATCATCTCCCTGTACAACCGCTGGTCGACCGGTTGGTCACCAGTCGTGATCCCTATCTTTGTGCCAACGGCCATTGGTGTGTCAAACGGTTTGCAACCTTCCATTCCAAATCTCTTTAGTAAATCTGTAACACCCCAACCATAACCTTCACACTTAAACAATAATCGCAGCGGAAACATAAACTTAACCATTTACTAAAAGGGCGGTGTTACACGCCGTTAGCCACCCACGTGGCTAACAAGGCTGTTACATACAATGTATCGGTCTGATTACGATAATCCCGAGCATAATTACAACCTTCCAAAAATCATCTATCCAAAATGAAACACAATATACCGAGTGTAAATGTACAAAATCACCCAACCAACTTTACATCCACTAAACAAAAGCCTCGAGTATACAAATACTACTCGGGTCCACTATCCAAAATAACAAAAGTGTTTCTTTTCGCGCCATGCTAAAACCAGTCCGCTTCCTCGATCACTCTCCTGTAAAATAATATGTGCCCCCAAAGGGGGTCAGCAACCTTTTGCTGGCATGGTTAACGTGCAGCCCGCTGACTACCGGGATACACGCAACTATTTGTCATGATAACATGGCGTTAATTTTTAACATACAACATGCATATACTTAGTAAAAGTCACTGCAGAACAATAACAACACATATAAGGTGAGAACATTTCACTTTAGGAAACAACCATCATGGTTAGTCAACTTGTAAGCCTAGAGGATGACTTCATCCTCATGTTAAGCTTAACACATATCACATCACTGTTTTGTTAGTCGAATGAACAACTTTAACTTAAAAGATGAGACGGGTGTAGTGACCCGAACACATCAACACATAATTTCCCCCTAGCCCGAGTGGAAGTCAGGTAGGCAAGCTTTGGCTAAGCTAATGGGAGGTCGAATTCCCCATAAAAGGAAAACTACCCTAACATAAGGAGAGAGCCGAATCTGATTCAGATGTCGACTCCATACATACACGCGTGACCGGAACGACCGGATTCCTCACTTCCCAGGTTAGCACTCGTTAGAAGTCCCACAATGGGAGCTTAATAATATCTCACACAAGTAAGTGTTTAAGTCCGTTAGACATACAAGGGAAGCAAGGAATAATTCAACAACACACATCACAACTAAACACACATAGCCGGGTTAGAACGTTCCTTCGGATGGAAACGTTGTTACCGGATACCGTTCGCCTACGTTCCTAGCTTTGGTTAATTTAACAGTTAGCGCGCATTCGAGGTTACCGGTATCGGTACGCACACGTCACATTAATAATAAGAACTGTAAACTCATTTCATGATTTAGTCTTACAAGGTTGTAAACACACAGAAAAACAAGCAACACACAAGCCGGTGTAAACCGGTAGGCAACAGACTGCAAGAAAACCATACCTTGGTCCTTGCCGCTCTAGTGTTCCACCGTACGTTGTTCCTAAACATGATTGATAACGCCGGTTAATTAACTTATTTGACTTCTGAATTTGCTACACACTTTACATGTTCTTATGGCATGTTTTTATGCTTAGACCTACACTTGATTATCTTTATTATACCCACTAGGGTTTACTACCTAAGCCACACTTTGTTTGTTTGTTTTTTTTTTATAGATTTTGGGCCGACCGAACTTGCCGACCGAACTTACCCAAGTTCGGTCCGTTCCAGTAGCGTCCCAGTTCAAAATGTTTCACTCCGACCGACCTTGCCAAGTCCGGTCCCAAGGTCGGTCCGTTCCAGAAGAATTCCCGTTTGAAAATTTTACCCCGACCGACCATGCATGTCTGGTCCCAAGGTCGGTCCATTCCAGAAAGATTTCCTCGCACAAAATTTGAGTCCGACCGACCTTGCAGGTCCGGTCCCAAGGTCGGTCGGTTCCAGAAAGGTTTCCGACGGGTTAAACTGGGCTCTACCGACCTTGTAAGTCCGGTCCCAAGGTCGGTCGGCTCCAGATTTTTGTTTCTAAATGTCGATTCAACTCCAAACTTCTTCACAAGCCTCCCAAGGTGTTCTAACATCATTAGACACACTAAAACCTTCATATATCCTCTTCCAAATTCATTTACAAGTTTATTTCTAAGCTCCTCAAATACTCTCTCAAAACACTTGTAGTTCACTAGTTTGCTCCCTCCTAGAAATGCATTTGAACCATTATATTCCTACACAAATTTTGACATGATCTCCCCATAATTTTTACATGTTCCCACTCATCTTTTAACCCACTAAAACACTCCAACCATCAATTCATCCAAGGCACCAAAACACACTTACAATTCACCGTTTAAACCACAATAGCCCTCAATATTCATAAACCTTAAAAGCTTGGCTCTTAGGCCCTTAAACAACATTAAATTAAACACTGAATTTCCTCATATTATTAGCAACACCTGCATTTCACTGAGCATTTATATTTGCACCTAGATAAAACACAAAATCCTTAAAACACCACATAGCTTGAGGTAAGTTATTTACCTTGGATTTCTTTCAACTATCACTCCTCCTCACTTCTTGTTGACCAACCGATTTCCAATGGGTTTGTTTGTTACACTAATGACCAAATACCATAATGGTAATGAGCATCAAGAATTTAATGAAGCTCTTACAACAACCCTAAAACAAGAGGGTGTTTAAGCATAGAAATGTAGAGATTCTTACCTTCTACTTCACAATGGGCTGTTAGAAAACAAAGATGAGTAATCTCCAGCACTTAATGAGGCTTCAAATGGGCTAAAACAACAGCAAAACTGGAGCTCAAAACAAGGCAAACCGGCCAAGGAAGATGGAGAAAAAGAGGATTTTCGAGTTCTTTCTTACCTTGGAACAACAAGAAGATAGTTGGCTTCAAGAATATGAAGTTTCCTCTTCAAATGTGGTACACCCATGGAGATGAAGTATGGAGTTTTGAGATTTTGAAAGGTAAAATAATCCCAAGATGAGAGGAGTATTTTGGTGTAAAAATTTCTTGATTTGGAGTTGATTTAAGGGTGGAACAAGGAGGAGCAAGGTGAGCTATTTGGAGCCCTTGTGAATCGCCATTGCTGGAGCAAAATGGAGAAGAAGAGCAGAGAGAGAGGTGGGATCGTGAGTAAGAGAATGAGGAAGAGAGAGAGGAAATAAAGTGAGTTATATTTTATTGTTTTGTATTTTAGTAAATAAGTAGAATTAATAAGGTAGAGAGGAGAGGGGGTTACCCTCACGTGAGACACAAGAGAGGGGGAAGAAAATTTGATTTTTTTGTAAAAGTAGAGGAGGTGGCACTGGTCATTTAGCAGATAACACCCGTTAGTTCCCGAACTGTCAGTTTTAACAGTCCGGGTCCGGTTTCCGGATTTTTGTTTTATTATTTTTATGGTCCTAGACCTTGACTATATTTAATTATAGCCATATGACTGACCATAAATTTTTATTAGTCCTTTAAACCCGTTTAAAATTACATTTCCCGGTTTCTCGAAAAACGTGCTTTAAAGCTCGTTTTGCATTTTTAATCCACTATTTGGATCCGTTTCCTTCGGGAATTTTTCCCACATGTTCTTAATGACTAAATAAGCCTTAAAATAAATAATTATATAATTAACTAACATTAAGGTTTGGGGTATTTCAATCTACCCCCCTTAAAAGAACTTTGTCCCCAAAGTTCACACTTCCCACGCATCTTAAATATTAGAACACGGGGATTACTTCTGAAACAATGCTTCCATAACAACACACAAACATTCTTTACATCACATCGGACTCAAGGTCCCGTACAACATCACTTAGACTCAAGGTCTATAACATAACAACATAGACATGTATTCCAATACATGTCGTACATACATAACCGAAACGGCTCTACCCCCCTTAAATAGGGGTACGCCCCGTACCCTATACATACAAAACTAAGAAGTAAACAACGACGGGTACTTCGCCCTCATATCATCTTCCAGCTCCCAGGTGGCCTCCTCGACCTCCTGGTTAGACCAGAGAACCTTCACCAGTCAAACGGACTTGTGGCGAGTGTCTCGAGTCTTAGTGTCCAGGATCCGTACGGGAGTCTCCACTGATTGCATGGTCGGCTCTAGTGTTAGCCTTTCGGGCTGAAGTACATGAGACGGATGAGACATATATTTCTTCAACTGGGACACATGAAATACATCATGTACCTTGCCCAGCTCAGCAGGTAAATCGAGTCTGTAGGCTACCGGGCCTATCCGCTCCGTCACAACATAAGGCCCCACATATTTCGGGCTCAACTTGCCTTTCTGGCCAAAACGAAACACTCCCTTCATGGGGGATACTCTAAGAAATACCTGATCGCCCACGGCGAACTCCAGGTCACGTCTGCGCACATCGGCGTACGATTTCTGCCTATCCTGAGCTGCCTTCATGTTAGCCCGGATTGTACTTCTGCTTGTACTTGCTCTAAATACTCAGGTCCTATAATGACCGTCTCACTCGACTCATCCCAGCATAATGGCGTGCGGCATGGTCTACCGTACAAAGCCTGGAAGGGAGACATCTTGATCGAAGCGGGTAACTGTTGTTGTAGCTAAACTCGATCAGATGTAACTTATCAATCCAGCTGGTCTGAAAGTCAAGTGCACATGCACGTAACATATCCTCAAGCGTCTGTATGGTGCGCTCACTCTGACCATCTGTCTGTGGGTGGAACGCCGTACTCAACTTCAGTTCGGTACCAAGCGCTTCCCGTGTACTTCTCCAGTACCTCGAGAGGAATCTGGTATCCCTATCAGACACGATAGTCTTCGGTACTCCATGATGTCGTACTATCTCACGGTCGAAGAGCTCTGCTAGCTTCGCCACTTTCCAGGTGTCCTTCATCGGAATGAATCGGGCCACCTTGGTCAGTCGGTCAACAACGACCCATCATATTCAAGCCTCCCCGAGTAGGCGGAAGCCCAACAACAAGTCCATGGAAATATCATGGAACTTCCATTCAGGAACGGGCATTGGCTGTACCATGCCACCAGGACGACGGTGCTCAAACTTGACCTTCTGGCAAGTGAGACACCTAACAACATAATCTGTCACATCTTTCTTCATACCGGTCCACCAGAAATATCTCTTCATACTCTTGTACATCTTTGAAGCTCCGGGGTGAATAGAAGTAGAAGAACAGTGTGATTCACTCAGTATGCGCTCCTTCAGCTCAGCGCTACTTCGTGGAATACAAAGTCGGCCATTCAGCCTGATCAAATCATCATCATGTAGTCGGAAATCATACTTTTGGCTCTCGAATGTGCCGTCCATAAGTTTCTGTTTGATCTCTTGCATGTACTGATCTGACATCTGAGCACTCCGCACCTCTTCAACCAAGCTAGAGTGAGAGATTAGCGAATGGAGAGAGTGTGCTCGGCGACTCAATGCATCAGCTACAATGTTTGCTTTACCTTCCTTGTACTGAAGGTTAATATCGTAATCAGTAAGGAATTCAACCCATCTTCTTTGCCTCATGTTCAGCTCCTTCTGAGTGAACAGGTATTTCAAACTCTTGTGATCTGAATAGATCGTCACATTCACTCCACAAATGGTGTCGCCATATCTTCAAGGCGAAGACAATGGCACCCAATTCTAAATCATGTGTAGGATAATTTTCTTCATGTCGCTTCAACTGTCGGGAGGCGTAGGCCACGACCTTCCCGTGTTGCATCAAAACACAACCCATTCCTTTCCTGACGTCACAGTACACCTCAAAACCATCGGTACCCTCTGGTATAGTAAGAACTGGTGCAGAAGTCAAAGCATCCTTGAGACTTGGAATGAGCTCTCACAGTCAGTCCACTCAAACGGTGCATCCTTCTTCATTAAGGATGTCAACGGTTTCGAAACACTAGAAAAATTCCTCACAAATCTCCGATAATAACCTGCCAGACCGAGGAAGCTCCGGATGTCGGTAACCGTCTTCGGTCTAGGCCAGGTGCGCACAGCATCAATCTTGGCCGGATCCACAGCGATCCCGGCCTCTGAAATAACATGACCAAGAAAAGAGACTTGGTCCAACCAAAATTCACACTTCGAGAACTTCGCATAAAGCTGGTTCTCTCTCAATGTTTGCAGTACACTCCTCAGGTGAGTTTCATGCTCAACCTTGGACTTAGAGTAAATAACAATATCATCGATGAAGACAACTACTGACTTATCCAACTGATCTCGAAACAAACGATTCATCAAGTCCATAAACTTTGCTGGTACATTAGATAAACCAAACGGCATGACCGTGAATTCATAGTGTCCATATCTGGTTTGGAATGCGGTCTTCTCGATATCACTGTCCTGATAGCAATCTGATGGTAACCCGATCGCAGATCGATCTTAGAGAAACAGATGCACCTCTCAGCTGATCAAACAAATCATCGATACGTGGCAATGGGTAACGGTTCTTCACCGTCACAGCATTCAGCTCTCTGTAATCGATGCAGAGGCAGAGACTACCATCCTTTTTCTTCACAAAAAGGACTGGTGCTCCCCATGGTGAAACGCTAGGGCGGATAAATCCCTTATCAAGTAGGTCTCGCAGCTGCTCTTTGAGCTCTGTCATCTCAGCTGGAGCCATTCGGTAGGGCGCCTTCGCTATCGGTCCGGTGCCCGACCAAATCAATCTCAAACTCAACTGCCCGTGTAGGCGGCATGCCTGGGAGTTCCTTAGGAAGACATCAGGAAACTCCGACACAACCGGTACATCTGGGCTAAACAGGGTCTCTCTCTATGTCCTGGACATAGCAGAGGTATACATCATTCTTTCTTCTGATTTCATGATACATGGCCATGGCGGAAATGATCTGTGTCGAAGGCTCCCTGGGCCTCTGGCGGTAGGAAATGGTAACCCCAGACGGACTCCGAAGAAGCAGACGGTGCTCGGCACATAGGATTCTGCCCTTGTACCGCTCCAACCAGTTCATCCCGACAATTACATCAAAACCGAGCCCCTCGAACTCTATCAAGTCGATCGGGAACTCTTCATTCTTAATTCGTACAACAACATCTCGGTGGTAGCGGGTACACCTGATCCGCTCTTTCGACGGGAGAGTGACTAGGAAGTCTTGCATCTCTTCACCGTCTAACCCCAGCCTCTTCGCAAATGATAGCGAGATGAAAGTGTGTGAGGCTCCGGAGTCGAACAAGACCGAGGCGTCCACGCCATTAACTGGGAAGGTACCGGTGAGGATGGTGCCGCTCTTGCCGGCCTCTGCCTCATTGCAGACACTCAGTATACCTCCCGTCCCGAGTGCACAGCCTAATTTATTTCAGAAACTTATAAGTATAACGGTAATAACACGGGTGGTTTACTCAAGGAATCAACACTGCTTTATTCATAAACTCATCTTTACACCATGATGGTATTACATTGGCTACATCGCTTGATAACTTAGCATACTTAATGCATCACATACTTAACATACAACTGACTTCACACTTTACATGGTTACACATAACTTCAAAACTGTCTAAAGGTTAAGTTCAAACGTCCAGGCTTCATGTGTGTGGCATTTATTATTGTCGGAGGTGCCGTATTCAATTTGATCTTTTTGATACCATGATACAGCATCCTTGACTGCCCACCCATGATTAACACGTCTCCAGACTCCAATACTAGCTTCCCTGCGAGGTCCGCTCGCTTCTGCTCGCCATACACAAACACTGCGGTATCACCAATGGACCAAGACACCACGGGTACTCCCTTACTTAAGGACTCGGGTGTCTCGTCCTTGTCTTGGTGCAAACCCAATCTTCCACCTTTTTGGTAGAAATTGACAATACATAAATCCGCCTCGATTCTTGGAATTTGTTCCGGTTCAACTTGCTGAGCAATTCCCACGGTGTGGTTAACAACCGCAAGGAACTCCTCAGGTATCTCGGTATAGTAGCTCCATCTTCAGCTCGCGTGTCCTGATATGACTTGGTGTAAGGGTTCCAATCCTTACCCATGCACATCATCTTTAAATTCATCTCGCCCCTTGGGTATTCGGGTGTGTAGAAACCTCCAGGTGCTGCTCCAAGCTCGTTGCATCGACGAATGATATGGATTTGTGCTTCGGGTGTCAGTATCCTTTTAATAATATCATACCTGGTTGGATAACCTGACACTGTTCTGTCGGATAGTCGGGATGCGATGGTGGTATCTCCGGGTTCGGTGTGGGTGGGATTGGATAGATATTGAAGGTTCCTAAGGTTTATAATTTCCTAATTTAGGTGGGTTTCACATTACATTTAACTCATTTACTTATGTGGTCATACATTTAGACTCACTAACACCATGCATGGAATGCGGTATGCAATCACTTATCTCACTTAACAGTTTAAGGGGTACCTGGTCTAGAAGACGATCCTGGTGCCTCTGACCGGTCCACCACGTTCAAGGCAGCCTTGCCTGCTCCCGGCCCCTTCCCCTTCTGGGACTCAGTATTCCCTTGCCCCAGGGATGGCTGATAAGTAGCTTTCGGGCCTTCAGTGGTCGCAGTGGCCTTACCCTTCCATTGCCCTCTAGGCCTATAGTTTTGCCATCAGGGTTATTGTAGCACTCGAAGTCACGGTGCCCCAGCTTCTTGCAGTAGTGGCACTGCACATCATTCCCTTTGCAATCCTTGCCGGGATGGTCACCTTTGCACCACTTACAGAAGTAGTGGCGCTCCGGTCCAGAGCCCGTACTGGCTGCTATCACAACACACAATCAATACACACTTTACAATATAATACATACTTGAATTTATCGATTAACTAGTTACCCTTGGGGGAGAGCGTAAGGGCTTAGCCGCATAGGCATAGCTTCAGCGGCTCCTCAGCGGTGTGGACTGGGCTTGGCCCTTGCCATCCTGTGCTGGCCCTTCTGGAGCTGAGGGTAAGGTTTCCTCTTCTTCCCTCCTTGGTACCCTTGCGAGCTTTGGCCCTCGCTCGAGACCTTGCGCTTATGCGCATTCTCCTCGTCCCTTAAACGGACGGTGATCTCCACCTTAGCAGCGGCATGATAGCACTCCTGAAGTATCAAGGTGTTAGTCATGCCCCGCATACATTTACACACTCACATACAATATAACTCATTCACTCTTAGGCATTATTTGAAGATACCTGCAAGGTATTGTACTCGGCTGGCCCCATGCCATAGCGTAGGCGGTGGCTCAACCCGCTGTAGAAGCGATTCACTAAGACCCGGTTCGAGTAACCTAGGTCGGGTAGGAGATGGACAAGGTCGGTGAAGGCGGTGTAGTAGTCGTCCACCGTCATTTTGTCTCCTTGCTTTAAACTGTCGAGCTCCAGGCGCTTTGCTTCTTGCACATGCACTGGGTAGTACTTGGCCCGTAGCAATGCCGTGTACTGTTCCCATCCAAACTCCGGGTCGGCCACTTTCTCGGCCCGTACAAGTTTCCACCAGTTTCTAGCCGAACCCTTCAGGTAATACGCAGCAAGACGGACCTTGGCATCAGCAGGAACGGCCAAGGTCTCATAGGCGGTCTCAAGCTCCGAGATATACGCCTCTAGTTTGGAAGGGTCGGTCTCCCCTTTGAAAGACGGGGGCCTCAAATCGGCCAACGCTTTCACCCAATTAGTCTCGCGTGGCTGTGGTGGTGGTGGTGGTTCAGGCTGATCCTGACCAACGGGCTGTTGTTGCCCTTGCTGCACTGCGGTTACTATTTGAGGTATCACTTGAGCTAGGGCGGCCGCCATTGCCTCTGCCATCATCTGAGCGGTAGGGTTCTCCCCTGGGTCTCCCAAACCACGCCCGCGGCCTCTTCCTGGTGGTCGCCCTGCCATTTGAATTTTTTTCATGAAGCACATTAGTATTGTGCATACAAACTTATCGGGTCAAGTTTTATAACGTCCTTTGGACGACAAGGTTTAAATTTCCTAACTCGGTATATTCCTAAGCTCGGTAATCGGTAATCAGAGCGATACTTCGCTCTGATACCACTTTTTGTAACACCCCATCCATAACCTTCACATTAATCAATAATCGCAGCGGAAATCATAAACTTAACCATATACCAAAAGGGCGGTGTTACACGCCGTTAGCCACCCACGTGGCTAACAAGGCTGTTACTACAATGTATCGGTCTGATTACGAGAATGCCGAGCATAATTACAACCTTACAAAAATCACTATCCAAAAGAATGACAATATACCGAGTGTAACTGTACAAAAATCACCAACAACTTTACATCCACCAAAAAAAGACCTCGAGTGTACAAACTACTCGGGTTCAATCCAAAATAACAAAAGTATTTCTGGACCTAAAGCCATTCTGCTTCCTCGATCCTCATCCTGCAAAATAATAGCCCCCAAAGGGGGTCAGCAACCTTTTGCTGGCATGGTTAACGTGCAGCCCGCTGACTACCGGGATACACGCAACTATTTGTCATGATAACATGGCGTTGATTTTAACATACAACATGCATATATTAGTAAAGTCTGCAGAACAATAACAACACATATAAGATGAGAACATTTCACTTTAGGAAACAACCAACATGGTTAGTCAACTTGTAAGCCTAGAGGATGACTTCATCCTCATGTTAAGCTTAACACATATCACATTACTGTTTTGTTAGTCGAATGAACAACTTTAACTTAAAAGATGAGACGGGTGTAGTGACCCGAACATCAACACATAATTTCCCCCTAGCCCGAGTGGAAGTCAGGTAGGTAAGCTTTGGCTAAGCTAATGGGAGGTCGAATTCCCAAAAGGGAAAACTACCCTAACATAAGGAGAGAGCCGAATCTGATTCAGATGTCGACTCCCATACATACACGCGTGACCGGAACGACCGGATTCCTCACTCCCAGGTTAGCACTCGTTAGAAGTCCCACAATGGGAGCTTAATAATCTCACACAAGTAAGTGTTTAAGTCAGTTAGACATACAAGGGAAGCAAGGCATAATTCAACAACACACATCACAACTAAACACACATAGCCGGGTTAGAACGTTCCTTCGGTTGGAACGTTATTACCGGATACCGTTCTCTTACGTTCCTAGCTTTGGTTAATAACAGTTAGCACGCATTCGAGGTTACCGGTATCGGTACGCACACGTCACATTAATAATAAGAACTGTAAACTCATTTCATGATTTAATCTTACAAGGTTGTAAACACACAGAAAAACAACAACACACAAGCCGGTGTAAACCGGTAGGCAACAGACTGCAAGAAAACCATACCTTGGTCCTTGCCGCTCTAGTGTTCCACCGTACGTTGTTCCTAAACATGATTGATAACGTCGGTTAATTAACTTATTTGACTTCCAATTTGCTAAACACTTTACATGTTTATGGCATGTTTTATGCTTGACTTACACTTGATTATCTTTATTATACCCACTAGGGTTACTACCTAAGCCACACTTTGTTGTTTTTTTTTTTTAGATTTTGGGCCGACCGAACTTGCCGACCGAACTTACCCAAGTTCGGTCCATTCCAGTAGCGTCCCAGTTCAAAATTTTTCACTCCGACCGACCTTGCCAAGTCCGGTCCCAAGGTCGGTCCGTTCCAGAAGACTTCCCGTTTGAAAATTTTACCCCGACCGACCTTGCATGTCCGGTCCCAAGGTCGGTCCATTCCAGAAAGATTTCCTCGCACAAAATTTTGAGTCCGACCGACCTTGCAAGTCCGGTCCCAAGGTCGGTCGGTTCCAGAAAGGTTTCCGACGGGTTAACTGGGCTCGACCGACCTTGTAAGTCCGGTCCCAAGGTCGGTCGGCTCCAGATTTTTGTTTCTAAATGTCCATTCAACTCCAAACTTCTTCACAAGCCTCCTAAGGTGTTCTAACATCATTACACACTAAAACCTTCATATATCCTCTTCCAAATTCATTTACAAGTTTATTTCTAAGCTCCTCAAATACTCTCTCAAAACACTTGTAGTTCACTAGTTTGCTCCCACCTAGAAATGCATTTGAACCATTATATTCCTACACAATTTTGACATGATCTCCCCATA
Source organism: Limonium bicolor (assembly GCA_023374045.1). Classification (NCBI taxonomy): domain Eukaryota; kingdom Viridiplantae; phylum Streptophyta; class Magnoliopsida; order Caryophyllales; family Plumbaginaceae; genus Limonium; species Limonium bicolor. Next base: position 260,427,737 of record CM041780.1, read on the forward strand.
ATTTTTACATGTTCCCACTCATCTTTTAACCCACTAAAACACTCCAACCATCAATTCATCCAAGGCACCAAAACACACTTACAATTCACCGTTTAAACCACAATAGCCCTCAATATTCATAAACCTTAAAAGCTTGGCTCTTAGGCCCTTAAACAACATTAAATTAAACACTGAATTTCCTCATATTATTAGCAACACCTACATTTCACTGAGCATTTATATTTGCACCTAGATAAAACACAAAATCCTTAAAACACCACATAGCTTGAGGTAAGTTATTTACCTTGGATTTCTTTCAACTATCCCTCCTCCTCACTTCTTGTTGACCAACCGATTTCCAATGGGTTTGTTTGTTACACTAATGACCAAATACCATAAGTGGTAATGAGCATCAAGAATTTAATGAAGCTCTTACAACAACCCTAAAACAAGAGGGTGTTTAAGCATAGAAATGTAGAGATTCTTACCTTCTACTTCACAATGGGCTGTTAGGAAACAAAGATGTGTAATCTCCAGCACTTAATGAGGCTTCAAATGGGCTAAAACAAACAGCAAAACTGGAGCTCAAAACAAGGCAATAACCGGCCAAGGAAGATGGAGAAAGGGATTTTCGAGTTCTTTCTTACCTTGGAACAACAAGAAGATAGTTGGCTTCAAGAATATGAAGTTTCCTCTTCAAAATGTGGTACACCCATGGAGATGAAGTATGGATTTTTGAGATTTTGAAAGGTACAAAATAATCCCCAAGATGAGAGGAGTATTTTGGTGTAAAAATTTCTTGATTTGGAGTTGATTTAAGGGTGGAACAAGGAGGAGCAAGGTGAGCTATTTGGAGCCCTTGTGAATCGCCATTGCTGGAGCAAAATGGAGAAGAAGAGTAGAGAGAGAGAGGTGGGATCGGTGAGTGAAGAGAATGAGGAAGAGAGAGAGGAAATAAAGTGAGTTATATTTTATTGTTTTGTATTTTAGTAAATAGGTAGAATTAATAAGGTAGAGAAGGAGAGGGGGTTACCCTCACGTGAGACACAAGAGAGGGGGAAGAAAATTCTGATTTTTTTTGTAAAAGTAGAGAGGAGGTGGCACATGGTCATTTAGCAGATAACACCCGTTAGTTCCTGAACTGTCAGTTTTAACAGTCCGGTCCGGTTTCCGGATTTTTGTTTTATATATTTTTATGGTCCTAGACCTTGACTTATATTTAATTATAGCCATATGATTGACCATAAATTTTTATTAGTCCTTTAAACCCGTTTAAAATTACATTTCCCGGGTTTCTCGAAAAACGTGCTTTAAAGCTCGTTTTGCCTTTTTAGTCCACTATTTGGATCCGTTTCATTCGGGAATTTTTCCCGCATGATCTTAATGACTAAAATAAGCCTTAAAATACAATAATTATATAATTAACTAACACATTAAGGTTTGGGGTATTTCAAAATCTTTTACGTACTTTTGGTGGGATATGATGACCCTTTCAATGTCCCGCTTGACTTGAAGTCCTAAGAAGAACTTCAGTTCTCTTAGATCACTCATCTCAAATTCTTTCTTCATCAATGCTTCAAACCTTTTACAATACTTTTCATCGGAAGCTCCAAAAATTATATCATCAACATATACTTTCACAATTAAGAAATCTCTTTTGTTGTTGTAAACAAATAGAGTTTTGTCTACTTTACCTCTTTTGAAGTGGTTTTCCAATAGATAGGAGGACAGGCGGTCATCCCATGATCTTGGAGCTTGTTTGAGCCCATAAAGAGCTTTGTTAAGCCTATGTACCATGACTTTTCCTTCTTATGTCTCAAAACCTGGAGGTTGTTCAACATACACCTCCTCTTTGACGTACCCATTGAGAAAGGCACTCTTGGTGTCAAGTTGGAAGAGTTTAATTCCTTTGTGTGCAGCAAATGCAATTAGTAATCTGATGGATTCCATCCTTGCTACTGGAATGAAGGTTTCTTGGAAGTCTATCCCTTCTTGTTGACGATATCCTTGAGCTACCATACGAGCCTTGTTCCTGTCCACTTCTCCCATATCATTCAGTTTGTTTCTGAAGACCCATTTTGTGCCAAGTACTCCTTGATGAGTAGGCCGAGGCACAAGATGCCAAACTCTACATCTTTCAAACTGATTTAACTCTTCTTGCATTGCCTGGATCCAATCAGAGTCTTCTAGAGCTTCCTTGATGTTCATGGGTTCGATGGATGAGACTTTCATTGAGAAGGCCAAGAGATCACGAGTTTGCGCTCTAGTTTAAGTTCCCTTGGAGATATCTGATATGATGTTCTCCAATGAATGATCTTTGTACAAAGCACAAGATTGATGAATGGTTGATGGTGATAGAGGATCTTCGACATCATTATTTCCTTCGATGACCTGTTGTTGACCTGTCGGGCATGTTTTCTTCTGTCTGTGATTCATCTTTGGGATAATCCGTGTGACCCTGATCAGCTAGATTGAATCCAAGTCCTTCTTCTTCTTCTTCTTCGGATTTCTTGATTGTGTGTGTATCAGCTTCATCAAAGACCACATGTACACTTTCTTCTACCTTCAGTGTCCTTTTGTTGTAAACTTTGTATGCCCGGCTCTCTTAGAGTACCCAAGGAAGATAGCCACATCATTTCTGGCATTGAATTTTCCTAGAGGGTTCTTTTCATTGTTGTGGACATAGCATTTACAGCCAAAGACCCTGAGGTGACTTATGTTTGGTTTTCTTCCATTGATTAGATCATAGGGAGTTTTGTTGAGGATAGGTCATATTAGCATTCTATTTGTGATGTAGCATGCAGTTGCCACTACTTCTGCCCAGAAGACCTGAAGAAGACTGCTCCCCAATAGCATGGCCCTGGCTACCTCTTGTAGTGTTTTGTTCTTACACTCAACTACCCCATTCTGTTGGGGTGTTCTTGGTGCTGAATATGTGTTATTGATTCCATGTTGTTTCCACATATCCATGAATTGTTGATTCTCAAACTCTGACCCATGATCAGACCGAAGAGCCTTGACTTTGTGGTTGAGTTGTACTTGGACTTTTCCTGCAAAGACTTGAAATTTCTCAAAGACTTCGTCTTTGGAAGCAATGAAGAGAGTCCAAACAAATCGTGAGTAGTCATCAACAATCACAGACACATAGCAATTTCCTCCAAACCTTTTGATTTTTATAGGTCCACATAAGTCCATGTGAAGTGATTCAAGTGGCTTAAATGTACTAACTAAGTTCTTTGATTCTAAAGAAGTCTTAGTTTGTTTTCTTATAACACATGTATCGCAAAGATTTGTCTTAGATTACTTAATCTCAGGGAGACCTCTTACCAACTGTTTCTTGACAAGTTTTCTTAACAAGGAAGTGCTAACATGCCCTAGTCTTTTGTGCCACAGTGTAGAGTCATCTATTGAAGCAGTCAAGAATGGAAGATTTGGACTGTCAGTATCCACTAGACTAGTTACATACACATTTTTCCATCTTTTTCCTTTAACAACTCCTTACCATTTTTCTGATTTACTATACTACAATGTGTAGAATAGAAATGAACTGAGTTGCCTTTATCACTGATTTGAGATACACTAAGCAAATTGAATTTAAACCGCTAACTAATTTGACATTATCTATGACATAATTTGACGTAAAACCAACCTTACCTACACCGATGATTTTTCCTTTCTTATTGTCGCCAAAGGAAACTGTTCCCTGGCTTCCTGACTCGAGTGAGAAGAACTTCATTTTGTCGCCAGTCATGTGATTAGAGCACCCACTGTCGATGTACTAGCAGGGGTCCATTCCCGCTCGATCCTGCAGTTAACATGTTAGTGGTGTGGGGTTAGGGTCCGCAGAAGGGTTGGACCCAGTTCCACAAACGACCGTTGTTCTAGAATCATTTTTGACTACCCATTTTAGTCCTATACCTTTTGAAACCAGTAAGCGCTCCTGACGTGTCCCCGATGTGTCGTGGACGTATCGTGGACTCTAATAAGACTTGACAGTTTAGGAATGGACACGAGATAAACTTAAACTGGAAAACACATTTCGATTGAGAATTTACACACACGAAATTCACTCAACCTCCCTTTCCCCACACACGGACTCCCAGGACAGTTTCGACTTTACCCCTAAATTCGTCAACCCTCTCCTGACTATCGGCCTACGGTTCACCGACCATTCCCCGACCTGTCGTTCTATCAAATACCCAATGTATTGATACTCTAACCCAGTCCTATCTAGCTCACCATCTCTCTAGCACTTACACACACTCCAAGTCTGATCCACACTTGCCCAGATTATCTCTTTCTTTTCACTCGTACAGGCATACTTACATATGGAATTAATGCAAGTATATATACACGGTTGTTAGGATGTAACTACCATCCTATTAGTCCCTAGACTTCTAGGAGTCGACTACAATTTCGATTATTCACATAGCAGCCACACTAGACTTGTAGAGAGTCTTCAACTTGATATGAGGTGTCTGGACTACGTGTCGCCTCTTGGTTGGTCAAGTTAGCGGCAACCCTCTTGATAGGTCGATCACCACTTGTGTACCCCACTTGCCTGATTATGTCTGGCTCATTAAATGCTCATAAATGCCCTCTTCTGAATTCATTACGGCTATGTAATGATGTTCATTTATAGCTTTGTTATCTTGTGCATTAATAGACTTCTCCTTTTGTCGTGAGCTTGTCGTGAACAAGTTGTCTATGTGGATGTATGTGTCTTATCAGAATGTATCGATCCCTTCCAGTCTTCTGTCTTTGATTTTCATCTTTAAGCATGAGAGATATCTTCGTGTGGTGTCTGACTGGTTGTCTATGCTAGAAGTTTTACGGAGCTCTCGCAAACAAGTGCCCAACTGGTTGAGCACATGTCGTGGATTGAGCGCGCTTGCAACCTTGCGTGCTAATCCACTTATTCACCTGTCTATCTGAATCATGAATCTTGACAAACGCATTAGATAGACAATACAAGGTTGCTATCATCAAAACTAAAGGATCTTGTCTTAATAATTTCCCCCTTTGATGATGGCAACCTATACACTTATATGTACATGGAAATTCAAAAATTGAGAGATTCCCCCTGAGTTTATTAAGGGTTTTAAGAATGAAAAAACTTTAACGAATGATAGCAATAAGTGACAGCTTTTATGCACAATAAGTGACAGCTTTTATGTTATACTATGACCAAAGTAGATAAAGTTTTCATCGAGATGATACATAATACAAGGACGATAGACATAGTCTCACCAGTACATATACCTTTTCTTTCCCCCTTTGCCATATAGCAAAATAGGGAGCAACTACACGACGTAAGATGTTGTAAAGGTCATGACATTCCATAGAGTATAAACTACAAAACATGATCAAGATAATCTAGATGGAGTGACGGGTTTGGGTATCCCATTCATAATCTTGTGGGCTAAATGGTTCATCCCCGAGAAAGAAGCTTTGTTCCAAGATGGTCTTTTGGTAGGATTGATCAAAGGTGATTCAGCTATGGTGGAAATGTTGGACTCATCAAAATCAATTGTGAACTCCATGCAGTGTGGAGAACGTGTATGTGAAAGAGTGACACGTGAGGTGATAGACCAAGCTATGAGTGAGTCGGAGTCTGGTTGAACATTGCTTTGGGTGACATATTTCTTTAGGTGTCTAGTGGTTATAAACTTGCGAATGGTGGAGTGAATGGGTTTCTCATTTGAGCTACATGAGCTTTGTGGAGTTTGAGCCATTTCATGAGATGTGAAGGACTGAGTGTGAGTGGAAGATGGAGTGAGCAAGTTTTATAGACACTTCGGATATGCTGAACGACTAATCGGTGAGTGGTAATAAATGAGGAGCTACGTCTTGTGGGCTATGTTTGTAGGCTTTTTAGGTGTCAAGGTCCGAGATTGGATTAGTGGAATGGATGAGACTAAATATCTCAGATCATTTTTGTAATTTTATTCAAGGAAGAAGCAGCCAGACAATAAATTATTTTGTACGCATCATAAGCATTCAAGTTGACAATAATCAGTTGCATTTGTCATTGATATCAAAAGATTTCATTGAAATAGATAGTTAAAGGCAAAATAAAACATTTGATGGAAAAGAAAACTCTAATACTAAATCCAACTCTCACGGTTTCACTCGTGTCTTTAAGAGATAAAGAACTCTCAGGCTATGTGGGAGTCTATAAATATATTGCTCCTTGAACCATGTTATGAACACTTGGTTCAGAGGAGACAGCCTGCACAGCGGTAAGAGTAACTCTCACCCTCTCCAGAACATCTGTAGTTGAGGTATCTAGACTAGTCCTTGACCTGTCGTGGACCAGTGAGAGACTTTTCCTTTATTTGAAACCTGATGATTTCGCTATTGGACGAGACTCTGAACTTGAGTCTTCGCTCTTTGGTTACTTCTCGACAACCACTGATTTGTCTCCCTTAGTCTTGATACCCATTTTAGACAACATCTCTGAGCAGATGCTGTCTGAGTGGTGTGTGAGCATTCGTGGAACCTGTCAGTGTCCACTCCATTTTCTAGTAGCGCCTTTGTTACCACTCCCCCATGTACTAGACCATGGTTCATGAATCGACTTTCTCTAAGGTAAGCAATATCGTTCCCGGTAGTTTCTCTTGGATCCACTAGTCCTTCTAGCTTCAAACTAATAGTCTTGCATATCCGACTTAGTGATGTTGATGGTAAGACCTGGACTGTGGAGATGAGATAGTCGTCGTCATTATCGCTCTGGAGTGGTCCAAGATACGTCATGTGCTCTTTGAGCAGCTTAGTGTAGACCGGAATGGGCTCCTGAAAGAAATCCACACATCCTTCGAATTCCAAGAGCTCCTGAATCTTTCCAAGACCCATTTGCTCCATCCAGTCCAAGTCCAATGTCGTAGGTAAGATGGGACAGGACTTGTCATTGACGCTCTCTGCTTTGAACCTCGCTGGCTTCAACTCTTTGAGCTTCTTTAGACGGGTGAGAGCGTGAGGTGGCTGTAGCTTTGCAGCTTCCTTCTTAGCTTGAAAAAGCTCTTCCAGCTTTTGACCATGTGGTGATAGTACCAACGTTTGTTTCCCTGTAGCCTTTTCAGATTGCTTTCGTTGCTCGACCGTAGGTATGATTGGTGAGGACTTGTGTCGCTAGCACCTTCTTGACTGGATCGTTGAGGGTCGGCGACCGGTCTTCGACTAGTATTGGGAGTGGGACGTCTGGTTCCACTTCTTCTTCGGAGTCTTGGGCAGTCATACCTTCGTCATGATCTTTTTCGTCTACTGTATCCTCCTTTTGTGACTTGTCGTCACTTTGTACTTCTTCCTCTATATGTTGACCGACATCCTCGATGACTGCTGAGGAAGTGATGTCCTCGTCGTCGGTGAACTGTAACCTTCGAGTTGCCCTTTCAGGTGTAGAGTCGACCTTTTGAGGAGTTTCTAGCTGAGCTTTGGTGCATTTGGAGGCACGAGTTGCACGATTTATGCGACTCGTTGTGGTAGTGGAAAGATCGTGATCCTTTCGAATTTTGGGATTTTTTCCCTTTGAGTGTTTAGTGGCAATTTTCGGTGAGGGTTTTGGAGAAGATGGTTCTGGTTCTTTGGTTAGGGTTGGAGTAGGAAGGATTTTTGGCTTGAGAACTTCGGACAGAATGAGACGGTGGAGTTTGGGTAGGTGGAGACTTATGTAGTGTACCTCTTCTTGTTGCAGTTCTCCTTCGTCTATAACTATTCGCACAAGTTGAGCTTCTAGAGCTGGAGATAGGCGAGGGAGCTGCGATTCAACATGTGATTCTGTTGGTAGTATGTCGGCCACTTGTCCTGGGGAAGATCCTCTGAGATCAGCTTTTTTTCTTGAAGCGGAGAGAGGATTTCGGTGCCATTTGTAAATCGCAGGATTTTTGGAGTTTTTATGAACCTTTTGCTTTAAAGATCTTTAGAGTTGCTGTTTTTTGCACTAAATCTCACTAGGGTGTTTGTAAGAGAGAAGAGAAATTGCTTTGAGTGCCTAGAGAGATTAGAGAGTGAGGGCAATGTGTGACAAGAGAGGAACTTTCGCCGCCCTTTTATAGATATCGAGTATTGGTCGATGACCGCTCCGCGTCTGCTCGTTGACATGTCCCAATGGTACTATTCATTAACGGGCAGCGTTTGTGACAGTCTGTCATCGATCGTTGGTGATTTTCCCGTTTCTAACCGTTGAACTATCTCTAACCTAACCTCACTTTGTGGAAAATGACATATCTGCTTTAAGTAGTCGTTTGACATGATTTCTATGCATTAAACTGATAGTTGACTACTGAACGATAATATAACAGGTTTTGCTCACATGTCGGTGACATATCATGGGAAATAAAAGATAGTTTTAAATTTGATCAATGAATATCATTCCATGATCATGAACAATCTTAGTAAACCTTTCTCTAATTAATGGGTTAGTAAAGATGTCAGCTAATTGGTCCTTAGTAGAAATATACTTTAAACCAACTAATTCTTTTTCACAACAATCTCTAAGAAAGTGATGTCTAATGTCAATATGTTTGGTACGAGAATGATGCACAGGATTTTTGGAAACAGAGATGGCACTTGTATTATCACACATAATTAGTAAAGTACCTGTTTTGACGCCATAATCACCAATTTATTGTTTAAGCCATTGGAGTTGAGCACAGCAGCTTGCCGCAACAATGTATTCAGATTCAGCTGTTGAGATTGCAACACTTTGTTGTTTCTTTGATCCCCATGCAATCAGACAAGACCTAACAAAGAATGCTGTCCCTGAAGTGCTCTCTCTATCCGTGATAAATCCTCCATAGTCTGCATTTGAAAATCCTATAACGTTACAGTTAGTGAACTTAGGATAAAAGAGATAGAGATTTATGGTTCCTTTTAAGTAACGCAGGATTCTTTTTACAACTGTTAGGTGACTTTCTATTGGATCTGCTTGAAACCTGGCACATAAGCAAACACTATACATAATGTCAAGTCTACTAGCAGTTAAATAGAGTAGAGAACCAATCATCTCTCTATGAGATCGCTGGTCGACTGATCGGTCACCAGTCATGATGCCCATCTTTGTGTTAACTGCCATTGGTGTGTCAAAAGGTTTACATCCTTCCATTCCAAATCTCTTTAGCAAATCCTTTACATACTTTTGCTGGGATATGATGATCCCTTCATTATCCTACTTGACTTGAAGTCCTAAGAAAAACATCAATTCTCCTAGATCACTCATCTCAAATTCTTTCTTCATCAAAGCTTCAAACCTTTTGCAATACTTCTTATCGGAGGCTCCAATGGTTGATTATTTTACAAGGGACAAGATTAATGAATGGTTGATGGTGATAGAGGATCCTTGACATCATTGTTTCCTTTGTTGACCTGTTGTGGACCTATCCCTGACCTGTCGGGCAAGTTTTCTTCAGTCTGTGAGTCATATTTGGGATTATCTGTGTGATCCTGATCAACTAGATCAAATCCAAGTTCCTCATCTTCATCAGATTTCTTGATCTAGAGTACGTCAGCCTCATCAAAGACCACGTGCACACTTTCCTCCACCTTCAGTGTCCTTTTGTTGTATACTTTGTATGCCTGGCTTCTTTCAGAGTATCCAAGGAAGATGGCCACATTACTTCTGGCATCAAACTTTCCAAGGGGATTCTTTTCATTGTTGTGGACATAATATTTGTAACCGAAGATCCTGAAGTGACTTATGTTTGGTTTTCTTCCTTTGATTATCTCATAGGGAGTTTCATTGAGGATAGGTCGTATGAGCGTTCTGTTTGTGATGTAGCATGTAGTTGCCACTGCTTCTGCCCAGAAGACTGCTCCCCAATAGCATGGCCCTGGCTACCTCTTGCAGTGTTTTGTTCTTTCGCTCAACTACCCCATTCTGTTGAGGTGTTCTTGGTGCTCTATATGTGTGACGTATCCCATGTTGCTTACACATATCCATGAATTGTTGATTCTCAAACTCTGACCCATGGTCAGACCGGAGTGATTTGATCTTGAGGTTGAGTTGTACTTGGACTTTTCCAGCAAAGGCTTGAAATTTCGCAATGACTTCGTCTTTGGAAGCAATAAAGACTGTCCAAATAAACTGTGAGTAATCATCAACAATTACAAACACATACCAATTTCCTCCAAAACTTTTGACTCTCATAGGTCCACATAACTCCATGTGAAGTAATTCAAGTGGCTTGGATGTACTAACTAAGTTCTTTGATTTAAAAGAAGTCTTGGTCTGTTTGCTTCTAACACACGTATCACAAAGATTGGTCTTAGATTCTTTAATCTCAGGGAGACCTCTTACCAACTATTTCTTGACAAGCTTTCTTAGTAAGAAGTGCTAGCATGCCCTAGTCTTATGTGCCATAGTGTAGAGTCATATATTGAAGCAGTTAAGCAAGGAAGATTTGGACTGTCAATATCCTCTAAACTAGTTACATAAACATTTTTCCACCTTTTTCCTTTTAACAACTCTTTGCCATTGTTCTGACTTACTATGCTACATTGTATAGGATAGAAGTGAACTGAATTGCCTTTGTTACAAATTTGAGAAACACTAAGCAAGTTGAATTTTAAACCATGAACTAGATTTACACTATCTATGACATAATCAGATGTAATACCAACCTTACCTACACCGATGATTTTTCCTTTCTTGTTGTCGCCAAAGGAAACAGTTCCTTGGCTTCCTGGTTCGAGTGAGAAGAACTTCTTTTTGTCTCCTGTCATGTGTTTAGAGCACCCACTGTCGATGTACCAACAGGGGTTCATTCTCACTCGATTCTGCACTTAACATGTTAGTGGTGTGGGGTTAGGGTCCATAGAAAGGTTGGACCCATTTCCACCATCAATTGTTCTAAGATCATTTTGACTACCCATTTTAGTCCTAGTTTCTTAAGTAGCCAATGCCTCATAAAACACGTTTATAGCAACTAGATTCATGATGACCAGATTGTTTGCATAACCCACAGACATCTCTACGACTAGTCTTTGACCGGTATCCGACCTGTCGTTTGCTACTCTCATGGGTGTCTTAGAACCAGCTTCTAGCTTAGAGTATTTTTCTTTGATGGTAGCTAGTTCCTTTTCTTTTGCGTTAAGCGCAACAATCAATTCACCGATTTCAAATTGTTTTCCTACCTTCAACTTTTCATGAGCAGAGAGAATTTCACTATACTCAATTTGTAATTTCATGAGTGCCCTCATGAGATTATCTACCTTGCTTTTGTCTGAATTTTTCCTCAATTTTTCATTTTCCTCCAAGAGTTCTGTATTCTCATTTTCTAATGCCTCTAGTTGATCAACCAGTATGAGAGAGAATTTCCTAAGTTCTAGAAGTTTAGCTTTTAGAATTCTTTGCTTGAGTTTAGAGTAGTTTACCTCATTTTGATCTTCTTCCTCTGATTCTGATGTGTCATTGTCTTGCGCCATCATACAAACTTCCTCAAGGCATAGATGAGCCTTCTCATCTTCTGAGATGTCACTATCTGAGGTTTGATTGTCATCGCTCAGTTCAGAGTCTCCCCATACAGCAACGAAGAATTCCTTCTTTGGTCCTTTGTTGTATGATCGTCGGACAGGCTTCTTGACCCTGTCGTTGTCCTCTCGTGATCGTTGAGGACAATCTTTGATATGGTGTCCGCGTTTTGAACACCAAAAACACTTGTCATTGCTTTTCCTCTGATCATCCGACTCCTGGGACTCCTTGTCTTTTCTCATTTTATTTCTTATGAACTTTCGAACGTACCTCTTAGCATATAGGACCATTTCATCATTGTCGTCTCCTGACTCGGACCGTTCATTTTCAGCTACTTGAAGGGCTATTCCTTTTCCTCTATCTCTTGATGAGCTTTCTGAATTTATGTGTTGTAGTTTTAACTCAAAAGCCATTAGAGATCCTAGCATATCTGCCAGAGACATCTTTGAGAGATCATGAACTTCTTGCATGGCATTAACTTTGCTGTCAAAGGAAGCAGGAAGAGATCTGAGGAACTTCCAATTTTGATCCCCGTTAGAGATAGTTCTTCCAAGTACCAACATTTCATTGATCAGCTTGGTGAACCTTGTATGCATTTCAGAAATGCTCTCCTTTTCTTCCATCTTGAATAGCTTTCAATGAGTGAGTAGAAACTTAATGCAAGTCTCTTTGATCTCATCATTCCCTTCATAAGTGACCTCAAGAGTTTTCCAAATCTATTGAGCTGTTTTAGCTAAAGCAATCTTGCAGTATTGCTCGGGTAGTAGTGCACAGTGAAGTATTCTTACAGCTCGAACGTTGAATACCAGCTTCTTGATTTGATCATCCGTCATGCTGTCGATAGATTTGTCTTGTCCTTGAGTATTCTGGAAGGTGTACACTCCAAGTGTTATCACCCTCCACATTCTTGGATCGTCATACTTGATATGAAACTCCATCTTATTCTTCTAGTGAGTGTAGTTGTCTCCATTGAAGAGTGGTGGTCGATTTGGTACAGAACCTTCTTCTGCTTGTAGAATGCTTACATGGACATCTTGATCGCCTTCCAAAGCAGTTAGCTTTCTAGAGAGACCTGCTCTGATACCAATTGAAACCAGCAAGTGCTCCTGACGCGTCCCCGACTTGTCGTGGACGTATTGTGGACTATAATAAGACTTGATAGTTTAGGAGTGGACGTGAGATAAACTTAAACTGGAAAACACATTTCGATTGAGAATTTACACACACGAAATTCACTCAACCTCCCTTGCCCCACACACGGAATCCCGGGACAGTTTCAACTTTACCCCTAAAGTCGTCAACCCTCTCCTGACTATCGGCCTACGGTTCACCGATCGTTCCCTGACCAGTCGTTCTATCAAATACCCAATGTATTGATACTCTAACCCAGTCCTATCTAGCTCACCAACTCTCTAGCACTTACACACACTCCTAAGTCTGGTCCACACTTGCCCAGATTATCTCTTTCTTTTCTCTCGTACAGGCATACTTACATATGGAATCAATGCAAGTATATATACACGGTTGTTAGGATGTAACTACCGTCCTATTAGTCCCTAGACTTCTAGGAGTCGACTACAACATCAATTATTCACATAGCAGCCACACTAGACTTGTAGAGAGTTCAACTTGATCTGGGGTGTTTGAACTACGTGTCACCTCATGGTTGGTCAAGTTGGCGGCAACCCTCTTGATAGGTCGATCACCACTTGTGTACCCCACTTGCCTGATTCTGTCTGGCTCATTAAAAATGCCCTATTCTAAATTTATTACGGCTATGTAATGATGTTCATTTATAGCTTTGTTATCTTGTGCATTAATGAACTTCTCCTTTTGTCGTGAGCTTGTCGTGAACAAGTTGCTTATGTGGATGTATGTGTTTTATCTGAATGTGTCGATCCCTTGCAGCCTTGTGTCTTTGATTTTCATCTTTAAGCATGAGAGATATCTTCGTGCGGTGTCTGAGGTTGTTTGTGCTAGAAATTCTACGGAGCTCTCGCAGACAGATGCCCGACTGGTTGGGCACATGTCGTGGATTGAGCGCGGTTGCAACCTTGCGTGCTAAGCCACTCATGACCTAAGTGCGCTTGTAACCTTGCGTGCTAAGCCACTTATTCACCTGTCTATCTGAATCATGAATCTTGACAAACGTATTAGATAGATAATACAAGGTTTGCTATCATCAAAACTAAAGGATATTGTCTTAACACCTTTGAGTTGCCCGTGCCCCATGAATCATGTTCTATAGCATTTCACTGGTGGTACGGAAGCCTTGAATTACGGTCCAAAACCGTGTATAATTACGGTTCTGGACCGTAATCTACGCGGGCGTCATTAAAGATGGCGACGTCTTTAATTATGGTTTAAAACCGTAATTAAAGGGCCTTTTCGTCCCGCGTGTCATTGACTTTACATTACGGTTATTGGTAAAACCGTAATGTAAAGTGTAGACTTTAGATTACGGTTTTAACAATAACCGTAATGTAAAGTCATTTGGCGCGCGCGCCCAAAGGACTTTAGATTACGGTTTTAACAATAACCGTAATGTAAAGTCGTTTGGCGCGCGCGCCCAAAGGACTTTAGATTACGGTTATTGTTAAAACCGTAATCTAAAGTGTATTTTTTTTTTTACAAAGCTACATAATTGCAATAGAACCGGAATTATAACAGATAAGCAATAGAGGGCATCAGACCAACAGATGTGTATAAACTACACAATTGAAACACCTGAATCAAATAGTAACAACACAAATTCATTCTCTGCGAACAATTGCAACAGAGATAACATCTAATATACACCAGATCGAAAATCTGTTACAGCTGAATGTGTTACAACAAAAAAAATATTCAATACAGTAGAATCTGTTACAACAGCTAGCAATTAATTACAAAAAATATTCAATACAGCAGAATCTGTTACAGCAGCAGCAGCTAGCAGAATTAGAGGGCTACAAAGGTAGCAGTGTAACCATTACATGGTAGATACAGCTAGGATGACTCCCAGCAAGAGATAGCATAAAACAGAAGCATAAAACAGTACAAAAACGGTGCAGAAAACTGTGAAAAACAAAATCTATCATAGCAGCATCAGAGCTAGCTGAGTCTGTTACAGGCAGCTCTTCAGGTCATTAGTTGACAACAATAGGGAAATCGGTTTTGCTCTACTTCCACGAGTTGGCTAGCTAGCTAGTCCACCACTCCATTATCGTAAATATGGCTGACATGCTCTCTTGACATGATGTAACACCCCAACCCGAAATCCAATAACCTGAACGGCGATCACTCCCAAATAAAATACAACTGCAGCGGAAATAAATACAACAACCGGGCGGTATTACAATGCCGCTGGCCACCCTTGTGACCAACAAGGCTAACTCCAAATACAATCTCCAAAAGTCACGGTCTGAATACGAATACAATCCGAGATACTAGGAATCAAACTCAAATGTAAAATACTTAAGTAAAACAAATAACTAGTAGGAGACTCCCATAGCTTGAATCTACCCCACCTACACTCGGTGTGGTAATCTTCTCAACTTTAGGTACCTGAAAAATGGGGGTGCCCCCAAAGGGGCTCAGCAAACAATGCTGGTATGGAAAACGTGCAGCCCATCGTCTACCGGGCCACACCAACTACTTTGTCGAATATATGCAGTTTATTTTTATAAAGCTGTAAACAAGCATGGTATGATAATAACAAGTATCCATACAAGGACAATAATGTCACATAGAACAAGACTGTAGAAGGTCAAGTTAGCTGAACAACAATCTTTTAATGATAGTCGGGTCCACACAATGGGACTGACAGGTATAACTGAATATCTCAAATAGTGAAGGTATAGTGACCTCGTTAAGATTGAAAGGTTGGGAAACTAGTCCCTCAGAAGAAAACGTAGTTAACTCCTGTACTGAGAAATGTGGGAATCGTACCCTCGAGAGGAATGAAGTCTCCCTCTCCACTGAACTGTTGGGAATTGAACCCTCGAGAGGAATAAAGTCTTCCTCTCCACTGAAATGTTCCGTCGTGACGTATAACTGAATAGGAGACGACCTGAGACAGGTACGACTCCTGTAGCATGCATGGCCAGATCCAACTGGGCTCCTCGTTCTCGTAGTGTAGAATTGTTAAGTGTCATATAAAGGCGTTAAACAAGAACACAATGTGTATTGTCAATTATCACGTTTAGGATAATGACGTTTGTTATAAAGTGAAGTTAGTGAGAGACTTGAGTACAAGTCCTCGGTATACAGAAACGCAGGTATTTAATCCACTGGTATAGTAGTGTTTGTATGCGTGGGACATACACGTTGTAATTAGCATCATTCACGCACATAAAATAATGCAACAGTGCACAAGAGTAAACAACATTTTACATTAATTATCTTGGTCTATATATCAAACAACAGATAGCACACAAGCCGGTGTAATCCGGTAGAAAACAGGTTGCAAGAATCCCATACCGTTCACCGTAGACTGTACTAGTTTAATTCCCGGTCAACGTCTGGTCAAACAAAGTCCTAGAATAGGATTAACTGAGAGGGTTAATTTATGTTACCCTTATAATAGTCTTATTGGATCATTCAACAAATTTTGTGTTTGTTATTTCATGTGAGGTTTATCTCTTTTAATTACCTCATGATTTCATGTACAACTTATTCGTTACTCCTTTTATTTATTTATAAATCCTTTAATGTACATGTAAGTATTTATTTATTCATGTACTATGTTTGTTGTTTATTTTGATTGTCTAGGTGACATAACAGGAAAAATGACCACACCAGGATGGTGAAGACTAGGGAGTTTGACGCCCTGGAGCAGACGGGAAAAATGACCGTGGATGAGTATTATGCAAAGTTTACTTCACTACTCCGACTACTACCCGGAATAGGATACTCGGACCAGGTTTTGGTCGACCAGTTCTACGGGGGACTGAGCCCTCGACTCCAGTTTGGGATGGGACAGTCATTCCCACCAGCTTGCAGGTAAAACAGGAGAAATGGGACAGATAGAATTTTATTACCTACTATACCCCGTCATGGGAGATTTGGAGATTGATACCTTGAGATTTCAGGAATGTTACCATGCTGCCTCCGTTGTGGAGATCACATGTAAGAGAAGGGATGCTTTGAGCTCCCAAAAGAGGAAGGACGGACCTGGTGGCGAAGATGCCAAGCAGAGGAACTCCAACAGAAGGAACAAACCCTATCAGAGAGGCCAGGGGTCCTATCAAGGGAAGGGGAACCAAACTACTGGGAACCCCCAGTCAGGAACCTACGGAGTGGCAACTCCACAGAAAACCTACCCATCTAAGGGTTCTGGACCTGGCTCAAACACGGGCCAGAGGTATGTCCGCCGGTTCAACTGTAGACAGTGTGGGAAGGATCACCCCGGCGTAGACTGCCAAGGGGAGAAAGTCCAGTGCCGCCATTGTCAGATATGGGGACACCGAGCCTTCGAGTGCATTAAGAACCCGGAGAGCAGGAACTACCGCCCGGGAGCAAAGGCAAACACCGGCCCTAAGAATGGAGCTAGCGATACTGCCCTCCACCAACAAACCAGGCTCAGGGAAATAAGGGCAAAGGCCCAGCATCGGGACCCGCCCTGCATGTCATGGACCGCTCAGATGAGACTGGTCCTTCTACCAACCCAGGTACTTCTAAACCCATGTGAACCTAATATTGAGCAATGGATGATGTGAATGAGTGCTTGCATGCCTTGATTGCCTAGTTGCATAGGAAAGAACTAATAAGACTCACTAGTAGAATTTTAAAACACGTAGGAAGCTATAAGAAATGCTTTTATATCCCCTCACCGCCCTCCTTGGAAGAAAACGTTATCAAAGTACAAGAACCAGAGAACGGACAATGTAAGGTTATTCAACCAGGTTTGATATTACTCAAAGGATACCTAACACCGGAGACACAAATTGCAATCATCAGAAGATGTCAAGAATTGGGCAGGACCAGGAGGGTTCTACACTCCAGAATTTCCAGGAGGACCAAAGATGAAGCTGAAAATGATGTGCTTAGGAAAGGATTGGAATCCTTACTCAAAGACCTACCAGGATACAAGAAATGGAGATGGAGCACAAGTACCAAAAATCCCAGAAGAATTTTTACAAATTGTGGAAAAAGCAGTTAATACAGCTCAACAGCTAGAAGAAGATCCAGTTCCCAATCTAGGGCTGATCTATGTATCATCAACTTCTATGAAGAAGGAGGCCGCTTAGGGCTACATCAAGACAAGGATGAAACACAAGGGTCCCTCGATCAGGGGATACCAGTATTATCTTTGTCGATTGGAGATGACGCAGAGTTCCTTTATGGCGAGCAGAAGCGTGTGGACCTTGCAAAGAAAATCATATTGAATTCAGGAGATGTGTTAATAATGGGTGGAAAGTCAAGGTTGATATACCATGGAATTAAAAAGATTAAATTAAACACAGCACCTTCGACAGTGATAAACACCACTCACATGAAACCAGGAAGATTAAGTTTGACTTTTAGAAAGTACTAGTGTTGTAATTGTTTTTGGACATCTGAAAGGAGATCATCTCATCAATGAAGCATTATTGTTATGAAAGTGAATGTCTTTAGACCCCATCATATATCAAAGTACTTACCCAGAGTCTGTTGTTAGGTTGTGCTAAGGAGACGGAAGGTGCCTTAAGTATTCTTACTGAGGAGGAGGCCAGCAAGGGCGGCGCGATCCTCACTGGTACCTTTCCAGTTAATGGAGTGGATGCATTAGTACTGTTCGACTCCGGAGCCTCACATACTTTCATTTCGCCTTTGCTTGCGGGGAAGTTGGGGCTAGACGCTGTAGAGTTATCTGATTTTAAAGTGGCACTCCCGTCTAAGGAGAAGATCAGTTGCACTCGTCTTTATAGAGGAGCCACTATCCGCATTAAGGAGGAGGAATTTCCTATTGACCTTATTGAGTTCAGAGGTCTAGGATTCGACGTTATAGCCGGGATGGACTGGTTGGGGCGGCACAGAGGCCGCATTCTTTGTGCAGAGCGCAGACTGTTACTTAAGAGCCCAGTAGGAGTGACAGTATCATACCGCCAGAGCCCTAGAGCACCATCAATAAAAGTGATATCTGCTATGTCCATGTACAAACACATCAGGAAGCAGAGGGAAGTATACTTATGCTATGTTCAGGATGTA
Organism: Limonium bicolor; assembly: GCA_023374045.1. Classification (NCBI taxonomy): domain Eukaryota; kingdom Viridiplantae; phylum Streptophyta; class Magnoliopsida; order Caryophyllales; family Plumbaginaceae; genus Limonium; species Limonium bicolor. The sequence goes on from CM041780.1 coordinate 260,446,353, forward strand.
GAGCACGACCCTGATTTTGATCCAGATATGCCAGTGGTGTTAGAATTTCCAGATATTTTTCCAAAGGAACTTCCAGGCTTACCGCCACCCAGAGAAGTAGAGTTCTCCATTGAATTACTACCAGGTACCGGTCCCATTGCCAAGGCACCGTACCTTATGGCACCGGCAGAGATGGCCGAGTTGAAGGAATAGTTGAAGGATTTGTTGGACAAAGGATACATACGACCTAGCGTATCTCCTTGGGGAGCACCAGTTCTTTTTGTGAAGAAGAAGGATGGAAGCCTTCGGTTATGTATCGATTAGAGAGCTTAATGCAGTGTCAATGAAGAACAAATATCCACTACCGCGAATTGACGACTTGTTTGATCAATTAAGAGGAGCAAAGGTGTTTTCGAAGATCGATTTGAGATCAGGATACCATCAGATACCTATCAGGGAGCAAGACATAGAAAAGACAGCGTTCAGAACACGATACGGCCACTATGAGTTTACAGTTATGCCTTTTGGCTTGTCAAATGCACCAGCAGTCTTCATGATTTAATGAACCGATTATTCAGAGAACAGCTGGATAATACCGTGGTTGTATTCATCGATGACATCCTAATTTATTCAAAGTCTAAGGAAGAGCATGAGAGTCACCTCCGACATGTACTTGAGATCTTAAGGGAGAACCAGCTTTATGCTAAGTTCTCCAAATGTGAGTTTTGGTTAGACAGAGTTTCCTTTCTAGGACATGTTATCTCCGACGCTGGGATCGCAGTGGATCCAGCAAAAATAGAAGCAGTTCGCACCTGGCCTAGGCCCAAGACGGTGACTGATATCAGGAGTTTCCTTGGGTTAGCAGGTTACTACAGGAGGTTTGTCAGAGACTTCTCCAAAATAGCAAAACCTATGACCAGTTTAATGAAGAAGGACACACCATTCACATGGACTACAGAATGTGAGACCTCATTTCAGTATTTGAAGAATGCTTTGACATCAGCACCAGTTTTGACTAAACCTGAAGGCACTGAGGGTTATGAAGTTTACTGTGTTGCTTCAGGAAGGGGATTAGGGTGTGTACTCATGCAGAATGGGAAGGTAGTTGCCTACGCTTCCCGACAGTTGAAGAAACATGAGGAAAACTATCCCACACATGACTTGGAGCTTGGAGCAATTGTTTTTGCATTGAAGATCTGGCGCCACTACTTGTATGGTGTCCAGATGACCGTATACTCGGATCATAAGAGTTTGAAATACGTATTCACCCAGAAGGAGTTAAACATGAGACAGAGGAGATGGGTTGAATTTCTCAAGGATTATGACATTGATTTGAAGTACAAAGAAGGGAAAGCTAATGTAGTAGCAGACGCATTGAGTCGACGAGCACATTCCTTACATGCCATTGTGGCTAGCTCGAGTCTTATAGACGACATACATAGCGCACAACAGAATGATCAGCGGATGATGGAGATTAGTCAGAAGTTGTCTGACGGTACATTTGAAGGTGAGAAGTATGAGTTTCAGTTACATGATGATGGACTGATCAGATTAAGGGGCAGATTATGTATTCCCAGAGACAACACTGATATAAAAGAGCATATTCTTCGAGAGTCCCACACTTCTACCACATTTGTCCATCCAGGAGCTTCTAAGATGTACAAAGATCTAAAGAGGTATTTCTGGTGGAGTGGTATGAAGGGTGACGTGACAGAATATGTGATTCGATGTCTCACTTGTCAGAAAGTGAAATTCGAACATAGACGACCAGGAGGTATGGTACAGTCCATGCAAGTTCCTGAATGGAAGTTTTATGATATCTCTATGGACTTCGTGGTGGGACTACCACCTACGAGAGGAGGACTGAATATGATATGGGTTGTTGTTGATCAACTGACTAAGGTTGCTAGGTTTATTCCGATGAAAGACACTTGGAAAGTGCCAAAGTTGGCAGAACTATTTGAGAAGGAGATTATCAGACATCATGGAGTACCAAAGACTATTGTTTCAGATCGAGATACTAGATTTCTCTCACGATATTGGCGAGCTACTCGCGACGCACTTGGCACTGAATTGAAGCTTAGCACAGCATTTCATCCTCAGACAGATGGTCAGTCAGAGAGGACTATTCAGACCTTAGAGGACATGCTACGAGCATGTGATTTGGATTTCCAGGGCAGCTGGATAGATAGATTACATCTCATCGAGTTTGCATACAATAACAGCTATCACGCCTCTATACAGATGTCACCTTTTCAAGCCTTATATGGCAGACCATGTCGCACACCATTGTGCTGGGACGAGTCTAGTGAGACCGTCATCATTGGGCCTGAGTACTTGGAGCAAGTTCAGGCAGAAGTACAACAAATCAGAAATAACATGAAAGCAGCACAAGACAGACAGAAATCATATGCTGATGAGAGGCGACGAGACCTTGAGTTCGCGGTTGGCGACCAGGTATTTCTACGAGTTTCACCCATGAAGGGTGTATTCAGATTTGGACAAAAGGGCAAGCTAAGCCCGAAATTTGTAGGACCCTATGCTATCACAGAGCGGGTGGGCCTTGTGGCATATCGACTTGATTTGCCAGCAGAGTTGGGCAAAGTACACAATGTTTTTCACGTGTCTCAGCTTAAGAAATACATGCCTCATCCTTCTCATGTTCTACAACCAGAGACACTCTCATTAGAACCAACAATGCGGTATGTGGAAACACCGCAACGAATCTTAGACAGAAAGACACGAGATACTCGAAACAAATCTGTGAGCCTAGTAAAGGTTCTTTGGTCGAACCACGATGTTGAAGAGGCCACATGGGAACTAGAAGCTGATATACGAGCGAAGTTTCCCTCATTATTTACCGACTAGACACTTTAGTCTAGGGTACGAGCCTTTTTTTGGGGGGTAGAGCCTTTTTCGTTTGTGAGTTTAGTATGCATTTTGTTGCACTTTGGTGCATTTCAGTGACACTTTGTCTTGTATGTGTTCTTGTGTAACACTGTATTTGAATGCACTTTGTACTTCTACTTGCTGATGTGTACTTCATTACACGACAATGGAAATGTTATGTGCACTACGTTGCACTATTTGAAATGAAACGTGATTGTGTTTACTACCTTGCACTACATTGTAGGTATATGTTATGATATTCCAAAGTATTCCTGTTGTGTTTAACGTACACTATGAACTTAGGAATATAGAGACTTGGGACTTGATCCCTAAAAACTAGATTGAGTTGTAGATGCTTAGTGGAACTTGATTCCCCACAACCTTAGAATTTAGATATGAGACTTCGGGGCGAAGTCCTTTTTTAAGGGGGGTAGATTGAAATACCCCAAATCTAATTAACACTATAAAAACCATTATTTAATGGAAAATAATCCAAATATGAACCATTTCACGTACGCATGCAAACCCATGCATGAGAACGTACTTAAAATAGTCGTTTCTCCATAAACGCTAAAATGCCTTAGAAGCATATAGTCAAACATGACCTTGTATGACCCTCTAATATTCAAACCAAATGGTCATACAATTATTATATGAATATATAAACATATTCCCTAAGCTATATTTAGTCAAAAACGCAAAACGCTCGGGGGTGCTCACGCACGCCCCTTAAAGCACGAAAAGTCCGGAGGAGTGCCGAGGTGGCACGAACTCCTATAAAATTTATTCCTTGAGTGCCTAACATCATTATTAACCATTATAAAGAGAACCCACGAAGTGGTTTCTCAAAATTCAGCAAAAACCACAGGAGGATTTCTTAGCGCTCCTTTTTGCCCGGGAGTGTCCCGATGGCCCGTAAATTATGTCATGGGTTGATGTAACCCCATATAACTCAATGTAACATCTTATTATATGTTCATTTACTATAATAAGTGTTTACAAACACTTGGAACTCATAAAAACAATTGGTTTCCCAAAATTTCCTTAGAGCACAAAAACACACCTTCGGGTGTCACGAAAACGCGTTTTACGCAATTGCCTTGTAGTTTTTGACATGCCTCGAATTAAGAATATTAAATAGGGTTAAAATGACCTCTAAATCAGTTGGAGGAACTACCCAACAAGGTGCTCTATAGGGGCCGATTTTATGCTCAAAAACTAGTATAAAATTACATTAAAAATTTATAAAAGGCTTAAAACATGGTGACTCACCTTCCCATGTGTTAGAATACTTAATGTCAAAGTATGTAGGTCTCATTTGACCATCAAGCTGTCGAAATAATGCCATGGAACAAGGCCATGTGAGCTAGACAAAAACAAAATGCAAAAAGTAAAAAGTGGATTCTTATTCCACCTTTTTTGATTCCTTATGATTCAAGTGACCTAACGTGCTTGTCCTTGGCTCTTCATTACCGATTTAGACCCCCATTTGACCTTGAAATCGTGCACCTACAAGAGAGGAAGAAGACAAGCACAAACCTAGAAAAACAAAAGAATAAACCTTACTTTTCTTACCTTGCCTCTTAGCTCACAATTATTTCCCTCCACCTTGCCTTGTCTTGCATTATGGCCGAACACATGCTGGAAAGAGGGGCATTTATTGAGCCAATAACTCATGGAATAAACTAAAGAAAAGAATGGTCAATGACATTAAAAATTAACAAAACAAAAATCAAATTCCAAATTGCATTCTCTTCTTACGTGAGCTTAGTCTCATTCTTTCCCTTGCACACTTCATTCACGAATTGGTAAGGCTCTCTCCTCTCCCTTCTAGCTTCATCTTCTTCCTTTGAAGCTCTTAAGTCCATTAATGGAGTTTTAACTTCTATCTTCATCTTTAAGGTAATTTCCTAGCATTTCTTGTCAAGCCTTGAAGCAAAACTCTTCCTAGCACACCATAGCATTTCGGCATCAACTAATGTTCCAAGGAGGTTGTCCAAACCAACATTAAACCAAGGAGCATCTCAAGGTTATCTTAAGGTAGTTTTCAAGCTTGAAAATCCTTAAAGCACATATTATTGTAACCGATTTCTATCTCTTCTAAGGCTCTTTTCTTCATCATTTTCATGAAGGAAAACTTGTTCTTCATCCACCTTAAGTGAGCCGAAATTATAAGGAGAAAAGCTTAAGGTAAATTCTTGTAAAACTACTTACAGATCTACTTAAGATCTTTATTGAAGATCTAACTCCTAAAGTCCTTCACCACTTCCATATAACCGAAGTGGAGCATCAAAATTTCATTGGAGAAAGCTTGGAGATTCAAGAAGAGTTCAAGCACTTAACCACCTTTGTTAAGAAGTAAGTTTACTAAGTAAATCTTTATGTTATAAGCTTTGTTAAGCCTCTAAAAATTATACAAAAATTATGTACATCTCGTAGGTTAATTAAAACCGAAACTATATGGTATTATATGCCAAAAATATAATCTATAACATATATGGAAAATATTTACCTTAAGACACATTTTTGTATCACAAAATTTATTTATGTTACATATAAATTCAAGCCGAAATGTCAAGGGCAAAAATACTTTATTTTGAGCTAAGAATCAATATAAGACATTACAATAATTTTTACATGAGTTATATAACTCATATGAATTTATGTATATTTATTATGACATATAAATCCACTTTTATATACTATATGGTAGCTATTTAATTATGGCCGAATTGCCTAAGTGAAAAATAGATTTTTATGAGCTACTTATGTATATAAACTTGTACTATAAAGTTTGGTGAGTTAAAAAAAAATATTTTATTAGAGCTTAAATGGCTAATTAATTAAGTTATGTGGCTTAAATGTAATTTTACAAAGTTTGGTGAGTTTAATGTGAAAACTGGGAGTTAAGGGTCTGCTTGGTGTAATTATAATATATAAGGTTAGGAATTAAGTTTGTGAATTTTAGATAATTTAAACAAGTGTTAAAAAACATTTTAAAGTTTTGGGCTATTATGTAATTTATAAAAGTTGTTATGAAAGTTTGGAACTTATTAGTGGGCGAATTCATAATTAAGAGATTTATTAGGTTCACCTTCGAAATTTTGAGGAATTAAATATTTAGACTATAGTTTATAAGTTATTAAGAAACTATTATAAAGTTTTGGGATAAAGATGTAATTAAGGAAAATAAATGACAAAGCCGAATTACTTTGGGGTTAGTTTGGTAATTTAAGAATTTACATATATTATTCGGCATTTATGGAGAATTAAAATTAAAACTATAGTTTATAAGACATTATGGAAAGATTATAAGATTTTGTGGCTAAATTGCAATTATAAGAAATATATATATATATAGGCCAGAATTGGAGGGGCTAAGTTGTAATTTTCAAGAGTACAATATTTGAAAGTATATACCAAAATATTAATGGTAGTTTTGTGATTTAATTAAATAAGGAATTAAAACTATGTTATATAAAGAGATTAGAATTTAAATGTAAAGTTTATGAATTAATGTGGTTGTTTTGTAAATAACCGAAATATAGGGTAATAATTTAGATTTAAATAAATATAGGTCCCATGTGGATTTTTGGAGGAATTAGAAAGAAAGAATTTTGATTAAAGGAATTATGAAGATGAAACTATGACTTATATAGTTATAAGGAAAATAAAGGTAACCAATAAATATAATTTATAGTTAAAGGAGGAATAATAAAAACTATAATATTATGTCCATGTATGAATATAAATATAGTTAAGGAATTATAAGTTGTTATGTCACCTAGACAATCAAAATAAACAAAAACATAGTATATGAATAAATAATACTTACATGTACATTAAAGGATTTATAAATAAATAAAAGGAGTAACGAATAAGTTGTACATGAAATCATGAGGTAATTAAAAGATAAACCTCACATGAAATAACAATACGAAATTTGTTGAATGATCCAATAAGACTATTATATAAGGGTAACATAAATTAACCCTCTCAGTTAATCCTATTCTAGGACTTTGTTTGACCAGACGTTGACCGGGAATTAAACAAGTACAGTCTACGGTGAACGGTATGGGATTCTTGCAACCTGTTTTCTACCGGATTACACCGGCTTGTGTGCTATCTGTTGTTTGATATATCGACCAAGATAATTAATGTAAAATGTTGTTTACTCTTGTGCACTATTGCATTATTTTATGTGCGTGAATGATGCTAACTACAACGTGTATGTCCCACGCATACAAACACTACTATACCAGTGGATTAAATACCTGCGTTTCAGTATACCGAGGACTTGTACTCAAGTCTCTCACTAACTTCACTTTATAACAAACGTCATTATTCTAAACGTGATAATTGACAATACACATTGTGTTCTTGTTTGACGTCTTTATATGACACTTAACAATTCTACACTACGAGAACGAGGAGCCCAGTTGGATCTGGCCATGCATGCTACAAGAGTCGTACCTGTCTCAGGTCGTCTCCTATTCAGTTATACGTCGCGACGGAACATTTCAGTGGAGAGGAAGACTTTATTCCTCTCGAGGGTTCAATTCCCAACAGTTCAGTGGAGAGGGAGACTTCATTCCTCTCGAGGGTACGATTCCCACATTTCTCAGTACAGGAGTTAACTACGTTTTCTTCTGAGGGACTAGTTTCCCAACCTTTCAATCTTAACGAGGTCACTATACCTTCACTATTTGAGATATTCAGTTATACCTGTCAGTCCCATTGTGTGGACCCGACTATCATTAAAAGATTGCTGTTCAGCTAACTTGACCTTCTGCAGTCTTGTTCTATGTGACATTATTGTCCTTGTATGGATACTTGTTATTATCATACCATGCTTATTTACAGCTTTATAAAAATGAACTGCATATATTCGACAAAGTAGTTGGTGTGGCCCGGTAGACGATGGGCTGCACGTTTTCTATACCAGCATTGTTTGCTGAGCCCTTTGGGGGCACCCCTATTTTTCAGGTACCTGAAGTTGAGAAGATTACCACACCGAGTGTAGGTGGGGTAGATTCAAGCTATGGGAGTCTCCTACTAGTTATTTGTTTTACTTAAGTATTTTACATTTGAGTTTGATTCCTAGTATCTCGGATTGTATTCGTATTCTGACCGTGACTTTTGGAGATTGTATTTGGAGTTAGCCTTGTTGGTCACAAGGGTGGCCAACGGCATTGTAATACCGCCCGGTTGTTGTATTTATTTCCGCTGCAGTTGTATTTTATTTGGGAGTGATCGCCGTTCAGGTTATTGGATTTCGGGTTGGGGTGTTACACATGATACAAGTCGTTTAGACTGTAAGTCAAGAATTTGGCAAAAATGCTCTTTAATCTAGAACAAGAAAAGGAATGGAACACAAAATGAGATTAAGATAGAGACACAAAAAATCTGCCGAAAGAATTAAATACAAGACAACATTCGTATTACCTTGTCTTTAGAATTCTTAAATGCTTGAAGTACCCGCAGAACTCGTACATATACCGCATCACGTAGTACCCGCAATTCCTAGAATCCTTTTGGGTAGGGCACTAAATCACCAAAATTCACAAATGTAAAACAATTGTACAAAGATAATAGCAGCATGAATGAAATACATGAATTACCAAACCTTGATGTAATCGACGGTCAATTCAGCAAACTCTCCCTGAGGGGTTTTACTGTAACAACTGTTACATATTCTAACAAAAGCGTTTAGCAAAATGAACAAGTACATTAATTTTGGTTCAAAAAACTTACAAACAATTAAATAGCAATAAAAACTTACTCTTTGATTAAGTCTTCAGTGTTGAATTTTGTCCACTGCCCTAGTGGATCTAGAACGAGCAGAGTAGCGGTGGCAGTGCAGAATATAAACAAAGCCCAGTGGTGGCTACAATGTCAAATACAAAAAAATGAGAAATGAAGGTAAAAAAGTTAGCTAATTAGTATGTAATTTTATATCAGAACTCAAGTTTGGTGATACGGCATTAGAGTGAATAATTTATTCTATCGATCAGCAACATCGAAGCAATGAATCATGTATTCACAAAACCTCCCCGGGTCCCTATTGACTGAGTCGTACGATAAACGCTCCGGGCACACCGCAGTAATGGAGGTGATAATCTTCTCATCACATCTCTCAAGTAGACCTCTATTATATCACATGTACTATAAAAAGTTAGCCAATGCAACTTCATAGATACTTATTCTATATGTTTTTACAGTATGAGGAAAGAACACTTACTTTAGATAAGCTTGAATAATGTTAATGTTCAGGTAATCTCCACACATCATCTCTCTGATGTCCCCAAAGTTGATTGTCGTGGTCATATCTTCTTCGTAGTGAAACATCGACTTTGGAAGCGTCATCATGAAGTTGATAGTTTGAGTTGACTTCAAAATGATCTTGTCGCAGAGATTCATCTGACGAGGCCCCAAAACATTAATAAGTTTTTGTGGCAGTGAGAACTTACTTTTAGGCGCCTCAGAAGTCCTAGTGCGACCCCGGACGGGCGTTGGATTCTTACTTTTCGCACCCCGAGTCACTGGATTCTTACCCTTCACACACAAACAGTAAAGCATAAATGTAAAGATAATTACTAATTGATTATTATAGTAACATTAAACATTTATCTAGAACACACCCTTGTACTTCTGACAAGATTCGCCGGCGTGCTGATCTCTTCTTCTCTGGGCCGGGCTACGCGGCGAGGAAGCTTAGGGATCTCAGGATTCGCCGGCGCGCCGATCTCTTCTTCTCTGGGCCGGGATACGCAACGAGGAAGCTCAAGGATCTGTAATGGATTATATTAGACACTTAATGCTAAATAATGCATTTTATTAGATACTAAATGCTTGTCAAACAGTCTTACCTCATCGTGACAACAATATAACATGCTGGCCAGGGCAATATGTCTCCCTTCGCTTCAAACAACGTGCATTTGTTGTCAAACGCCATTGGAAGGTATGCATTCTCAAATCCATCAATTATCAGGTCCAATGTCACACGCGCGTAGAATGCGGGTAGACGTACGAAATTGATGAGCGTGAGTGGACCTGATGTAACACCCCAATTACAAACACCATACTTAACAACGTTTAGCAGCGGAATTACAACTCAACATCTCACTTATTCCATTGGGTGTTACATGCCGTTAGCCACCCACGTGGCTAACAAGGCTAATACATACACAACGTACCGGTCTGATGAACAAGATTACCGAGCAATGCACTTTACATTACAATTCCGTTTCTAAACTGGACAAAAATACAATTACAGTCCAACTGTACCGAGTCTAATACATTCCATTACCGATGTCACACTTCGGCCTTACACTACTTACGAACATATAACAACTACATAAACGAACTAGATAGCTATCCATGTATAAACATCTACCCCGTCCTACTCTCGAACGGCTGCCAGCTCCATTGTACCTGAAAAGTAATGGGGGCCCCCAAAGGGGGTCAGCACCTTTGCTGGTATGGTAATCGTGCAGCCCGCATACTACCGGGCCATGCACAACTATTTGTCGTCTGAGCTAGCGGTTATTTATATTTAAAACATGCATGAAAACTATACACATATCATGCTTATAAATCACACACATCCCATCAATCGGATACAACCAATAAAGTCAACACAACAACACTTGTTAGATTAAATTATTGTATTTCTTGACCCCTTGAGGGTTTCTACCTTAACAGAACTAAATACTTATTAGATGACACTTACCCTTTTAATTGGGTTACAAGTAATTACTTCTTATACTAAATTTGGGTTGGTTTTGGTTATCCACTTACACAACATCATCACACACATCCCGTAACAACATGTACACAACACATCACCGTTCTTCTTAGAGAACGTACTCTTTACGTAAGGTGTGCCGGATTAAATATAGGTCCGCACACCGTACATATTTACTTTACTTAGATGTGTCGGTCTTAATATAGACTCGATCACACCATACACAATAACTTTACTTAGATGCGTCGGTCTTAATATAGACCCGATCACACCTTACACATATCCCCCTAGCCCCTAATAATAATCAAGGTAGGTAAGCTTTGGTTAAGCTCGTGGGTGATTGTAATCCAAGAAGGAAAAACAACTATAACATAACAGAGTGGGAGTTAATTCAAATATAGACATCAACTCCAAAACAACGCGCGCGACCGGAACTACCGGATTCCTCACCCCCAAATATATATATAGTTAAGAGCCCCATTATGGAACATCACATCCATACATCATATGATGTTCAAACTTGGTTTAAACACATAAGGGAGGTAACATCCCATCGACAAACATTAATAACAACATTCGTTAAATAATGACATACCAACAAGAGAAACACACATCACACACAACCACAACATACAACTAATGCACGGATAGCCGTAGTTAGAACGTTCCAGTTGGTTGGGACGTTTAATCCGAATACCAATCTCTTATATGATCCTAGAGTCGGTTAGCTACGGTTTAACACATATTTGAGGTTAAACAGTATCAGAACTAATTACGCCACATAAATGAATTACCGTAAACTCATTCCATGCTTTGTCTTACAAGGTGGAAACACACAGAAAAACAAGTTGGCATACAAGCCGGTGTAACCCGGTAGGACACAGGTTGCAAGAAAACCATACCTGTCACCGCAGGGAATTACTTTACCGGGTGATCCCACGCTCCTCGGTTTACACTTGTTCCTCATGTCTTACTCTTTAACCACTATTTACTTGTCAAATGGTTCAATTAATATTAAGGCGTTACGGTAGGTACATAATTGCTACTCCCGTGCTTACCCTGTTATCCCGTTATTTCGGTTTAACTTTGTGTACTTAAACTCACAACTTTCTCAATCACTTCTAACACTTGTTTATACTTCTTAGGACCTTTAAAAGTCACCAAACAAGGCCTTAACAACATCCAAAACCATTACCCCAATACCCCACCTTTGGAACACTTTAAAACACATTTAGGCAATTTTTGCCCTGGTCCGGGACTTGGTCCGGACCAAGGTCTCGGAACAATGTTCTGATGCAATCTCGGCCTGTTTTTACTTGGGTCCGGGACTTGGTCCTGGACCTAGGTCCTGTACCAATGTCAATTCCACTCTCGGCATGTTTTTGACGCGGTCCGGGAATTGGTTCCTATCCTAAGTCCCGGACCCTGCTAAAACTGCTAGTAAGGGACTTTTTAAGCCCAAATCCACCCTTAATCCACACTCAAACTTTCCATAATTTTCCACAAGTTTTCTACATAATTCAACACCTTATAACATGCTCTAAACCACTCCAAATCTTTGGTTTAATCCACCACCCAATTCTTGCTCAAATTCAACAAATCCAAATTCTCACATTTGCATTTTGCACTCTTATGCATTTCTCACTTCTTCTTGCTTGTTTTCTACCTCCTTCCAACCTCACCAAATCTCTTATTGACCATCCCTAATCATTCCTAGATAGTTGCACCAACTATGCCCAAGTTCACTCTCCATTTCCATGACTACAAGCACTAACTCATTTTCTAGAATTTCTAAGTCACCACACCTCTTATGCTACAGATTTTTATACTCTCTCCCTATTCCTCCAAACCATTTCAAGGCTATTAAACCACTCTACTCAACACTACAAACACCTAGGTTCTCCTATTCACCAAGCCATCATCAAAACACTCATTTTCTACTAAAATTTTGCCATAACCTCCCCTAAACCTTACACATCCATTTTCACCAAATTCTCATCCTTTTCATTCCTAATCTAGCCACACCCTTTCAAGGGTCCTACCAGCACATAATAAATCCTCAAAGTCCATCAACAACAACATAATCTCCAAAATCTCAATAAACCACAATATAAACACAAACTCAAAACACTTGGCTCCAAGCCCTTAATTCACAATCAATTCACAAATCTCTCTAAAATCAACTAAACACAAATCCAACATGGATTGCAATCCTAATTTGGGTTCATTAATTTGTTTACCCATCCCAACTCTAAAACAATTACAACAAAGTTTAAGGTAGATTTCTTACATTAATTTCACAAGTTTCTCTTTAATTCTCCTCCTGCTCCCTCTTCTCAAATTCGGTCAAGTGGCGATGGAGTTGCCAAACTCCATCCCACCATTCAAGAAACACAACATTTAACATAATTAAATTCCTAATCCTTAAAAATACACTAATCCAAAGCAAGGCTTAAAACATCATAGTTAGGGTTTACCTTTTGGAGCTCTTTAAGAGGGTTCTCACCCTTGAATCAAGAAGGGGGGTTATCCCACCATTGGAGGGTAAAGCAAAGCTCCAAACAAGAGGAGAAACAAGGTAAGTGAGAGAGCAAAAATCGGTTATCCAGGAAGTGGAGAGAGAATGACTTTTTCTTGGAATTTTTACCTAGGAGGAAGAGGAGACTCCAAGCTACACATTGATGCCATTTTCCCTTCAAATGGAGAAAACCCAAGGAGATGAACTTCACCACCATTTTCAGATTTGAAAAGAGAGGACGATAGAGGAAGATGAGAGGAAGAGAATATATATTTTATTTTGCATTTGGAGCTTGTATGTAGCTAGAGCATGGAGAGAAAGAGGGAGTAGCCATGGGAGCTTGGTGAGAAAGCTCAAAAAACAACAGCAACCATAGGGAGAGGGAGAAATCGCAAGGAAGGGGAAAAAGGAGGAAAGAGAAGAGGAAAGAAAATAAGGAAGAGAGAAAAAGGGAATAAGTACCCTTTTTCACTTTTTGCTTTTTGACCCATTTAATTAGCTAATTGGTCAAGTGTGTGTGAGAGGCTATTTTGTTTTACTGTAAAAATCGTCCCCACATATTATACAAGCTGGAGCTTTTTTCGTCTTTTACAGAAAACACTCGTTTATTTACCCGGTTTGGCACTATTCACTAACCGGGCCCGTTTTCCAGAATTTTCTTGTTTCTTTAATTTTAATGGTTCTTAAACTCCAATTAATTTTTAATTATAGTTATATAATCAACTATAATTTTTTTACGGGGTCATTTGACTATATAAAGTCTCGTTTTCTGGTTTTCTTGAAAAACGCGTTTTAAGACTTCGTTAGCGTTTTAACGCATTATTTGGATCCGTTTTCTTCCGGAATTTTTCCCACATGTTCTTGGTGTGTAATTAAAATATAAAAATATATTTATAATCCTAGTGAGGGTTATCTACCTCCTAAAATAATTAAATATGCGTTTTCACGTTTTGTGACTTTTACGCATTTTTGATAAGTGTGAAATTGATATGGTTTTATTGGTGCTACATTCTTATTTATGCAACCTTTTTATGTGCTTTTTCACACTTGTCCTATTCTTTTCATGACTCTTACTTTGGGCAAGAACTGATGCCAATTTATATGTTTAAAGGAGGAAATGATGGTAGAAATGCATAGATCTCCTCACGAGCTTTCCAAGGCCGCAAACGGGGAACAAATCGGAGCTCATACGAAGAATTTAGACTCTGCCAAAGTTGTGTCCGGTACAACGTTTATTATATACATATTTATGATACTGCCGCAAGGAGACACAAATAAAGAAGAAGAAGGAAAAAAGGACAAGAAGAAAAGGAGAGAGGCGCGCAGGAAACTCCATATTCATTCCAATAGCTATTAATGGATGGAGTTAAATAAATAAAGAAACTTCCTTCCAAGAGTTATTGATGGATGAAGACAATTGAATAGATAAAGTTAAAGGAATTGGAAGGTCTTTACTTATTTCACAAAACTGAAGAGACTTAAAGAAACCATCAGTGGACAGACAGAAAGTCTTGAATTTTACAATAAATATGGAAGGCTTTGGAAGAGAAATACATCCATCAAAAAATCACCATTTTGCACACGTCGCCTCTTTTATTCTCTCTCTGCACCGCGACCATTTCAACACACCGGAGAAGAGGATTTCTGCTCCAAATTCATTCATCTGCTCAACCTTTTTGCTGACGAATTTGAAGATCAACACACAGATGATTTCTACTCTCTCTTCTTGTGTTTGTTCTTTAATTATGTTAGGCTAAAGGATTAAATCTTGGGTGACGGGGGATTCGTAGTTAGACTGTTATTATAATTATTTTACCGGTTGATTGGGATATTTATTTGGATTGTTCAGGTTGTTGTTTTATTTACGCTTTTAATAGAAAGCTGCAGATTTTTATTATTAGCTTTACGAATTTCTGTCAGGATCTGACAGGTGAGTGATAGAAAGGTCATAGCAACCTGTTAATCTGTGGAAAAATTGATTAGATTACTTAATTTGACCTTCAGATGCAAAGAATAATTCTCGCGCTTAATCTTTTTATTTGTATGACATTAGTTCGTGATTCGGCCTAATGTGTTACAGATAGAAGAGCTCAATTTGACTAGGATTTAGTCTTAAAGAGATAAAAAGAATTTTTCAATCCAAATCTCGATTAACCGGTGATTAATTATATAGTCTAGCTAGCACAGAATTCCCCGGAACCCAAGGTTCCGCTTCATTCATATCTTTACACAGTTTTATTTAATTTTCTCTCTGCTGCTACTTTTAGTTTTTAAACCAAAACAAACGACAACCCTTTTAATTTATTAATTTCTGTGATTAGATTTAATAACTAAGTCCCCGTGGATTCGACCCCGGTAGCTTCTAGTTCTCTATACTCTTTGACCGGGATTTATTTTTGCAACCCGTGGGCATTTTTGGATTTATAGATTTTCTAGGATAATTTTCTTAGTTATTTCTATTTGTCTTCAATTTTCCCGTTTGCAAATTGGCGCCGTTGCCGGGGACTTGACTTTTGTCTAGTCCTTGACTTTGGTTGTCATTTGTTTTGTTTTGTATAATTTTTCATTTTATTTTATTTCCGTTTTTGTTTCTTTTTCGTTTTATTTTTATTTATGTTCTCTATTATATTCTTTTATATTGTTTTCTTTGTTTTTGTTTTATTTTCAATTTATTTTGAGTTTTGATTTGTTTTAGCTATTTCGTTAATTTTTGTTTTTACTGTTTTCTTGCTTTATTTAGTTCTAATTTCAATTCCTTTTGTTTTTTTTCTTAGCATGGTTATCAATTTTTTTTTACTTTCTATTGTTAGCTTATTTCATTTTTATTTTATTTGATTTTTATTCTCATCTGTTTTATTCTTACTTTATTTTGTATTTTTTCTTTCCAACTATTGTTTTATAATGGCATCTGAGTTGGATAGGTTGCTGGCTGAATTGAGATCAACTTATGGTAGTCCTCCGAATCCCCAACCCTTTAAATATGGTACCAGCAGCTTGGAGGATATGCTAACAGAATTGAGATCAACTTATGGCACTCCCCCATTACAGCTCGAGCCCGATGTTGCCAAAGAGATGGGGTGGATTGAGGAGCAGTATGAGTATCTATCCTCTAATCTTTGTTGCTCACAGTGTGGTGGGGCTCACGAGTTTGAGAATTGTCTTGAGATAGAAGAGATGAGGGATTGAGGAGCAATTTGAACGTGAATCATTCTATTCTCAGGATATTTATTGCTCATATTGTGGGGGGCCTCATGAGTTCGATGATTGCCTTAAGTTGCAGGAGCAGATGCGTTTAGAGGACCAATTAGAATATCTGCAACAACTCGCTCCTCAACAACAGTCTTCAATCGTTGACGGTGGTAACCTGCAGGAGTTGGGGAACAATTCAATGGAGCAATTTGTTGAAGTCTCCAGTAGCCCTCCCTCCCCACCCTTGGTTCCACTTGTGCCTTCGCACCTCATGGACCTTCATCATCCACCTATCCACCAGCCAGCAGAGCTTCACCGAGCTAACGAGGATGTTTACATCTTAGGATTTGAGAAGGAAGAGCCACTGCCATTGTTCCATTATCACACTTTCTTCAAGCTTCACCACATCGATGAGGATATTTTTATTCTCAAGTTTGAGGAAGCAGAACCTTCACCGTTCAATCTTCGCCTGGAAGATCATTACCATCACTCCCTCCTCAAACACCAGGTTTTGTGGAGTGGTTATTTTCCCAATTCTATTTGTTATGGTAACGTTTTGTTTTGATCCAGGTGGGTTGTGAAATACCCCAAACCTTGATATGTTGTTAAACATTTAAAATATGGTATTTAAAGGCTAAAAATGCCTTAGAAACATCAGTGTACAATTTAAACCATGGTAAAAACAATAAAGTACCATAAAGACGGTTTGAGCAAAAACATGCTCTAAGCTTGGAGTGAACTTGGTTAGGACCCAAAGAACCTACCAAGACTAAATAATATTCAATTATGATTTTATAAGGGTAATTAAGTCCTTAGGAAACTTTGGTAGACAATTAAACCAAACAAAACATAAAAAGTACCTTAAAGTCAATATGGGCAAAAATGTGCTCTAAGCTTGGGATAAATTTGTATAAGACCTAAAGGTCATATCTATACCTTATAAATATTTTAATGAGCATATTAAATCAATTACTAAAGAAAACCAAGCTTGAAAACAAGTTAAAACACAAAATGTGCTTTAAGGAGCCTTAAAGCACATTTTTGAAAAATTGTCTTGTAAATGAGTTTTGAATGGCTAAATGTCCATCATTACTCTTTAATTAATATGTGTACTATTTAGTATCACATTTGGAGGTAAAAGGTCTAAATAAATGGGAAATCAAAAATTTCACAAGAATGTGCCTTGTTTTTGTGAATAGTAACAAAAATATGCTAGTTTATGACATAAGTCAATATAAGTAAGTTAGTTGGTCAACAAAGACCATGATATGCCTAGTATGTAAAGGGGGCCAGTTTTTCATGTGTGACTCACCACACTTGACCAATCAAATAAACAAGGAAAGTAATAAAGCATGGTTACTATTTACTTTTAGTATAAATATCTCCAAAAGCAAGCTTCCTCCTCATTTCCTTCCTTCCTTCCTTCTTCATTTCACACGGTCTCCAACCTCTCTTCTCCCTTCTCATTCTCGGTTTGCTACAGCCCACACAACTACTCCATCTTTGAATGCTTGTAATTCCTAGCTCCATATACCAAATCAAATCAAGACCATATTTGCCTTAGTTAGGCCAAGCTCTACACTTCTCTTTTTTCAAATCTTCAAGAACTCCATTTTGGTGCCATGAAGATTCACCATTGTTGGAGCTAGAGCTCACCTTTTCATGCCTTGTCATTCTCCTTTGCTTCAAGGTAAGGAAAGTCAAAGAAAAACCTCATTTCCTTTTGTTTTCTTAAGTGACCGAAATCACCTTCTTCATGGTGTTTTCTTTTGCCTTGTTTTAGCTTTATTCCAATCATTCAAGGGCTTGGTGGAAACCTCTCTTGTTACATATTCATGTTCTCATTCAAATTCAAAGGTAAATACCATTTAGTGTATTAAAACACTTATGTTAAACTAGGGTTTGTATATGAGTTTAAGTGTGAATTCTTAAGCTCGTTACCCTTATATGTGTATTGATTAGAAAGTTGACAAGTAATCAAACTCCTTGCTGACTTTCGGTTCAAGGAAACAAGAAAGAAGTTTGAGAGGAAAAGAGGTAAACAAACTATCTCAATGTAGTTTAAATGCCTTAGGAAAAATGAGCTTGATTTGCTAAATAAAATACCTAAGGAGCCAATGGTGAATGACCTAGTAAAAATGCTCTCAAGGAAACTATTAAAAGGGCATATGTGTTGTTGTATGTAATTGCAGGTCAAAGGCATTATTTATGTGGGAAATTCAGTGTTTAAGGTTTATGCAATTTAAGGGCCTAAGAGCCATGTTATTTAAGGACCTAAGTGTCAAGCAATTTAAGTTTATGCACTATATTGTGATGTAGTGTAGTTTAAGGATTTAGATGTGTGTAAAGAACATTCTTTGTGAAGATGAGTGTCTTGGATGGTTAAAGAAGGAAAAACAATATGTTTGTGTATAAGGAATGTGTATTAAGTGATTAAGTGTTTTTGGTTGTGAAAGGGTGGAAACCTAAGTGTTTTATGTGTGCGAATACTCTTGATGGATTTTAGGTGTTCTTGAATGTCTAATGGTGAAAGCTATGTGCTTTGGTATAGCAATGTGCTAGAAGAACCCATGTCAAAATTTAGATAATGTATAAGAAGTTTTAAGTGTTTAAAATGAGTTTGGTGAGTTTGGAAGTGTTGAGAATGATTAAGTGTTTTACTAGGGAAAGAAATGTGCATTAAGGTGTTTTAGAAGGCAAGAAGGATTTAGGCATTATCTTGGAAGTTCTAGAAATCCAATGGGTGTTTTGGGATGTACTAAAGTCTTGGACGAGTTTGTTAAGGTTTAGGTAATGTTGATGTACAAGGAAGAAATGATGTTTAGGTAAGGAAGATGTTTGAACTTGTGAAGAAAATTCTTGGAAGGACATGAATATTTTTGGTGGGCTAAATATAGTGTGGGAAAATGCTATAAACCTAAGGGTGAAGTGTTATGAGTATTGAGCATTTAGGCAAGAAATGAGTAAGTGTTTAAGGTATAGAAAATGGAGTTTTGGGCACGTCCGAACTACCGTCCGAACAAGGATGTTCGGACATGCCCTGTTGCGCGTAAGTTTTCAAAGCCTCGACCAGTGTCCGAACTACCGTCCGAACTTGGACGTTCGGACACACCTATCTCTATATTCTGTTTTGGCCTCGAACAGCGTCCGAACTTGGGAAGCTCGGACGCATGTTCGGACAATCGTCTATTTACACCCATTTGAGCCTCGAACAATGTCTGAACTTGGGAAGTCCGGACACAAGTTCGGACAAGGCGCTGTACGGACCAAAAACATTGTTTAAGGTTATAGGATGATGGGGATAATTAAGTAATGATGTTATAAGATTGTTAAGGACATGTTAAGTGAGTTATAATGACAATTTAGTGGGGGAAAAGTTGTATTAAAATGAAAAAGTAAAACGAGTTAAAATGTGAAGTTATTTAACTACTTAACGGGGGATGAGTTAAGAGCATTAGAATTTAAACAAATATGTTACCCCCAGTGTTAATGAAGGCAACTTTAATGTTACCAGTTGTTCGTGAATTGTTTGAGGAACATGAGTGGACATGATAGAGTGGACTCCGGTGACAGGTATGGTTTTCTTGCAACCTGTGTCCTACCGGATTACACCGGCTTGTATGCCAATGTGTTTTTCTCTATGTTTGCCACGTTATAAGATAAATCATGAAACGAGTTTACAGTCGTTATTGTTGTTGTGTGTTTACGTGCCGATACCGGTAACCTCGAATGCGCATGAAGGCTAGTTAACCACTATTAGGTAAACGTAAGAGAACAGTATCCGGTGATAACGTTTCGACCTAAGGAACGTTCTAACCACGGCTATGCGTGAGTTAGTCATGTGATGTTTGTGTGTGATGTTTGTGTGTGAATGTATGACTCTCTCCTTCCCTTGTGTGTGTGTCTAACAAGACTTAACCCAATGTTTGTGATTCGTTATTTGAGTTCAATGTTGAACTACTAACAAGTGCTAACGGGGGAAGTGAGGAGTCCGGTCTGTTCCGGCCACGCGTGTGAGTATGGGGGTCGTTGTCATATCAGGTCGATCCTCTCTGTATGTTATGGTTGTTTTCCAACTTGGTTTCCAACCTTCCCTTTAGCTTAACCAAGGCTATTTTACTGACTCACGTCGGGCCACAGGGGCATACTATGTTTATGTTTGTTCGGTGTGCTTGGATCACTATATCCGAGGCACCTTGTGTTAAGTTATCCGTTCATTTAACGAGGCGGTAATGAGTTATGTAACGAGCTTATCATGAGACTGGCAACATTCTCTAGGCTACAAGTGAACTGACTATGTTTGGGCCGGTTCGTAAAGGGACCGTTCCCGTTATGTTATGTATTATTGTTGTGCTGCAATTCTTATTGCGATGTGATGTGATATGTTGTTAAGATGTGGAGTATGTGGATTGGATATGAATGCCAGTTTATTGTAAGAGGCGTTTCAGGATAACCCGTATGGTGGGTATGTGTCGTCTATTAAGGAAATAGCTCCGTTAAAGGAGAAACACTCTAGGGGTTAAAGATCATAATGAGTGATTTGTTAAGTGTGGTTGTATTGGCTGTTTTAATGAGCCATTGTTGTGCAGTGTAATGTGTTATGTATTTGTAGTTGACATGCATGATTCTAATATAATCAACCGCATGCTAAGACGACAAATAGTTGTGTGTGGCCTGGTAACATGCGGGCTGCGGGATTACCATACCAGCAAAGGTGCTGAGCCCCTTGTGGGCCACCCTTTCTCTTCTTTTCCTTTTTCAGGTACAAGGAGCTGGAAGCCGTTCGAGAGTAGGACGAGGTAGTCGTTATACATGGGTAATCAATTAAGTGGTATATATACAGTAAGTGTAGTAAGACCGAAATTGTTATCGGCATTAGTTGTAAATACTCGGTACAGTTGGAAGGTATGTGTATGTTTGTTATTAATGGATAAGGGATAGCAATGTGTAGTCGCTCGGGAATCTAGTCCATCAGACCGATATGTTGTATATGTAATAGCCTTGTTAGCCACGTGAGTGGTTAACGGCATGTAACACCAACGAGTTAAGTAATGTGATGAAGCTTGTTTTCCGCTGCAGTTTGTTATTAAGTGCGTAAGTGTTGGATGGGGTGTTACAAAAAGTGGTATCAGAGCGAATTATCGCTCTGATGACTGAGTTACCGAGCTTAGGAAGTACCGAGTTAGGATTTTAGTACTTTGGGTTAAGGGTTGAGAGATAGCGTGAGGGATACGCTAGTTAGGAATTGCCAGTGAATACTGGAAACCTACAATATCCTTCCCGCCCTCCACAATCCCTGTTTTATAACTTGGGAAACAACGCCAGAGAGATGAAAGTCCTCTCATATTCGGGAAAGCCCGATCTGGCTGTTATTAAACATCATTGTAAGTAAGGAGGACCAGTCATACGGTAGATCCCGAAGAGTGGGAATCCCGGAAACGGTTCCCATCTAAACAATGTTAACCGCATTTCATAGCGAAGAGTGAAGAATCTGTGTTTAGAAGAATGGAATTTCCGGCAACCTGGCAACAGGCACCGACCGTGCAACAGGCAAGAAGTGGATTAATGAAACCCGGGACGAGTGTCTACGGGACCACAGTTGTTAAATGATACACCAACGGTATACCAACCGCTAAGGAACCACAACGTAGCGCCCAAACAGAGACAAGTCTCAGTAACCATGACAAATGCGTGGAACGGGCTACGAAGAGGAAACAATACAAAAGAAAAGGGGTCTCCAGAATAGGAAACACCCTAGTCAATGATTATCTTGTGAAGACAGTGAGAAGTCACCTAGAGGAGTTATTATCAAGACAGTAAGATCAAGTGAGGGCCAACAAGGCCACTGATGACAGTGCGGGTAAAAAACAATACCACAACCGGTATGTGTTGAACCGATAGCCAGTTAGCATGGCGCACTTGCCATGGAAAGTGCTGCTATAACAGGGCTGTTTGGGAAAGCTTTAACAAATACGAAGTACTTAGTAAAGTACCACGAAGTTAACTGTGATCATCACAACTGTGGAAGGGCTTAACAGCCTAACCTCTGTAATTGGAAGTACACCAGTCAGCAAGAAGCTAGACTTGGTTAAAGCAAGAAGACATTGTGAAACCATGAAAACTTTCTTTCAAACTTAGATTTATTCAAACTCTTTTCTTTCAAAACCCGATTTTCTTTCAAGCCAACACTTCTTTCTAACCTTCTTCTAAACCAAACCAGTAAAACCAAGGGCAGTTGACAAAAAAACAACAGTGGATAAACTTTCCCTCTATTAAGTTCGGGAAGCACAGAGTGCATATTGTCACAGGACAATATAAGGGGAGTTGACAACAGAATACTTCACCTAGGCGTGTGACGGACACTACGAGTGTACCAACTGTAATGTGGGACGACCGCACTCTGATAGGAGCTTGTGGGCCTGACAGACCTGCTTATGGGTTAGTTGGGTAAGTAGTAATGTATCAGTAGGGTACCCCACATACGTATACAAGTAGAGTCCGAAACACGGGAAGTAGTCAACTCCGTACTACGGTCAGCAGTATAAATCAAACAAGAGCTAAGGATTACCATGAATGGTTGAAGTAAAGGAAGCTAATCAAGTTAACGAGACTAAAAGGATTAGTGAATTACATTCAAGGAAATGTTTAAGAGTTAGGAAGTGCGAAGTGCACAAACTGTTATGTAAAGACATCACATATGTCTTAAGAATCCCGAGGGGTAAACATGTTAGCTGGAATAGTGACCAGCCTGTGCATGGCAAGCAGATGCCTAATGTGGACACATTAGTGTGCAATGAACGGGATGAAACTCCCAGAATGAGTACCTACACTACCAGGAAATGTTGATCTTCACAGAAGAAGATAATAAGCCAGTTAAGAACGCAAACGGTGTGGCTAACAGAATATACCAATAAGTGTGAACCAGATGTAAAGGCATAACTTAGTAACACCCAGGAGCAATCCTTAAAGGGTGTTCGCATCTACAATCGTTGCACGAAATGGAATGATTGAAGCACAAGGGTTGAAACTAACACCCGGTTTAGACATAAGTTGTTAGGAGACGGACTGACAATCCTAAGGGGCATCCCATGAAAGGAAACGGAATGCAACGACCTTGTCATGGAGCTCAATATGATATTCAAACTATGTAATGTTGTACAGAGAAATGAATGTGTGTGAATTGTCCACAATGGATAGAGCTCGAAGCAGTAAGGCTCATAAACCACAAATAAAATGTGTTATGTAAATTAGATTGATTGCAGAAGTTTATGTTGTATAAGTGAATAGAGCGGAGAACGAACCACTGCATTAAGAGTGGGGATACCTCTCGATATCGTGAGACCGCAGGAGCGGTAGTTATGTGAACCAAGTTCAAGAAATATGTTAAGGATTGATCATGTTGATATTGCGAGAGAACAGTTAGTTTAGTAGCATGTGAAGAACCCGGCTGAATAACAGCGGCTTGTAACTCGAGTGAGCTACGCTCAAGGAGCATTCGGTAGTCATCCAAAGGAATGACGAATCATAATACGAAGATGTAAGTATATGTGGAAGTTAATATGACAGTGAATACCATGTAAGTTAGTGTTATACAATAAGTAAGAGCACGGTGCGCAGCAAGCGACCGTTGTACAAGTGTTGTTGAATAATAATATGGCAGGTAAGACCAGTTATGAGTTAAACCCAATAGAGATACAATAGTAAGTGATACCAAACAAACTAGGCAGTAGCCAGTAGCCAGTTTACGAGATCAGAATCTCAATGAAACACAGTGTGAATTCCGTTGTGAATCGCATGAGAGATTTGCTGTCAAGAGTTTACGCCTCTGCACTCTGTATGACTGAGTGTTTTGGTATTGCACTTGCGCAATAATGATCAAGTGGGATAGCTAGGAATTGGAAACATGTTAATTGTGGAGGAATAATGTTATAATGGCCGATGCATAGGAAATGCAAGGCCGCACCAATGAAAGAATACATGTACAAAACCAAATGTGGAGGCATGATTAGCAACAAGTGACTGCAGTAACACAGAATACTAGATATCGGTATGGAATATACCACAAGTATGGGAAATAACTGAGAGAGCACTACACATTAGGTAGCAGCTCAATCTCAACCGACAGTAAGTCGGAAGAAAACAAATCAATCATTGTGAAATACATAGCGGTTTACGCAGTAAGTTATTAGAGAAGTGGATGGGAAGTTTTCAAACTCACAGAATTTGCTCACGGTCAGAAATACCACACATCGGTTGAGAAACTGCTATTACCAAGATAAAGACGATAATTGGAGATGTACAATACAATAAGAATAACAAATGGGGCAGATTAAGCTCTACAGTTATCAGAGTTTTGCAGCAGAAACTAGTGAGCCAGTGATTCAAGTGTTGAATGTGCGTGGTGAACATGAGTGAATGGCTAATTATTAATGCCTAGAAGCCTCACAGGCCAGAACCGAAACCAGTTAAGAGTTTAGGCAAACTCCAATGAGAATTCTTGGTTTAGGAAATAAACCGCCACTATGGTTAAGATCCTCTAACCAGAATGCATTGTATAATAGACCGCGTGGAAGTCAAAACACTTCATGATGACAGAACATTTTAAGCCAATGTTCAGTGACTGATTACGTGGGCGTAATCCCTTTTAAGGGGGGTAGAGCGCAAAACCACTTAGTGTGTATTACCGTACAAGTGTACGTGACCTATGGTGTGCATAGCACAAATAATTTGTTTTTATGATTGATGTGTGTGTTACGTAAACATACGCATTCATTCATGGGTTAATTGTGGTAATTGCGCACAGAAGATGCGAATACCATTATGATAAGAGTGTTGATTTATTAACAGTTGTGTGTGATAGTATAAGTGTGGGGAGTAGAGAAACTCCCGGGGGAACAGAAACCCCGACAGTGTATAAATGTGAAACTGTGTGTTGTATTTTGATAAAATATATGTGTATGTATACAATATAGTGATTCATGAAAAGGGTATGAAACCGACATAGAACCTAGTGAGAATAAGATTCCCTAGGCAACAGGATTAAAGTGAATGGAGGTAACTGACAGACGGAGTTCTGTCCCTTGGAGATGTTATGATCATGATTAGAATGATTAAAAAGATAGAAAATTGAAAATGAGTGTATTAATTGATGCTTGAAAATGAAGTGGGAAGTGGAACTTTGATTTGCATGCGATCAAGGGAAAGCCGAACACAAAATGGTTTAAGGATAGTTCGACACTGATGCTTCACATCATGTTGGATGATTCTTGAAGCTCCCCTTAAGTGGTCACAACTAACCACGCTAAGAAAGAAGCAAAGAGCATAAGTTGGACGTGAAGTTGTATGTGTTTTTCAAAAAGGATTTGGAATTGGAATTTATAAAACGTTCGATAGATACTTTACATAATTAAAGTTCTCTTACTTAACCTACAGGAAAAAAAAAATTTTAAATTTAAGTGATTGTTTTGATCTCCCAAAGGAACGGGGACGGAAGGTGTCCATCGCGACCGGGTTCTGTGGGATCAAAGTGTATAAAAAAGATATTTTTGATTGTTATACATGCTATGACATGTTGTGTGGTATGTGTAATAAATATTATTTTGACCTTGAGTTCCAAAAGTGTATGTTATTAAGACCTATGAGTCTAAATGTGTTGTGTTACATAGACCTATGTGTCTAAAGGCTGTTATGTTATCAAGACCTATGGGTCTAAATGTTGTTATGGTACCCAGACCCAAGGGTATAAGGGTTGTATGTATGTGCAAATGTTGTTAAGATACCCGGACCATTGAGTCCAAGGTTATCATGTGAGTATGTTATGTTATGTATGGATGTGTATATGTACCCGGACCGTTAAGTCCGAGGTTGTGATGTAAAGTATGTTTGGTTATGGAAGTTTATTTCCAAGTGATTCCTGCGTTCTAATCCGAAAGATGTGTGGGAAGTGTAAACTTCGAGGACGAAGTTCTTTTAAGGGGGGTAGATTGAAATACCCCAAACCTTGATATGTTGTTAAACATTTAAACTATGGTATTTAAAGGCTAAAAGTGCCTTAGAAACATCAGTGTACAATTTAAACCATGGTAAAAACAATAAAGTACCATAAAGACAGTTTGAGCAAAAACATGCTCTAAGCTTGGAGTGAACTTGGTTAGGACCCAAAGAACCTACCAAGACTAAATAATATTCAATTATGATTTTATAGGGCAAATTAAGTCCTTAGGAAACTTTGGTAGACAATTAAACCAAACAAAACATAAAAAGTACCTTAAAGTCAATATAGGAAAAAATGTGCTCTAAGCTTGGGATAAATTTGTATAAGACCTAAAGGTCATATCTATACCTTATAAATATGTTAATGAGCATATTAAATCAATTACTAAAGAAAACTCAGCTTGAAAACAAGTTAAAACACAAAATGTGCTTTAAAGAGCCTTAAAGCACATTTTTGAAAAATTGTCTTGTAAATGAGTTTTGAATGGCTAAATGTCCATCATTACTCTTTAATTAATATTTGTACTATTAAGTATCACATTTGGAGGTCTAAATCAATGGGAAATCAAAAATTTCACAAGAATGTGCCTTGTTTTTGTGAATAGTAACAAAAATATGCTAGTTTATGACATAAGTCAATATAAGTAAGATAGTTGGTCAACAAAGACCATGATATGCCCTAGTATGTAAAGGGGGCCGGTTTTTCATGTGTGACTCACCACACTTTACCAATCAAATAAACAAGGAAAGTAATAAAGCATGGTTACTATTTACTTTTAGTATAAATATCTTCAAAAGCAAGCTTCCTCCTCATTTCCTTCCTTCCTTCCTTCTTCATTTCACACGGTCTCCAACCTCTCTTCTCCCTTCTCATTTTCAGTTTGCTACAGCCCACACAACTACTCCATCTTTGAATGCTTGTAATTCCTAGCTCATATACCAAATCAAATTCTAAGACCATATTTGTCTTAGTTAGGCCAAGCTCTACACTTCTCTCTTTTCAAATCTTAAATAACTCCATTTTGGTGCCATGAAGATTCACCATTGTTGGAGCTTGAGCTCACCTTTTCATGCCTTGTCATTCTCCTTTGCTTCAAGGTAAGGAAAGTCAAAGAAAACCTCATTTCCTTTTGTTTTCTTAAGTGACCGAAATCACCTTCTTCATGGTGTTTTCTTTTGCCTTGTTTTAGCTTTATTCCAATCATTCAAGGGCTTGGTGGAAACCTCTCTTGTTACATATTCAAGTTCTCTTTCAAATTCAAAGGTAAATACCATTTTAGTGTATTAAAACACTTATGTTAAACTAGGGTTTGTATATGAGTTTAAGTGTGAATTCTTAAGCTCATTACCCTTATATGTGTATTGATTAGAAATTTGACAAGTAATCAAACTCCTTGCTGACTTTCGGTTCAAGGAAACAAGAAAAAGTTTGAGAGGAAAAGAGGTAAACAAACTACCTCAATGTAGTTTAAATGCCTTAGGAAAAATGAGCTTAATTTGCTTAATAAAATACCTAAGGAGCCAATGGTGAATGACCTAGTAAAAATGCTCTCAAGGAAACTATTAAAAGGGAATATGTGTTGTTGTATGTAATTGCAGGTCAAAGGCATTATTTATGTGGGAAATTCAGTGTTTAAGGTTTATGCAATTTAAGGGCCTAAGAGCCATGTTATTTAAGGACCTAAGTGTCAAGCAATTTAAGTTTATGCACTATATTGTGATGTAGTGTAGTTTAAGGATTTAGATGTGTGTAAAGAACATTCTTTGTGATGATGAGTGTCTTGGATGGTTAAAGAAGGAAAAACAATATGTTTGTGTATAAGGAATGTGTATTAAGTGATTAAGTGTTTTTGTTTGTGAATGGGTGGAAACCTAAGTGTTTGTGTGTGAGAAAACTCTTGATGGATTTTAGGTGTTCTTGAATGTCTAATGGTGAAAGCTATGTGCTTTGGTATAACAATGTGCTAGAAGAACCCATGTCAAAATTTAGATAATGTATAAGAAGTTTTAAGTGTTTAAAATGAGTTTGGTGAGTTTGGAAGTGTTGAGAATGATTAAGTGTTTTACTTGGGAAAGAAATGTGCATTAAGGTGTTTTAGAAGGCAAGAAGGATTTAGGCATTATCTTGGAAGTTCTAGAAATCCAATGGGTGTTTTGGGATGTACTAAAGTCTTGGACGAGTTTGTTAAGGTTTAGGTAATGTTGATGTACAAGGAAGAAATGATGTTTAGGTAAGGAAGATGTTTGAACTTGTGAAGAAAATTCTTGGAAGGACATGAAGTATTTTTGGTGGGCTAAATATAGTGTGGGAACATGCTATAAACCTAAGGGTGAAGTGTTATGAGTATTGAGCATTTAGGCAAGAAATGAGTAAGTGTTTAAGGTATAGAAAATGGAGTTTTGGGCACGTCCGAACTACCGTCCGAACAAGGATGTTCGGACATACCCTGTTGCGCGTAAGTTTTCAAAGCCTCGACCAGTGTCCGAACTACCGTCCGAACTTGGACATTCGGACACACCTATCTCTATATTCTGTTTTGGCTTCGAACAGCGTCCGAACTTGGGAAGCTCGGACGCATGTTCGGACAGTCGTCTATTTACACCCATTTGAGCCTCGAACAATGTCTGAACTTGGGAAGTCCGGACACAAGTTCGGACAAGGCGCTGTATGGACCAAAAACATTGTTTAAGGTTATAGGATGATGGGGATTATTAAGCAATGGTGTTATAAGATTGTTAAGGACATGTTAAGTGAGTTATAATGACAATTTAGTGGGGGGAAAGCTGTATTAAAATGAAAAAGTAAAACGAGTTAAAATGTGAAGTTATTTAACTAGTTAACGGGGGATGAGTTACGAGCATTAGACTTTAAACAAATATGTTACCCCCAATGTTAATGAAGGCAACTTTAATGTTACCAGTTGTTCGTGAATTGTTTGAGGAACATGAGTGGACATGATAGAGTGGACTCCGGTGACAGGTATGGTTTTCTTGCAACCTGTGTCCTACCGGATTACACCGGCTTGTATGCCAATGTGTTTTTCTGTATGTTTGCCACGTTATAAGATAAATCATGAAACGAGTTTACAGTCGTTATTGTTGTTGTGTGTTTACGTGCCGATACCGGTAACCTCGAATGCGCATGAAGGGCTAGTTAACCACTATTTGGTAAACGTAAGAGAACGGTATCCAGTGATAACGTTTCCGACCTAAGGAACATTCTAACCATGGCTATGCGTGAGTTAGTCATGTGATGTTTGTGTGTGAATGTATGACTCTCCCTTCCCTTGTGTGTGTGTCTAACAAGACTTAACCCAATGTTTGTGATTCGTTATTTGAGTTCAATGTTGAACTACTAACAAGTGCTAACGGGGGAAGTGAGGAGTCCGGTCTGTTCCGGCCACGCTGTGAGTATGGGGGTCGTTGTCATATCAGGTTCGATCCTCTCTGTATGTTTTAGCTGTTTTCCAATTTGGTTTCCAACCTTCCCTTTAGCTTAACCAAGGCTATTTTACTGACTCACGTCGGGCCACAGGGGCGTACTATGTTTATGTTTGTTCGGTGTGCTTGGATCACTATATCCAAGGCACCTTGTGTTAAGTTATCCGTTCATTTAATGAGGCGGTAACGAGTTATGTAACGAGCTTATCATGAGACTGGCAACATTCTCTAGGCTACAAGTGAACTGACTATGTTTGGGCCGGTTCGTAAAGGGAACCGTTCCCGTTATGTTATGTATTATTGTTGTGCTGCAATTCTTATTCCGATGTGATGTGATATGTTGTTAAGATGTGGAGTATGTGGATTATGGATATGAATGCCAGTTTATTGTAAGAGGCGTTTAAGGATAACCCGTATGGTGGGTATGTGTCGTCTATTAAGGAAATAGCTCCGTTAAAGGAGAAACACTCTAGGGGTTAAAGATCACAATGAGTGATTTGTTAAGTGTGGTTGTATTGGCTGTTTTAATGAGCCATTGTTGTGCAGCGTAATGTGTTATGTATTTGTACTTTACATGCATGATTCTGATATAATCAACCGCATGCTAAGACGACAAATAGTTGTGCGTGGCCCGGTAGCATGCGGGCTGCGGGATTACCATACCAGCAAAGGTGTTGAGCCCCTTGGGGGCCACCCTTTCTCTTCTTTTCCTATTTCAGGTACAAGGAGCTGGAAGCCGTTCGAGAGTAGGACGGGGTAGTCGTTATACATGGGTAATCAATTAAGTGGTATATATACAGTAAGTGTAGTAAGACCGAAATTGTTATCGGCATTAGTTGTGAATACTCGGTACGGTTGGAAGGTATGTGTATGTTTGTTGTTAATGGATAAGGGATAGCAATGTGTAGTCGCTCGGGAATCTAGTCCATCAGACCGATCTGTAGTATATGTAATAGCCTTGTTAGCACGTGGGTGGTTAACGGCATGTAACACCAACGAGTTACGTAATGTGATGAAGCTTGTTTTCCGCTGCAGTTTGTTATTAAGTGCGTAAGTGTTGGATGGGGTGTTACAGGTTGGTCCTGCTTGTTGTTCACTACTTCCTCCCATTGACACTATGGTCAACTTTTATTTTTGATCCGGGATAACGAAGTGAGAGTCTAGCCAGAGACTCTAACTCCGGGCAGCTTGGTGGGAGGCAACCCACCAGTTCGTATCTTTTTCCCTCTCTTAGTTTAGTTGTTTATTTTTCTCTTTTCTTTTTAGTTTGTGGTGTGTTGGCTGATGTTATGCTTATTGTAAGAGCCTTGGCTCTTCTTTTTCTACTGATGGTTTTGTCTGGTTCCACTTGAGTTCTCCTGGCTTTGCAGATTAAATTTCTCAGCTTGCTTACTTTGTCGCTTAGCCGAACTCAAGTGTGGGGTTGGACTTGCTACACACCCTGAGCGGAGTCTGGGGAGTATTCTTACCTTTTCTTCTCTTAAAAATTTTACATGCTCCCTTCTGATCTGCTATGTGCGATTTTGTTTCCCCCGTTGGATTGCTTGCGCAATGTTAATTCTTCCTAAGCAATGAGGACATTGCCTCACTCTAAGTGTGGGGTGGGGTAAGCTCCTTCGCCGCTTATTTTTTGTGCGTCTCTGAGCTCTCTTCTCTTGCACTTGTTAAAGTCTTGCTGTGATTGCTCAACTTGGAAGGAAGCCATAGAGGAAGTTTAGTTGGTTAGCTGATCTTGGGGTGCGAAATTTTGAAAATTTTATGGGTTTTAATTGCTGAATTGAAGTCTTTGTTCTAGAAATGCTGAAACAAATGAGAATATTCACCATCTGAACCTTGCTTTTAGCTTTGAGCCTCGGAATGAACTGGTTTGAAATGGTTGGAAAAAAAGAACAAGGCAAGGTACTCCGCTGATCCTAAGCATGCTAATTTTAATTTGATCCAAAATCAGGCCTCGTCCACTTGGTTATTAAGTCCTTTAGGGTGCTTCATCACCTAGCTACCTAAGGTCCTTGTGATTTGGGATAGTTGACCCAAAGCCGCTTCATGGGTGGAGAGAAAAGTCTGTGGTGACAGAAAATGGAAGCGCTTTAATTGGAAATATTTGTACAAATGCTTTGCTGAACACAAATTAATTTCTCTTATGGATCAAGAGTATGTGGCATTGAAAGGTATGATGGAATATGATCTTACTTCATGCCCCTTGTCGTTTCTATGGTTGGTGAAGGAAAAAGGTGGATTGGCTCAAGGTTAAAGGCAAGACTCTTATGGTTTCGTTTCTCATTTGTTAGCTCCGAATGACTTCAAGTTTTTGGAAAGAATAAATTGTTTTGAATAATTTGAATTGCCCCCTTTAATGGTTAAGCTAGCAATTATTTTCTCCTGTGCTCTTCCTTTTCAGTTGAGTTCCATTAGCTTGGCTTACTTGTGCTTGAGAGTTTTGCTTGGGGACAAGCAAAAGGCTAAGTGTGGGGTGATTTGATAAGTGTGAAATTGATATGGTTTTATTGGTGCTAAATTCTTATTTATGCAACCTTTTTATGTGCTTTTTCACACTTATCCTATGCTTTTCATGACTCTTACTTTGGGCAAGAACTAATGCCAATTTATATGTTTGAAGCAGGAAATGATGATAGAAATGCATAGATCTCCTCACGCTTTCCAAGGCCGTAAACGGGGAACAAATCGGAGCTCATACGAAGAATTTAGACCTTGCCAAAGTTGTGTCCGGTACAAAGTTTATTATATATATTTATGATACTGCCGCAAGGAGACACAAAAAAGAAGAAGAAGGAAAAAAGGACAAGAAGAAAAGGAAGAGGCGTGCAGGAAACTCCATATTCATTCCAATAGCTATTAATGGATGGAGTTAAATAAATAAAGAAACTTCCTTCCAAGAGTTATTGATGGATGAAGACAATTGAATACATAAAGTTAAAGGAATTGGAAGGTCTTTACTTATTTCACAAAACTGAAGAGACTAAAAGAAACCATTAGTGGGCAGACAGAAAGT
Source organism: Limonium bicolor (assembly GCA_023374045.1). NCBI lineage: Eukaryota > Viridiplantae > Streptophyta > Magnoliopsida > Caryophyllales > Plumbaginaceae > Limonium > Limonium bicolor. Next base: position 260,479,119 of record CM041780.1, read on the forward strand.
CTTGAATTTGACAATAAATAAGGAAGGCTTTGGAAGAGAAAGACATCCATCAAACAATCACCATTTTGCACACGTCGCCTCTTTTATTCTCTCTGCGCCACGACCATTTCAACACACCGGAGAAGAGGATTTCTGCTCTAATTCATTCATCTGCTCAACCTTTTTGCTGACGAATTTGAAGATCAACACACAGATGATTTCTACTCTCTTCTTGTGTTTGTTCTTTAATTATGTTAGGCTAAAGGATTAAATCTTGGGTGACGGGGGATTCGTAGTTAGACTGTTATTATAATTATTTTACCGGTTGATTGGGATATTTATTTGGATTGTTCAGGTTGTTGTTTTATTTACGCTTTTAATAGAAAGCTGCAGATTTTTATTATTAGCTTTACGAATTTCTGTCAGGATCTGACAGGTGAGTGATAGAAAGGTCATAACAACCTGTTAATCTGTGGAAAAATTGATTAGATTACTTAATTTGACCTTCAGATGCAAAGAATAATTCTCGCACTTAATCCTTTTATTTGTATGACATTAGTTCGTGATTCGGCCTAATGTGTTACGGATATAAGAGCTCAATTTTACTAGGATTTAGTGTTAAAGAGATAAACAGAATTTTTCAATCCAAATCTCGATTAACCGGTGATTCATTATATAGTCTAGCTAGTAAAGAATTCCCCGGAACCCAAGGTTCCGCTTCATTCATCTCTTTACACTGTTTTATTTAATTTCCTCGCTTGCTACTTTTAGTTTTTAAACCAAAACAAACGACAACCCTTTTAATTTATTAATTTCTAGGATTAGATTTAATAACTAAGTCCTCGTGGATTCGACCCCGGTAGCTTCTAGTTCACTATACTCTTTTACCGGGATTTATTTTTGCAACCCGTGGGCATTTTTGGATTTATAGATTTTCTAGGATAATTTTCTTAGTTATTTCTATTTGTCTTCAATTTTCCCGTTTGCAATTTTCTTTTTCTTTTTGGTTGTTATTTCTTCACCAATGATCTTAAGGACTTAATTAGCCTTAGAAAATCATACTTACACAATTAATTAACACATTAAGGTTTGGGGTATTTCAATCTACCCCCTTTAAAAGAACTTTGTCCCCAAAGTTCCACAATCCCCATGCATCAACTTACTTAGGATACCGGGTTTACTTGCATAATACAACTTCCATACAAAAACACACTTTTAATAACAACCTCGTACTTAACGGTCCGGGTAACATATCCACATCCACACATGACATACTTACATAATAACCTCGGACTCAACGGTCCGGGTAACATAACAACATTTGTACTTACATAACAACCCTCAGACTCTCATGCCTGGGTCATATAACAACATTCAGACTCATAGGTCGGGATAATATTTATTACACATATCACACAACATGTCTTAGCATGCATAACAATCAGAAATACCTTTTACATCTCTCAATGGGCTCGGCTAAAGACTATAGGACATCACAGTCCTCGAGTCCCATGTCGAGTACATATACACTGTGATCCCGCAGAACCCGATCGCGATGGACACCTTCTGGTCCCCGTTCCTTTAGGAGATCAAAACAATCACTTACTTTTTAACATATATACTTCTCATGTCACCGGTCCGAAGACAATGGCTCATACGTCGGCTCGTGAGCAAGTACTACAAAAATATTTACGAGGTTAAGTATAAGAGGATCCTTTATTCAAAATACCATTTGAGAATCTTGGAAATATTGATTGAAGTCCTGAAAATAACAATTGAAAATTTGAAAACACCAATAAAAAATCTTTTTTGAAAACGTAATACAACTCCAAGTCCAATTATGCTAACTGCATCTTATTCTTAACGTAATTATTTGTGAGCACTTATAGGGAGTTTCAAGAGTCATCCAACCCTGATGTGATCAGCATTAGTGTTGAACTATCTTTCCACCCCATTTTGTGTTCAGCTTCCCTTGATCGCATGCAAATCAAGTTTCACCTCCCACTTCAATTTCAAACAAGCAACTAATTCAAAAATTTACCATTTTCTATCTTTTTAATCTTTATAGTCGTAATCATAGAGCAATACATCTCCAATGGATGAACTATGTCCATCAATTAATTCCTATTTTCCATTAACCATGTTACCTAGGGAATCCTATTCTCATTAAGTTCTTCATCGGTTTCCTACCGATTCATACATCACAATATTATATATGTATATATATATATATATTTTTTTTCAAAATCAGAATATACTTCATTATATTTGTCTCAAATAAATATATACTATCGGGGTTTTAGTTCCCCGGGAGTTTCTCTACTCCCATACACTCATATTCACACACCACTTATAACAATGGTATTCACATCTTCAGTGCGCAATTACCACCAATAAACCATGAATGAATACGTATGTTCATGTACCATACGCACCAATCATCAAGAGCAAGGTATTTTATGTTATAGACCTCATCATAACAAATTATTTTGTGTTATGCACAACATTGTTTGCGTACACTTGTACGTAAACATTCACTAAGCGTTTTTGCGCTCTACCCCCCTTAAAAGGGATTAGGCCCGCGTAATCTACCATATGTTATTACTTAACATTGGTTTAAAATGTTCTGCCGTCGTGAAGTGTTTTAACTTCCACGTGGTTTATTTTACAATGCGTTCTGGTTAGAGGATCTTAACCATATTGGCGGTTTAGTCCCTAAACCAAGAATTCTCATTGGAGTTTATTTAACTCATAACCGGTTTCGGTTCTGGCCTGTGAGGTTTCTAGGCGTTAATAATTAGCCATTTACCCATATTCACTATGCCCGTTCAGTAGCTGAATCATTGGCTCACTAGTTACTGCTGCGCGACTCTGATAACTTTGGAGGTTAGTTTTCCCCACTCGTTATTCTTAATGTATTGTACATCTCTCATTCATCATCTTTATCTGGTAATAACGATTTCTCAACCGATGCGTGGTATCCCTTACCATGCGCAAATTTGGTGAGTTATTAAACTTTCCATCCACATCTCTGACAATTTACTGTGTATACTGCTATGTATTTCACGATTTTTCACTTGGCCTCTTTCGACTTACTGTCGGTTGAGGTCGAGCTACTACCTAATATGTAGTGCTCCCTCGGTTATTTCCAACACTTGAGGTATATTGCATACCGGTTTTTGCTATTCCGTATTACTGCAGTCACTTATTGCTAATCATGCCTCCATATTTGGTTCTGTACAAGTATTCTTTCATTGGTACCACCTTGCATTTCCTATGCCTCGGTGCTTATAGCATTATAAGCCTCTTTCTACTTCTACCACAATTAACATTTTCCCAAATTCCTAACTATCTCACTCGATCATTACTGCGCAAGTGCAATTCCAAAACACTCAGTCATACAGAGTGCAGAGGCGTAAACCCTTGGCAGTAATCTCTTATGCGATTGCAATAGGAATGAACATTGTGTCCCAATGAGACCCTTATCACATAGCACCAGCTACTGGCTTACTGCCCAGCCCATTTATTATTACTTCCATGCACCTCCTCCGAGTTTAACTCACCACTCTACTTATTTGCCACATTACTGCCTAACCATACTCCTACAACGGTCGCTTACTACGCACCGTATTCTTACTTTCTTGTATAACACTAACCTACATGGCATCCACTGTCATATTAGCTTCCACACATGTACTTTTATCACTCGTATTATGGTTCGTCATTCATCTGGATGACTACTGAATACACTATTTTTCGAGTCTTTATGCTCCTTGAGCGTTGTTCACTCGACATTTAACATCACACACCTATGGTGGTTGCTATTAGACTTATTACTCTTCCGGTCTCCACGACTGGTACAAATGCTTCTTTTTCATATGATGACTATTCATACCATTCTTGGGTAATAACAATATGGTCAATCCTTAACATATTTCTTGAACTTGGTTCACATAACTACTGCTCATGGGGTTTCACCATATCGAGAGGTATCCCCACTCTTAAAGCAGTGGTTCGTTCTCCGCTCTATTTACTTGTACAACATACACTTTCGTAATCAATTAAATTTGCATAACACATTTGGTCAGTGGCTTAGAAGCCTCATTGCCTTGAGCTCTGCTCATTATAGGCTGTTCACACAAATTTCACTTCTCCGTACACCATCACGTGGTTTGGAGGTTGTATTAGGCTCCCTGACGAGGTCGTTGCATCATGCTTCGTTATATGGGATGCCCCTTAAGAATGTTCGTTTACCTCCTGACGACTTATGTTTAAACCGGGTATTAGCTTCAACTCTTGTGTTTTTATCACAACATTTCGTTCAACAATTGTTGACCCAAACACCCTTCAGGACAGCTTCTGGGTGTTACTAGGTTATGCCATTATATCTGGCTTGTATACGTCTAGTTAACTACATCGCTTTGCGTTCTTTACTGGGTTTAGTATCCTCTTCTGTGAAGATCGATATTCCCTGGTAGTCTAGGTGATCATTCCGGGAGTTTCATCCCGTTCGTTGCACATTAACGTGTCCATATTAGACATTGGCCTTACTATGTATAGACTAGGTATTTGTTCCAGCTATCATGTTTTATTCCTCGGGATTCATGAAGCATATGTGATGTCTTTACTTACTAGTCAGTGCGCTCCACACTTCTTGACACATAAACATTTCCTTGAAATGGCTTCACTAATTATTTTAGTCTCGTTAACTTAACCAGGTTCTTTTACTTCTACCATTCTTGGCAATTCGTTGCTCTTGTTTAACTTTTACTGTTGACCGTAGTATGGAGTCGACTACTTCCCGTGTTCCTGACTCCACTCGTATACATATGTGGGGTACCCTACTGATACATTGCTACTTGCCCGACTAACCTATAAGTAGGTTTGTCAGGCCCACAAGCTCCTATCGGAGTGCGGTCGTCCCACATTTTATTTTTGTACACTGGCAGTGTCCGTCACACGCCTATGTGAAGTATTCTATTGTCAACTCCCCTTATAACGTCCTATGATAACATGTTGTAACACCCCATCTCGATCCAATCATGGTTATCGCAATCTTATCACCATATATACAAACGTTGTAGTGGATTCAAATACATTCCAGGACCTTGCCACGGTCTGACTAACAGAATATACCGAACATTAGTACTTACAAGTCTAACCAAATACATTTTATTCTTACAATCCCCTAACATCCTATACAACTTACTAACTCAAAATACCATACGAGTGTACACGCACAACTCGTAGGCCACACTTAACCCATGACACGTCTACCCCATCTTACTCTCATGACGGGCGCCTTCTGTCGTTCACCTGCGTAGTAAAAACAGCCCCCAAAGGGGGTCAGCAAAATTACTGGTACGATCCTCTCATGACCCCAAAGCTAACGTGGCTACGACGACTAATTGTCGATAGCATGGAGGTTGATTAGATGCACAACATAATAGAAAGTGCATTAAACAACAAGCCAAATATGAACAATCAAAGTTCAAACACAATGAACGACTTAAATGCGTTCCCTTAATTAGTGAGTCAATTATTTAACTCCTTAAGTCATGTTTCCTCTTAATCTCAGTCCAACCTTATCTTCCCTCAATCTTAATCCTTATCTTAGTCTTATAAAACAAACCATTCTTTAAATAGAAATGGTAGTATCTTATCTCAAACCTTATCTTAATCTTAGAATACAAACCATTCTTTAAATAGAAATGATTGTATCTTATCTCAATGTTTTTTTTGTCGGGTCAAAAGCAGCCCTAGCCAATGAGCTATTAACTCCATTGGTTGAATAAACAACTTATCTTAAAATTTAGGATTTAGGTGATCCTACCACACCATCTTAATGCCTCCTACCTTGGACTGGATGTCCAATGTAGCTGAGCCGACATTCGACCCTAGGCAACAAGTCCGTAGACAAGTCCTTAAGCGGAAGTCGGAACTGAATCAGGTACCGACCCCCTTTATTTAACATGCATGACCGGAGTCAGTCCCGGATTCCTCACTCCCCCCAAGTTCCAGTTAGTAGAAGTCTCAAGACAATGTTTGTTAGTTAACCTCCTTCGGTTACTAAGAAAATGATATTTGGGAGTGTTCCTTAATCTCACACAATTCTTTACTAAACATTAGTTAGTTAGTAAGTTCTCACAGTATGTTATGTTAGTTTTCAAACATCGCACAACAATACAATAATCATAATATTCCGGTTGCATGCTTTATCTTGTTTAGCTGGCACACATAAACAGATAGCACACAAGCCGAGGGACACCTCGTTAGCAAGCAGGTCACAAGAAGAACTGTACCGTTCACCGTTGGTCGTTTGGTTGCTTACTCTCCTCCGGAGTCCAAATTCCCAAACCCTAAAACATTCACCAAATTGGGTGGTTAATTACTTTTAGTTAACCTAGCTTACTTAATCAATAATGATTTCCCACTGAATGCCACTAAGTCCTTTTAGTTTAAACTTAACCACTTATGTTACTTACTTCTCACTTTAACTCACACTTGTTCACAACTCCAATGGCCTTAAAAATCCACCAAACAACTCTTAACAACCTTATAATATCATTACCTAACAAGCCCCCTTCATTTACCTCTTAAAAAGCACACTTCCTTTGTAAAAATGGCTGGTCTGGGACATGGTCCTGGACTGTAGTCCCGGACCAATTACTGGGTTCTCTCTCGGCGCTTATTTATGGGTGGTCCCGGACCACTTCTGAAAGGCACTCTTGACAGTTTTTTTGTGCTGGTCCGGGACTTATTACAAGACCTAGGTCCCAGACCAATCTAAACTTGAATTTTCGGCATGTTTTTAGTGCTGGTACGGGACTTTATCCAAGGACCAAGTCCCGGACCACACTTTAAACTGTCAAATTTTACAGTTTTGAACCTCATTCCTCACTTGTTCTTTTGCCCAATCTTCTTCTAATCTTTCCTCATGTATTCACACATGTTCTAACACCATTTTGGCACTTAAAACCCTCCTAGTTCATGGTTCAAATCACCTCCAAATTCCTTGATCATCATTCAAAACCTCTTACTAAACTCTAAACACTTATAACTTAATTCCTTACACTTCCAACATGTAACTTTTGTCTAAAACTTCAACTAACCAAAGTGTTTCCTTTACACCAATATAACTACTCCTCAAACATCATCATTCATCCATCTTTCCTTTGCTAAACCTTCCAAGGTTATCTTGCATCTCCATGCACAAATCTCTCTCCTTTCCATTTGTTACACATCATTCCTAAACTCTTGAACTTTCTTATATATTTCTTTCCATCCTCTCAACACCTTAACATTGTTCTTCATTCTCCTTGATCATGCTACACCCTCCTTAGACATTTCCACCTCTTTTACTCAATTTACTCATCATTCTCATGATCATACCCTCTTATACATTCCTAGTCATTTCCTTGACAATTTACAACATTCTCCTACTATTTTCACTTTCATCACCTAAGTCCACTCATTACCATCTAAACTAAAACCTTATTAGTCCACTACTAGCATCATCACCTCTTACACAAGCTTCCCAAAACTCTCATTGTTATATTCCCTAGTTCATACCTAAATCATCTTAAAGCATTATACACCTTTTTCCCTCCAAATTTTTGCACAAGTCCTACCATTCCTCACACCATGACTTTGGTGTGTTCATTACACCCACCAATCCTCTAATTCATCCTAGACAACTCTAGGCCATTCGAAACCTCAAGAAGTCCTTAGTTAACTCATTTTCACTCAAATTTCCTTTAATGACTTATAGTAAATCCTAGGACATATCAACTCACAACCACCACTTAGACACTTTGTTTTCTACTCAAATTTCACCATAGCTCCTCTAGTATATTATCATGCCCAAATGCATTGTCTTCCTTATTCAATCATCTCACACACATCAAATCCTTTCTCATCATATTTTCTCACCCAAATCAACTCATTCATAATGAACTCAATATAGTGCAATAATCTTAAATTGCATAGCACTAAGGCTCTTAGATGACATGGCTCTTAGGCCCTTAAATGACTTAAACTTAAACACTGAATTTCCCACATATAAAAGCTTTCAACCTGCAAATACACACAACAATGCTCCCATAGCAATATAAGTGTTCTCATAATTCACCTTAAGCTTATCATACTAACTCATTTCCATTGGCTCCTTAATCACAAGTTTGTAAGCTTGTTTAAATTCTTTTTCCTAGGTTATATAACCCATTACATAATGTAAGCTTTAAGCTACATTAGTACTTATCTAAATCTCATTCCTTAAAACATTAAACCGCCTTAAGGTAAATAATTTAACTTGTTTTTCCAAGCTTCTCCTCACACTTTTCTCCTTGGTTTTCCTTGTTTAGTTTTCGGCCACCAACTTAGATTTCCTTGCCAATGTTCTAATAAATCCACAATAACTCTAATGAGTGCTCATGAACCACTAACCTTAAGGAATCATACCTAGGTTAAAATGTGTTTTAAGGTATTAAAATGAATGTTTTACCTTGGATTCTTAAGATAGGATTGGATATGAACCAAGAAGGACCTCCTCTAGCCCTTGGAGATATAATCAAGCTAGAACAATGGATAAAACAAGGCTCCATGAGAAGGTAATTTTCAGTCATGAAGGAAAAGTGATGGAAAGTTGGTTTTTCTTACATTTTCCTTACCTAGAATGAATGAAGAAGATAATGAACACCTCAAGCTAGCTTTTCCTCCTCCAATGGCGATTTCCTATGGCTCCAAAATGAGTTTTTTCAAATTTTGAAAAGATAGGAAGCAAGGCCTTGGTCTAACTAAGAGAAATCTATGCTTAGTTTTTGATTTGGAGCTAAAATGAGTATTTGGTGAGCAAATGAATGTGGAGGTGCCGTGGCTACTGCTTGGAACGGTTTTAGAACATAGAGGGGAAGAAAAAAAACGTTGGTGAATGTGGGAAATGAAGAAGAGAGGAGAGAGAGAAGGTATAAGAAGATATTTTGCTTTTTAAAAAGGTAAATAGTCTTTTTCACTTTCTTTCTCTTCTTTTCTTATTTGATGAAGCCTATGATGACTCAACCCCTTAAAAACCGTCCCCCTCTCATCCACTTAGATATTTAGGTGTTGTTTGACCATTGACCACTTACGAAAGTCATTTGACTTATTTTGGGCGCTATTTGGCACTATTTACAAATTAGTGCACAATTTTGAAAACTTTGGTTTCTCATTGATTTAGGCTTCCTAATGTGATAATAATTAGTACACATGTTGTTTAAGGTGCAATCATGGGCATTTAGCCACTCAAACCCTTTCTAACGATTTCTCAAAAAGGTGCTTTAAGGAGTCTTAAAGCGCATTATGTGTTTAAGCTTGTTTTTAGCTTGGTTTTCTTTGGTAATTGATTTAACATGTCCACTATCATGTTAATAAGGTCTTATAATGATATTTGGGTGCTAATCAAAGTCACTCCAAGCTTAGAGCACATTTTTGCTTAAATTGCCTTTATGGCGATTTCTTGTGTTTTCCTTGGTTTAAATTGTCTACCAATGTTTCTAAGGCATGATTTAGCCTTATTAAATCATAAATTGATGTTAACTTATCTTACTTAGGTTTGGGGTATTTCACATGCAGTCAGTGCTTCCCAAATTTAATCAAGGGAAATCTATCCACTGTTTGTATTTAGTACGGGCTCAATTCATTCCCTCGGGTTGATACATTCGGGTTGTAGGGTTTTTCTAAGGTTGCTCGAAAGCAAACTGGGTACAGCTTACCTACTGTGTGGCGCTGAGGCCGGTGTAGGTCTTCCGGTTGTGGTTTTAAAGAAAAATCTGAAGTTTGAGAGAACTTTGAGTTTAAAAGAAGGTTTGAATGAATATGAGTTGGAAGAAAATTTGGGTGTGAAAACATTTTGAAATAAATATGGGTTTAGAAGAAAACTGGGTTTAAAAGAAAATTCTTCCCGGTATTTAAAATGTCTTCACTCCTCGACAAGTCTAGCTTCACGCTGACTGGTATATTCTCGAATACATTGGTTAGGCCACTAAGCTCCTTCCAGGTTTCACTCTCTAACTCTTGGATCGTGATTCTATAACTACTCATTCACAATGCGGTACTCCACCAAGTACTTAGTCGTTATTAAAAAAATTTCCCGAATAGTCCCGTTATAGCAGCACTTGCCATGGCAAGTGCGCCCGGCTGGCTGGTTATCGGTTTAATGCACAGTGGTTGCGGTACAACTTTAATCATTACCGTGTTCGGTAGCCTTGTTGGCTCTTCCTTTGACCTTACAGTCTTGATAATAGAACATCCGAGCGACTCTCATTGGTCTTGACATGGTAGTCATTAACTAGGGTGACTCTCCATTCACTTAACTCTGTGTTCGTCCTTAATGTTCGTCCCCACGCATTTGTTGTGGTTATCGACACTTGATTCTTGTTCAGGCACTACTTCGTAGTCCTATTGAAGTATGTTTCACTAATACTCCCATAGTGGTCTATACTATGATAATCGGGTATTATAGCCTCTTTCGCGCTGTAGGTTTGGAATCATCCAATCTTGACTAGTTCCTTAGTCGGTTACTATACCATTGTCGCTACTATTTAACAATTGTGGTCCCGTAGACATGTGGCTCGGGTTGGTTGCTCCTCCATTTGCCGCTTCTTTGCATAGTTATTGCTTTCTTCTTTGTTGACTGGGTTTCCTCGACTGCTAGGCATGTCGACCCAGGTCGCCGGAAATTTCATCCTCTTGTAGACAGGGCTATTCATTTCTCCGCTATCAAGTGTGGTTAATGTTGGTTAAAATGGTAACCGTCTCCGAGATTTATAGTTTCTTGAAATCTACCGTGTGACTGGTTCTTACTGAAGCAATTCATAACAGCGAGATCGGGTTGTTCCCGAGTATGAGAGGACTTTCCATCTCTCCTGCGTTCTTTCCCGAGTTATAAAACGGGGGTTGCGGAGGGCGGGTATGGATGTTGTAGGTATCCAATGCAAACTGGTAATTCCTAACTAGCGTACTTCTCACGCTATCACTCAACCCATAACCCAAAGTCTTAAACTCCTAACTCGGTACTTCCTAAGCTCGGTACTTCAAGTCATCAGAGCGATACTTCGCTCTGATACCACTTTTTGTAACACCCCAACTACAATCACCATACTTAACAACGTTTAGCAGCGGAATTACAACTCAACATCTCACTTAATCCATTGGGTGTTACACGCCGTTAGCCACCCACATGGCTAACAAGGCTAATACATACACAACGTACAGGTCTGATGGACAAGATTACCGAGCACTGCACTTTACATTACAATTCCGTTTCTAAACTGGACACAAATACAATTACAGTCCAACTGTACCGAGTCTAATACATTCCATTACCATGACACACTTCGGCCTTACACTACTTACGAACATATAAACAACTACATAAACAAACTAGATAGCTATCCATGTATAAACATCTACCCCGTCCTACTCTCGAATGGCTGCCAGCTCCATTGTACCTGAAAAGTAATGGGGGCCCCCAAAGGGGGTCAGCACCTTTGCTGGTATGGTAATCGTGCAGCCCGCATACTACCGGGCCACACATAACTATTTGTCGTCTGAGCAAGCGGTTATTTATATTTTTGAAACATGCATGAAAACTATACACATATCATGCTTATAAATCACACACATCCCATCAATAGGATACAACCAATAAAGTGAACACAACAACACTTGTTAGATTAAATTATTATATTTCTTGACCCCTTGAGGGTTTCTACCTTAACGGAACTAAATACTTATGAGACGACACTTACCCTTTTAATCGGGTTACAAGTAATTACTTCTTATACTAAATTTGGGTTGGTTTCGGTTATCCACTTACACAACATCACCACACACATCCTGTAAAAACATGTACACAACACATCACCGTTCTTCTTAGAGAACTACTCTTTACTTAAGGTGTGCCGGATTAAATATAGGTCCGCACACCGTACATATTTAGTTTACTTGGATGTGTCGGTCTTAATATAGACCCGATCACACCATACACAATAACTTTACTTAGATGCGTCGGTCTTAATTTAGACCCGATCACACCTTACACATATCCCCCTAGCCCCGAATAATAATCAAGGTAGGTAAGCTTTGGTTAAGCTTGTGGGTGATTGTAATCCAAGAAGGAAAAACAACCATAACATAACAGAGTGGGAGTTAATTCAAATATAGACATCAAATCCCAAACAACACGCGCGACCGGAACGACCAGATTCCTCACCCCCCAATATATATATAGTTAAGAGCCCCATTATGGAACCTATCACATCCATACATCATATGATGTTACAAACTTGGTTAAACACATAAGGGAGGTAACATCCCATTCGACAAACATTAACAACAACATTCATTAAATAACGACATACCAACAAGCGAAACACACATCACACACAACCACAACATACAACTAATGCGCGGATAGCCGTAGTTAGAACGTTCCCGTTGGTTGGGACGTTTAATTCGAATACCGATCTCTTATGTGATCCTAGAGTCGGTTAGCTAGGGTTGAACACATATTTGAGGTTAAACGGTATCGGAACTAATTACGCCACATAAATGAATTACTGTAAACTCATTGCTTTGTCTTACAAGGTGGCAAACACAAAGAAAAAAAAGTTGGCATACAAGCCGGTGTAACCCGGTAGGACACAGGTTGCAAGAAAACCATACCTGTCACCGCAGGGAATTACTTTACCGGGTGATCCCACGCTCCTCGGTTTACACTTGTTCCTCATGTCTTACTCTTAAACCACTATTTACATGTCAAATGGTTCAATTAATATTAAGGCATTACGGTAGGTACATAATTGCTACTCCCGTGCTTACCCCGTTATCCCGTTATTTCGGTTTAACTATGTGTACTTAAACTCATAACTTTCTCAATCACTTCCAACACTTGTTTATACTTCTTAGGACCTTTTAAAGTCACCAAACAAGGCCTTAACAACATCCAAAACCATTACCCATCAATCCCCCACCTTTGAAACACTTTAAAACACATTTTAGGCCATTTTTGCCCTGGTCCGGGACTTGGTCCGGACCCAAGGTCCCGGATCAATGTTCTGATGTAATCTTGGCCTGTTTTTACTTGTGGTCCGGGACTTGGTCCTGGACCTAGGTCCCGGACCAATGTCAATTTCCACTTTCGGCATGTTTTTTGATGCGGTCCGGGACTTGGTTCCTATCCTAAGTCCCGGACCCTGCTAAAAATTGCTATTAAGGGACTTTTTAAGCCCAAATCCACCCTTAATCCACACTCAAACTGTCCTTAATCTTTCCACAAGTTTTCTACATAATTAAACACCTTAGAACATGCTCTAAACCACTCCAAATCTTTGGTTTAATCCACCACCCAATTCTTGCTCAAATTTAACAAATCCAAATTCTCACATTTTTGCATTTTGCACTCTTATGCATTTCTCACTTCTTCTTGCTTGTTTCTACCTCCTTCCAACCTCACCAAATCTCTTATTGACCATCCCAATTCATTCCTAGATAGTTGCACCAACTATACCCAAGTTCACTCTCCATTTCCATGACTATAAGCACTAACTCATTTTCTCGAATTTCTAAGTCACCACACCTCTTATGCTACAGATTTTTATACTCCTCTCCTAGTCCTCCAAATACCATTTCAAGGCTATTAAACCACTCTGATCAACACTACAAACACCTAGGTTCTCCCATTCACAAAGCCATCATCAAAACACTCATTTTCTACTAAAATTTTGCCATAACCTCCCCATAAACCTTACACATCCATTTTCACCAATTCTCATCCTTTTCATTCCTAATCTAGCCACACCCTTTCAAGGGTCCTACCAGCACATAATAAATCCTCAAAGTCCATCAACAACACAACATAATCTCCAAAATTTCAATAAACCACAATATAAACACAAACTCAAAACACTTGGCTCCAAGGCCCTTAATTCACAATCAATTTCATAAATCTCTCTAAAATCAACTAAAAACAATTCCAACATGGATTGCAATCCATAATTTGGGTTCATTAATTTGTTTACCCATCCCAACTCTAAAACAATTACAACAAAGTTTAAGGTAGATTTCTTACCTTAATTTCACAAGTTTCTCTTTAATTCTCCTCTTGCTCCTCTTCTTCTCAAATTCGGTCAAGTGGGGATGGAGTTTCCAAACTCCATCCCAACATTCAAGAAAACAACATTTAACATAATTAAAATCCTAATCCTTAAAAATACACTAATCCAAAGCAAGGCTTAAAACACCATATTTAGGGTTTACCTTTTGGAGCTCTTTAAGAGGGGTTCTCACCCTTGAATCAAGAAGGGGGTTATCTCACCATTGCAGGGTTGAAGCAAAGCTCCAAAACAAGAGGAAAAACAAGGTAAGTGATAGAGCAAAAATCATTTATCCTAGGAAGTGGAGAGAGAATGACTTTTTCTTGGAAATTTTTACCTTAGGAGGAAGAGGAGACTCCAAGCTACACATTGATGTCATTTTCTCTTCAAATGGAGAAAACCCAAGGAGATTAACTTCACCATTTTCAGATTTTGAAAAGAGAGGAAGATAGAGGAAGATGAGAGGAAAAAGAATATATATATATTTTATTATGCATTTGGAGCTTGTATTAGCTAGAGCATAGAGAGAAAGAGGGAGTAGACATGGGAGCTTGGTGAGAAAGCTCAAAACGACAGCAACCAGAGGGAGAGGGGAAAATCGCAAGGAAGGGGAAAATGGAGGAAAGAGAAGAGGAAAGAAAATAAGGAAGAGAGGGAGGGAAAAAAGGAATAAGTACCCTTTTTCAATTTTTTCTTTTTGACCCATTTAATTAGCTAGTTGGTCAAGTGTGTGTGAGAGGCTATTTTTTTGGTACTGTAAAAATCGGCCCCACATATTATACAAGCTGGAGCGTTTTTCGTCTTTTACAGATGACGCTCGTTTATTTACCCGGTTTGGCTCTATTCACTAACCGGGCCCGTTTCCGGAATTTTCTCGTTTCCTTAATTTTAATGGTTCTTAAACTCCCATTAATGTTTAATTATAGTTATATAATCAACTATAATTTTTTACGGGGTCGTTTGACTATATAAAGTCGCGTTTTCGGGTTTTCTCGAAAAACGCGTTTTAAGACTTCGTTTGCGTTTTAACGCATTATTTGGATCCGTTTTCTTCCAGAATTGTTCCCACATGTTCTTGGTGTGTAATTAAGGTATAAAAATATATTTATAACCCTAGTGAGGGTTATATACCTCCTAAAATAATTAAATACGCGTTTTCACGTTTTTTAACTTTTACGCATTTTCTTTTTCTTTTTGGTTTTTATTTCTTCACCAATGATCTTAAGGACTTAATTAGCCTTAGAAAATCATACTTACACAATTAATTAACACATTAAGGTTTGGGGTATTTCACCTGATGGCAACAGCTTATGGTCTGATCGTATATACTCACGATGACCTGTGACCTCAGCCTCTTCCAATGAAATAGGAACAGTTGGAGGTTTATCTTCTGCATCATACTCATCCTCATCAACCACACCATCCACACCAACTATTCCTCTTCTCCCTTTAAGCACAACAGACCATCTAGGATTACAGGAATAAGGTACATAAAATATCTGCTTAACCTTCGTCCCAACAACGAATGGCTCAACCGTGGGAGTAGCTCTAGACAGATCAACTAGTTTCATACCATGCTCCTCCTCACGGTAGCCAGATTGTTGTTAACCCAGTTACAGCGGAAAACACACATTTCGTAGCTGTTGTAGTTCAATACCCAAATGTCTTGTATAACACCGAAATATGATTGTTTTACTGAGACTGGACGGTAACCCGCAACACCGATGCCATATAAGTTTTGATAAGCTTCAAGCTCAATGCCACTATTTTGATTCGTTGACTTCTGATCCTGACGTTCTGTGAAAAAGGTGAATCCTTTGACATCGTACCCCTCATAAGAAATTACATCCAGATTTGGTCCAAATGCACCTACTTTAATCAGTTCAGGCACATTCGTGGACTGATCGGACAACACTCTGTCTTTGAACCATCTGACAAATGTCCTATTCTACTCATTTTGTAGTCTAACATCACTCATGTCTGGATATTGCGATCTTAAAACACATAAGTGTTCATCAAAGTATGGTTCCACATCTTCAAGATGACTTAGCACAACTAAATGAGCTTTGTTAAGAGTGTCTATGTCAATTCTTTTCAGTTTCCGTCCAACCGTGCCAACACCCTTCAATCTGCCCTCGTGTCTAGAATGTGAAAGTCCAATGGTATCGACACCTTCTAGGTAATTGGTGTAGAAGTCTACAACTTCCTCTGTGATAGTGCCCTCTATAATACTACCCTCTAGGTGACGACAATTCTTCATTTTCTTCTTCAGGACACCCATGTACCTTTCAAACGGATACATGTAGCGAAGGTACAAAGGACCACACATCAGATGATCCTTTGTCTTTCCTTTTATGTTCAAAAGGGTGCTAGTGATACTTTCACCCACGTTCTTCTCGACATGCATCCCATCGATACAATGTCTAACCTCCAGATGCTGCCAGTACTGGAGTTCCCAAAATATTGATTTCTTTTTCCAGACACTTTTTTCACCACTTTTGGTTGGCGGCCCGAAGTTGTTGACAATATTATCCAACTTTTTGTAAATCTCTGTACCTGTCAATGGCTGGTGCGCCACGCTGTGATCAGTTTTCCCATCGAACGCTTTCGCCATCTTTCAATACTTATGTCCTTTTGGAAGCATTTTTTGGTGGCCCATGTACACGTTTTTGTCACTATGTTTCAAGCGAATGCTACAAGTGTTTTCACCACAAATCGGACACGCCAACGCCCCCTTGATTGAATAGCCTGAAAGATTACCATAGGCGGGGAAATCATTGATTGTGCAGTACAACATAGCACACAAATTGAAGTCCTCTTTGCTAAATGAGTCGTAAACCGTAGCCCCTTCATTCCACAAGAGTTGTAGATCCTCTATCAAAGGTTGTAGGAATACATCAATTTTGTTGCCCGGTTGCTTTGGACCCGATATTAACAAAGACAACAAGATGTATCTTGTTTCATGCATAACCATGGCGGTAGATTGTAAATAACCAAAAGCATAGGCCAAGTACTGTGTATGCTACTCAAAGTACCGTAAGGGTTCATCCCATCCGTGCACAAGCCTAGCCTTAGATTTCTCGGTTCGTTACCAAACTCAGGAAATTTTATGTATGTTTCTCCACTGTGGTGCATCAGCGGGATGTCTCAATCTGCCATCCTTTTTCCTGTGAACTGAATGCCACCGAAGATTCTCTGTGTCTTTCTCAATGGAGAACAAACGTCTGAACCTTGGAATGATGGGCAGGTACCACAGTACCTTAGCTGGTGAATCTTTCTTACTACCGCTGATGTGAGTTTGTTGTTTTTATACCGTGACGCTCCACATGCTGAACAGGTTTCAGCAAATTTATCCGATTCCAAAACAGCATGCAACCATTTGGACAAGCATGAATTTTCTGGTACTCCATACCCATTGGGCACATCAGTTTTTTGGCTGAGTACGTAGTCGTTGGTAAAACGTTGTCCACCGGAAGAACGTATTTCAATAGTTCCAGGAGGTCAGTGAAACTTACGTCGCTCCAGCCATGTTTCGCTTTCAAGTTGAATAGCTTGAGGACGACACTCAACTTGCTTAACTTTGTAGGGTCACACCCGGGGTACAACGGTGTTTTGGATGAATCCAACAAATTTTCATACTTGTCTGGCGTGTTTGAGTAATGTCGTTCCACATCTTCGAGCATAGTCTCAATGTCATCATCCCAGAAATCTGGCTCAACGTTCACTGTAACATCTTCTGGATCACCCGCAACTGTATCATCTCCAAGTTCTATTTCTGTGTTTACCTGACCATTATCCCCTTCGTCAGGCTTAATAACATCGAACGCACTCTGACCATGCTATAGGATTATGTCTTGGAAATCTTTTGTAAAACGCGGCGGATCAGATGTTCCTTAATTGTTTCAACGCCGCGATATCTCAGATTGTTTTGGTAGTCGATACACGGACAAAATATGTATCCCTTGTCTGTAGGTTTTAGATTGTTCGCCAACACCGTGCATAACTTATCAACTCCTTCTAAAAACTTGTCGTCCAAATTTCCGCTGTAAATCCACGAACGTTCCATCTCCTTCTAGCTATTTATATGAAGGCAGCAATTTCATACCGTCACCCGTGGCAGAGTCTTACACTTTTGTATCTTATCAACCTAAATCCATCCATGAGTATTAAATCCCACCGGTGAACGTGTTTTTAATATGTAATTTATTGAAAATTTCGGCAGCATCTCCCTACAGTTATTCAAATGCACGATATTATGATAT
This sequence comes from Limonium bicolor, assembly GCA_023374045.1. Classification (NCBI taxonomy): domain Eukaryota; kingdom Viridiplantae; phylum Streptophyta; class Magnoliopsida; order Caryophyllales; family Plumbaginaceae; genus Limonium; species Limonium bicolor. The sequence goes on from CM041780.1 coordinate 260,497,492, forward strand.
TAATCAATAATATATGCATTCGAAGAACAATAAAGAGATACTGCTGAAATAATCAATAAAGTACATATTAAAAACACATTCACACCCTAGGTGTGAGATTTAACAATCATGGACAGTCCCGACAGGGACTGCCGAAGATATACCTCTATTAGGTATATCTTGGGTGGATAACTATGTTTGGTAGTTTGTCAAATACTATATGTATATATGTAAATCTTACCTCTGGTAGACGATTAGCAGAAGCAAAGACGGTTGAGGTCGGAAGCCAAAATAAAGTCGTAGTCCTGATGCATAAAGGGAAAACGACAACATTAGAATTCATCAAAAAATCAAGGTTAAAATGCTAGCTAAACCGCGGAAAAAATTCGACAGCATCTCCCCTATATTTTGACGTTTCCCAATCAGTTTTATCAACGTCAAATTCGCACACACCATAAAATTACTTATACACTAATTTTATATTTATCTAGAAGAAAGGTAAGCTGTATTAACCGTAAAGAAATATTTACAAGTACAAGAATTCAACTGCAACAAGAATCACAACTAAATACAATAGTGCAGAAATCAACTGCAGCAAACAAGAATGACAACTTCGAATCTGCTAAGAGATATATCTACCAGACCAAAGGCTCTCAACTAATTTTATATTTTAAAAGTACACTACTATGTATTAATTGTGATACTAAATGCTAAGAATAACTAAATAGAGCAGTTTACAGTTTGGTTTGCAAAATTACCGTTACTAAGCACCGAAGTGGGCAAGTAGTGCAGAAATCAGCCCACGAACTAGGTTGCAATTAACTGTGAATCTGGGCACAAATATATGAACAAGGTTAGACCATTTGCCATTACACTCTCAGGATTCAACAAAAACGAGGTTAGAACTAGCAATCGACATGTATATGAACAAAGTTAGAAAAAAACAACAATCAATCGACCGCATGCATACCCAGCACGATAGAGCTAGACGTCGACGGTGACGACTAGTGTTGAAATACCCCTAAATTAATTTAAATTAATTTAGGGGATTTTTTTTTAAAACCGTAAATAATATATTAATTATTATATTATAGTATGGAACTATGAATAATAAATCATTATATCCTTATATGGAATTATGAAGATTAAATCATGGGATTTCTTCCATTTAATCCTAAAGAATACTATTAAATATTGGATTACATATATATTATATAGTATTATGAATTAATATAGATTTATAAGTCAATAAATCTTGGAAAAATTGCTAAACACTAAGTATATTATAAAGATTTTAGGAAGAGTTGGAACATTGATTTGAAGCATAAAGTCAATATAAAATAGAAACCCTAAAGCTTCTCAAGCCTTACTAGGGTTGACTTTTTGAGAATGGTCAAACCAGCTCATGAAACCTATACCAATAAATAGGTTATGGAAAACCATGAAGATCGATAAAAAGAACGTCAAAAACGGATCATCCTAGCCAAAGTTATGATGGAATGAAGTTTAGAGTCAAAATTTTGAAACTGCCACATGTCAATCGGTCACAGGCCACCCACACTTAAAAATCGGAACAGACGTATGCGATTTTGCCCTAACTTTAGACAGCTATATCTCACTCATCTTGAGAGTTTTTGAGTGTCGTCTTCTTTGTTGTCTTCTCCTACACTGCCTCTTTACAACCATAACTCACACTAAACTAGATCATCCTACATCAGCCGGAATTTCGATCCAAAGTGGCCACCCTGTGAAACCGAAAACGCAGATTTCTAGTTTCCTTCGATTTCAGGTAAAATTCATCTTGCCATAACTCCCTCATCTTTCAACCAAAATTCGATTTCTATAGCTCGTTGTGTAGATCTTTAATCCTTCTACAACTTTCGTGTTGATGACCAAGACTGATTCATAACCGATTGAGAGAGCGAGACGTCTAAAGATCTCGATTCACCATTGCATAAAATCATACAGAAACCGCAGGTATAGACTCGTAACTTTCGGGTAGTTTCTCCTTGTGTGTTGTGAGTTAGAGTGAGTTCTTGTTATCAATATGTAGAGTTAATTTCCTCTTTAAATTAAGCCCAAGAACAAAGCCTAACTCGATCTGCACCGAAACTATAGTGTTGCAAAGTTGGCTACTCAACCAGCTCGTAAAGTTTGAGTTTTTCCAGAACCCGATTTTGAATTCCGTCGATTCGAGCAATTCCGGTAAGTTTCCTTCAAATTCTTTCGATTGTGCTAACCGCCTTTACATTATCGGTTAACCCATGTTCCAATTGCATCAATTAAGCTTTCAGATTGAGAGAATGATAGATTTGAGATTTGGAATCGGAAAACCGAAACAACAAACCCTAACCTCGAACCAGAATCGAAAACCACTGAATTCCGCATGTTAGCTAGCGAATTTGGTATCATTAGAACCGGGATTGAATTTCGAAACCATAGAAACAAGAATCATCGAATTTGGTTCTGTAGATTTTGAGGAATTGGCAATTTAGTACTCGGGTGTCGATTTTGAGTTCCTGAAGAACTCGAGACTCAGTGGCCGTCCGATCGTAAGTTTTAGAAACGGACGGCCGAGATTAGATCTGGGGAGTTTAAGTTGGTTATGAATTATAATATTTCCAGAATTAAGCCCTAACTTGTTGAATTAATTTAAATACCTTCCCGAATGTATTTTGACTTGAAATTTTAACCATAGATTCCTTATAAAATCTAGTTTATTCTGATGTAAATTAATATGGTTTTGGAGTTTTTAAACGTAAGTTATGATTTTTGCAAATTAAGGGTATTGTGGAATTATTTGGTTAAATAAAAAAGATATTTTTATGAAATAAAAATTTTATAATATGTATAAAATGTTATAGTTACTATATATTAAATTTTGGAATTTTCGGACAATGGTAAATGGGTTTAAAAATTGTGTTTATGAGTTTTCATAAGAATAACTTATAATATATGGTTTTTAATGTAACAAAAATTAAAGTATTGTTTGTTAATAAACTTTTAAGCTGGAAAAAATAAGGAAAACTAAACTAACATTTTATAACAGTATGTTTATAAATGATTTGGGTATTAGCTTTTAAGAGAAGTGAAATTATTTACATGTATGTATATATACTTATATGGGAGAATTAAAATAGAAACTTAGGTTAAATCAAGGAATTTAATTATTCTACATTTTATTTATTATTTATAAGGGAGTTAATATTTTTAATATTAACTAAGTAAAATATATATATTTACACATATATAAAAAGGGAATAAAATAGTAACTTAGGGTAAAGCAGGGAGCTAAATAAATCAACACCTATATAAACTTAATACTATAGTAGCTAATATTCTAAGATGTAGTAAAAGAAATACTTTATAAAACATACAGGGAATGCAGATAAATGTTGAAGCAATAAAGATAATTTAAATACAATAAACTTCCTTAAAAATGTTATGGATAAATCTTAATACGTAAAGAGATATATATATGTATATATGTATATAAATACATCAAAATAGATGAAGGAAATAACATTCCTTGTGATAGATATAATAAGAAGAATATATATTAAACCTTAGGATTTTAATCGGTCTGTAATTAAATAGTCATTAATAACTTAAGGGTTTAATTACACAACATAAACGTAACACGGTCTTGGGTTAACTTACTAAGCCCAAGTCTATGAACTCCAAAAGCCCACTTAAACAATTCAAAGAGAAGTTGGGCCACTCTCAGGGTTAAATCCTAAATCGTTCCAGTTTAAACGAAATGGGCCTAACAAAAGATTTAATTAACGAAACCTAGCCCAAATCCTTGTGAGAGAATAATGGTAAACCTGGAATTATAAATCAGTAAGAATAGAAGGTTGTTTAGTTTATAAGTCCCTTAACTAATCAACACTTGGAACACCTTAATTATAGGTTACTATTGGGGAATCACTCATACAAGTTAATTACTGTTCTTCACATACCAGGTACGATTTCTCGTACTCTTATGCTTTGCTAACAAGACTTAAGGGATGTTTTTGACAAACGCTAATTGAGCTAAAATGGATTTTCTAAAAGGGAATGGTTGTGTGACTAACTCAGCTTGTGTGACTGACTGAGCTGTTTGTGAAACTTCTTTGGTTATTGGTTCCTCCTATCTAGTTGTTTCACTAGATATTAACTACCTAGGGTTTACGCTTCTACACTCTGTAGGACTGAGTGTTTTGGTATTGCTCTGGTGCAGTTAATGATCTAGTGGGGTAACTGGGAATATAGGAAATATCTGGTGTTAGTAATTCTTCCTTTGGTAATGGGTATTGTTTCATCCATGAGTCGAGTTTGATCAGCCTTATTGGGAATGGATTCTTTCTATTGGGTATTAATTGTTGAGGGTTTACGCCTCTGCACTCTGTAGGACTGAATGTTTTGGTATTGCTCTGGTGTAGTTAATGATCTAGTGGGGTAACTGGGAATATAGGAAATATCTGGTGTTGGTAATTCTTCCTTGGATAATGGGTATTGTTTCATCCATGAGTCGAGTTTGATCAGCCTTATTGGGAATGGATTCTTTCTGTTGGGTCTTAATTGTTGAGGGTTTACGCCTCTGCACTCTGTAGGACTGAGTGTTTTGGTATTGCTCTTGTGCAGTTAATAATCTAATGGGAATATGGGAAATGTTAATCTTGGTACTGAGTATGGATTATTTTATTAAGTGGTGCACACACTTTTCACTGATGACTGAGAACGGGTCAGTGGCAGCGGAGGTCTGCTATACCTCGTCCATATGGATAACTGATAGTGGAGGTATGTTTACCTCGTCCTTGTGACAACTGACTGGCGGTGGGAGCCATCTCTCCCAATGGGTTTTATTTCACTATTGAGTTATGGGTTCTAGGATCTCTTCTTTCATTTCTAGTCCTTGTGACTACTTGGGTCTTCCTATTCCTAACTGATACTGAATCTAACACAAACAATGGATGTACACTAACTTATGGTGTGATTCTTCTGATTGACTAACTTTAACTTTCTGTTAAGTACTACTTTCGCAACTTGTTATCTTGACTTGGTGATTTGTGAAATGCCTTGTTCCTCTGTGTGGTTTAAGTGATTGTATTCAAGCTATTATTTATTTAAGAGTTGTATAATAAGTTTGTTTTTGGAGGATCGTACCAGTTCCATTTCAGGGAACTGACCCAACCCTCTCGGGGTGGGCTGCTTGGTTTTATCTTACAGGTACGAGTTGTTATACAGGTGGCCACGAAGTGAACAGGTGAGTGGGATGGGATTAGGTTTTTGTGGAGAGTTAATGTGTTTAATTACTGTTTTATTTTTGTTAAGTTTTCTCGAGGTTCAGACTGTGACTGTTGTAATCTTTTAAGTTGTAATTGGTGAGGTTTGGTGTCGGGTGTTTGGAACCCGATGGTCTGTTACGCCTTTAGTATTTTATTTCCGCTATAAATATGTTAAATAGGGGCGTTACAAGTGTACGTAGATAAGTGGTGACCGGCGGCGATGGGAGTGACAAAGGTGGTCGGAGCGACCGCGGCGACGACCGTTACTAAGGTGATGGGAGAGAGGAGGCAATTTCAGTGAGGAAGATAGCGCGAAAGAGAAGAAGAGTTATTGTGCAGAGTAAATGGGCAAATGTTCTAGTTAAAAGGACTTTAGATTACGGTTTACATGAAAACTGTAATCTAAAGTCACACTTTAAATGACGGTTCATAAAGAACCGTAATCTTAAATGTAACAAAATTACAAAAATAGCGTGAAAGTTATTTGGCATATGCTGGGTTTCGAACTCAAGATCGATGGTTTTGACAGATGTACCCACAGCCATTAAGCCATGAGTCTTATTCGATCAAACATATGTAACACATTGATATAAAGTTATTTTTAATCTAAAATACGCTGGTAAAACGACGTCGTTAACTGTAATTTAGATTACGCGCGTCGTCAAAAAAATCAAATAATGCGGGAAATATTTGGCGTCAGGTCAAAATGACGTCGTTGACCATCAGTGGGCGGGGACTTTAGATGACGGTTATTAGTAAAACCGTAATCTAAAGTCCGTCCTAAAAAAGGCGCGCCTACCTCTGATCGATTATTGCTTACGGTTAATTCAATAAACGTCGTTAATTAATTCCATCCTTCCTATTAATCACGGTTTCTGTTAAAGTCGTAGTTAATCCACCGTCATTAAAGGCTTCCGTTCCACCAGTGTTCAGTTTCATGATGACCCGATTGTCTACATAGATGGCAGGTACCTCTACGACTGGTCTATGACTGGTACCCGACCTGTCGTTTGGTTCTCCTCATGGGTGTCTTAGGAACAGCTTCTAGCTTAGCATGTTTTTCTTTGACTGTAGCTAGTTCCTTTTCTTTTGTGTTAAGTGCAACAATCAATTCATCGATTTCAGGTTGTTTTCTTAGTTTCAACTTTTCATGAGCGGAGACAATTTCATTATAGTCGATTTGCAATTTCATGAGCGCCCTCATGAGGTTATCTATCTTGCTTTTGTCTGAATTTCTCTCCAATTTTTTATTTTCCTCCAAAAGTTCCTCGTTTTCAGTTTCTAATGCCTCTAGATGATCAACTAATGTATGAGAAAACTTTGTATGTCCTAGAAGTTCAGCCTTCTGAATTCTCATTCTAAGTTTACAATAGTTTACTTTATGTTGTTGTTCTTCTTCTTCTGATTCAGAGACATCATTTTCTTGTGCCATCAAGCACACTTCTTCAAAGCATAGGTGAGCCTTCTCATTCTCTGAGATATCACTGTCTGAGGTTTGGTTGTCATTGCTAAGTTAAGAATCTCCCCATGCAGCAACGAAGGCTTCTTTCCTTGGCCCTTTGTTGAATGATCGTCGGACAGGTTTCTTGACCTTGTCGTTGTCCTCTCGGGGTCGTTGAGGACAGTCTTTGATGTGGTGTCCACGTCTTGAACACCTAAAACATTTGTCATTGTTTTTCTTCTAATCATTCGACTCCTTGGGCGCCTTGTCTTTCCTCATTTTATTTCTTATGAACTTCCGAAAGTACCTCTTAGCATAGAGGACCATTTCATCATTGTCGTCTCCTGACTCGGATCTTTCATTTTCAGCTACTTGAAGGGCTATACCTTTTCCTTTATCCTTTGATGAGCTTTCTGAGTTTCTTTGTTGTAGTTGTAACTCGAAAGCCATTAGAGATCCTAGCATGTCTGCCAAAGACATCTTGGAGAGATCATGTACCTCTTGCATGGCGTTGACTTTGCTACCGAAGGAGGCAGGAAGAGATCTGAGGAACTTCCGAATTTGATCCTCATTTGAGATGGTTCTTCCAAGTACCAACATTTCATTGATGAGCTTGGTGAACCTTGTGTGCATTTCAGAGATACTGTCCTTTTCTTCCTTTTTGAATAGCTCCCAATGAGTCAACAATAGCTCAATGCGGGTCTTTTTGATCTAATCATTGCCTTCATATGTGACCTCAAGAGTTTTCCAAATCTCCTGCCGTCTTAGCTGAGGCTACCTTGGAGTATTGTATAGGTAGTAGTGCGCAATGTAGAATTCTTACTGCTTGTACATTGAAAATCAGCTTCTTGATTTGATCATCCATCATGTTGTATACCGATATGTCTCATCCTTGAGCATCTTGGAAGGTATATTCACCACGTGATAAACCCTCCACATCCTGGGATCATCAGACTTGATATGAAACTCCATTTTGTTCTTCCAGTGAGTGTAGTTATCTCCATAAAAAAGTGGTGGTCTATTTGGTGCAAAACCTTCTTTTGACGCTAGTAGGCTTGCATGAGTCATTTTGATCCTCTTCAAAAGCAGTTAGCTTTATAGAAGAGACCTGCTCTGATACCAATTGAAACTGGCAGACGTTTCTGATGCGTCCCCGACCGGTCGTGCACGTATGACTCAAATAAATTTTGATAGTTAAGGAAGGACACGAGATAAACGTTAAACTGGAAACTCCATTTCGATTGAGAATTTACACACACAAAATTCACTCAATCTCCCTCGCCCCACACACGGACTCTCGGGACAGTTTCGACTTTACCCCTAAAGTCCTTAACCCTCACTTGACTATCGGTCTACGGTTCACTGACCGTTCCCTGACCTGTCGGCCTATCAAATACCCAAAGTATTGACACTCTAACCTAGTCCTCACTAGCTCACCAACTTTCTAGTACGTACACACACTTTTGTCAGACTCACACTTGCTCAGATTGTATCTCTTCTTTTTATCCCGCATGCTTGATTTACATAGGACATAAATGCTCATATATATACATGTTAGTTAAGGTGTAACTAATGGCCAATGAATATGTAGACTCTAGAAGTAGATTACTACTTCTTCTCTTATTATAATAGTCGCACCCTACTGTAGATTATCTTCCAACATGATCTAGAACACTCAACACACGTGTTGCCTTGCGATTGGGCAAGTTTGTACACCCCTACTACGCACTTAACAAATAATCGAAATCGCAGCGGAAATAACAACTAAACAATAACTAAACGGTTCGGTGCTACAACGCCGTTAACCACCCACGTGGTTAACAAGGCAGAATAAATACAAGTGTATCGGTCTGATGATCAGACTCCCGAGCATAGAACTAATAACCTTTAATACATTAACAAAATACCGAGTTGTAACTACATCCAAAAACATAACTGTACATCACAAACTGTCACTATGAACTGTTAACGACCATCATTGTACTACAACGGTACCAAAAATATATCGCCTCGGGAGCACAGGCGCATCCCGGGCTCAACATCCATAAACAACCAAAAGTAATCCTGCATCCTAGAATCTAAAGCCATTCCGCTTCTTCGATCCTCATCCTGCAGTAAAAATATGGAGCCCCCGAGGGGGTCAGCAACCCTTGGCTGGTATGGTTAACGCGCAGCCCATCGGCTACCGGGATACGCGCAACTAATTGTCATGATGACATGGCATTCATTTTAAACATACAATATAATATATATATATATATATATCATAGCAAAAGTATTGCATACAACTTCACACATAGTACACAATAACAATTCCTTTTAGGAAATGAACCAACATAATTAGTTCCCATGGAGAGCCTAGAGAATGTTGCCATACTCATGCTAAGCTCGTTACATAACTCGTTACCGTCCTGTTAGATTGAACGATAACTTAACACAAGGTGCCTCGGATATAGTGATCCAAGTACCGAAACAACACTAGTATGCCCCTGTGGCCCGACGTGAGTCAGTAAAATAGCCTTGGTTAAGCTAAAGGGAAGGTTGGAAAACAAACTGGAAAACAACCATAACATACAAAGAGAATCGAACCGGTTATGACATCGACTCCCATACTCACACGCGTGGACGGAACAGACCGGACTCCTCACTTCCCCGTTAGCACTTGTTAGTAGTTCAACATTGAACTCAATAAACAATTCACAACAATTGGTTAAGTCTTGTTAGACACACACAAGGAAGAGAGAGTCATACTTAACAATACAATATATTTAACAACTATAAACTCATTACATGACTTAAGTCTTGCAAGGTCATAACACACAGAAAAACAAACAAACACAAGCCGGTGTAAACCGTAGGCAACAGACTGCAAGAAAACCATACCTTGGTCCTTGCTTCGATTGATTTCCACCGTAGTCACTCCTATACATGTTTAAGAATGTCGGTTTAATTACTTACTTAACTTCAAATTTACCAAGTGTTTAACATGATTATATGACATGTTTAATGTCTAAACTTATACTTGATTACCTACATTATACCCCCTAGGGTTATTACTTAAGCCATACTTTTATGTTTTTTTTTTTTAGTTTTGGTCAGTCCGACCCACTGTCCGACCCAACCAACTGGGTCGGACCCTTCCAGTAACTTTCGGGTTTTGAATACTCTACTTCGTCCGACCCATGTCTGACCCAACCAACTGGGTCGGACCATTCCAGAAATTTTACCGTCTTTAACAACACCCGTCCGACCCATGTCCGACCCAGTCCTCTGGGCGGACCGTTCCAGAACCACTTACTGGCGTCTAACAGAGGCCGTCCGACCCAAATGGATCGGACCCCTGGGTCGGACGCCACCAGAACATGCCCAAACATTGTCAAATCTTCACTAAACTTTTCTCAAGCCTTCTAATGTTTTCCAACACCATTTGGCACACTCAAACCCTCATATAATATCCCTAAAACCCATTTTCCAACTCCTTAAGCACTTACTCATCTCATACCAAAATTCCTAACACTTATAATGTTTTCTCCTTGGTTTTCTAAGTGGTGTTTCATACCTATGATAACACTATGCCAATAATGTTTCCTCACCACACTACATCATCCCAAGCATCTTTACTTCCTAACCAATTCCTTAAACATCTCACACGTCGATAGTTCTTCATGCAATACTTACTTTCCCTTATTCACCAACATTGCACAAGTCCTAAACACAATCTCACCATGAGATGAATGTCCAAAACATTCTTTTGCATTTTAAATCCTCTAAAACATTGCCTAAGCCCTTTTACACCTTAAAACACCATAATGCATGTTCCTTTCACTAGTTGAACACTTAACCATTCTAAACATTTCCTAACTTACCAAACCCATTTTAAACCCTTAGAACTTCTTATACATTATCTAAATTTTGACATAGGTTCTCCTAGAACATTACCAAACCAAAACACATTGTTTTCACCATTAAACATCAAGAACACTAAAATCCATCAAACACATTCTTATACACAAACTTCACTCATTTAGCACTACATCACAATATAGTGCATAATTTAAATTGCTTGGCACTTAGGCCCTTAAAAACATGGCTCTTAGGCCCTTAAGATGCATAAATCATAAACACTGAATTTCCCACATTATATTGCCTTTGACCTGCAAATACACCCAACAATACATATGCCTTTTACTAAGCCCTTGAGAACATTTTACTAAGTCATTCACCATTGGCTCCTTAGATCATTTTAATAAGCAACATAAGCTCATTTCTCCTAAGACATTAAACCACATTAGGTTAGCACATTTACCTCTTTTCCTCAACTTCTTTCTTGTTTCCTTGACTAAATCGGCATGGTTTTTAGTTGCTTGTCAACTTCTAAACATTATACAAATGAAAATGAATATACAAGCTTTATGCTTCATCTCATTGTAAACCCTAGATTATACATTGTTTTAAAAGCATTAAGATAGTTGTTTTACCTTGGATTTCAAAGAGAGTTTGGATATGTAGCAAGAGAGGACTCCACCAAGCCCTTGGAAGATTCAAATGAAGCTAAAACAAGCAAGGTAAAGACACCATCAATGGTGATTTTGGACAACTCACAACATGAAGGAAATGTTATTTTTCTTTGAGTTTCCTTACCTAGAAGCAAAGGAGAACACAATATGTGAAAAGGTGAGCTCAAGCTCCCATGGAGATTCCTCTTGGCACTGAAATGGAGCTCTTGGAATTTTGACAAGATAGGAATGAAGAGCTTGATGAGACTAAGAGAATGGTGGTCTTTGTTTTTGATTTGGCAAAGTGGGCTAGGAGAATGGTGGTACTATTGCAAACCGTGAATGGAGAATGAAGAAGAGATGGAATAGAGCTTGGAACCGTGGGAAATGAGGAGGGAAATGAGAGAATGAAGATAAGTTTGCTTTTAAGAGATATTAAGTAGTGAAGCAAATAGTAACTTGCTTTATCATTTGTTATTTATTTTGTTAACTTACAAGGTGGTGACTCATCTCATAAAAACCGGCCCCCATTAGTCATCTAGGGATGTTTTAGTCTTTGTTGACCATTTAACTTACTTATATAAACTTATGTGATAAACTTGCTTATTTTGTTACTATTCACTAAAACAAGGCACATAGATGTGAAATTTTTGATTTCCCATTGATATAGACTTCCAAATGTGATACTAGGTAGTACACATATTAATTAAAGAGTAATGATGGACATTTAGCCATTCAAAACTCATTTACAAGACAATTTTTCAAAATGTGCTTTAAGACTCCTTAAAGCACATTTTGTGTTTTAACTTGTTTTCAAGCTTGGTTTTCTTTGGTAATTGGTTTATTATATTCATTTGTATATAAATAAGGTCTTGGTAAGCTCACTAGGTCTTAACCAAGCTTATTCCAAGCTTAGAGCACATTTAGGCCTTTATTGACCTTAAGGCATTTGTTTGTGTTTTCTATGGTTTAAATTGTTTACTAATGTTTCTAGACTCTTTTTAGTCTTACTATACCTTATTTTAGTGTTTAAACAACATAACTAGGTTTGGGGTATTTCAATCTACCCCCCTTAAAAGAACTTTGTCCCTAAAGTTCATACCTCCCACGTATCCTAAATATTAGAACACGGGAACACATATAACCAATACTTCCATAACAACATACTTACATAACATCGGACACAAGGTCCCAACCACATAACAGCACAACATCATTCAGACTCAGCGGTCTGTAACATAACAAGGTAACAACATGACAACAAACACAGACAATGTATCCAAGTACATGTCGTATACACATAACCGAAACGGCTCTACCCCCCTTAAAATAGGGGTACGCCCCGTACCCTATACATACTAACGCTAAGAAGTAAACAATGACGGGTACTTCACCTTCATCTTATCTTCCAGCTCCCAAGTGGCCTCCTCAACGTCCTAGTTAGACCAGAGAACCTTCACCAGCCTCACAGACTTATGGCGAGTGTCTCGAGTCTTAGTATCCAGAATCCGTACCGGAGTCTCCACTGATCGCATGGTCGGCTCCAAGGTTAGCCTTTCAAGCTGAAGTACATGAGACGGATGAGACATATATTTCTTCAACTGGGACACATGAAATACATCATGTACCTTGCCCAGCTCGGCGGGTAAAGCAGTCTGTAAGCTACCGGGCCCAACTTGCCTTTCTGGCCAAAACGAAACACTCCCTTCATGGGGGATACTCTCAGAAATACCTGATTGCCCACGGCGAACTCCAGGTCACGTCTGCGCACATCGGCGTATGATTTCTGCCTATCCTGAGCTGCCTTCATGTTAGCCCGGATTTGGCGTACTTCTGCTTGAACTTGTTCCAGATACTCTGGTCCTATAATGACCGTCTCACTCGACTCATCCCAGCATAATGGCGTGCGGCAAGGTCTACCATACAAAGCCTGGAAGGGAGACATCTTGATCGAAGCATGGTAACTGTTGTTGTAGCTAAACTCGATCAGATGTAACTTGTCAATCCAGCTGGTCTGAAAGTCAAGTGCACATGCGCGTAACATATCCTCAAGTGTCTGGATAGTGCGCTCACTCTGACCATCTGTCTATGGGTGGAACGCTGTACTTAGCTTCAGCTCGGTACCAAGCGCCTCCCATGTGGATTTCCAGTACCTGGAGAGGAATCTTGTATCCCTGTCAGACACAATCGTCTTTGGCACCCCATGATGTCTTACAATCTCTCTGTCGAAGAGATCTGCTAGTTTTGCCACTTTCCAGGTGTCCTTCATCGGAATGAATCGAGCCACCTTGGTCAGTCGGTCAACAACAACCCAAATCTTATTCAGACCTCCCCTTGTAGGAGGAAGCCCTACTACGAAGTCCATAGAAATGTCATGGAACTTCCACTCAGGCACTGGCATTGGCTGTACCATACCACCAGGTCATCGTGCTCAAACTTGACCTTCTGACAAGTGAGACACCTCAACACATAATCATTCACATCCTTTTTCATTCCAGTCCACCAAAAATAACGTTTCATACCCTTATACATTTTAGAAGCTCCGGATGATCGAAGTCGAGTGTAGAATAGTGGGATTCACTCAATATGCGACTTCAGCTCAGCGCTACTCCTCGGAATACCAGTCGGCCATTCAGCCTAATCAGGTCATCATCGTGGAGTCTGAATTCGTACTTCTGACCCTCGAATGTGCCATCCATAAGCTTCTGTCTAATCTCCAACATATATTGATCCGTCATCTGAGCACTCCGCACCTCTTCAACCAAGCTAGAATGAGAGACTAGCGAATGGAGAGAGTGTGCTCGGTGACTCAGTGCGTCAGCTACCACATTTGCCTTACCCTCTTTATATTGCAGATTGATGTCGTAGTCGTTTAGAAACTCAACCCACCTTCTTTGTCTCATGTTCAACTCCTTCTGAGTGAACAAGTACTTTAAACTCTTGTGGTCAGAATAAATCGTCACACTTACCCCATACAAGTGATGTTGCCATATCTTCAAAGAGAAGACAATGGCACCCAATTCTAAGTCATGGGTAGAGTAGTTCTCTTCATGCTTCTTCAGCTGTCGGGAGGCGTATGCTACGACCTTCCCGTGTTGCATCAACACACAACCCATACCTCTGCCTGATGCGTCGCAATAGACCTCAAAACCATCTGGACCGTCTGGTAAAGTTAGTACTGGTGCAGATGTCAGAGCATCCTTGAGACTCTGGAAAGAACTCTTACAGTCATCTGTCCACTCGAATGGTGCATCCTTCTTCATCAAGGAAGTCATCGGCTTCGAGACACTGGAGAAGTCCTTCACAAATCTCCTATAATAACCTGCCAGACCGAGGAAGCTCCGGATGTCGGTAACTGTCTTCGGCCTTGGCCAGGTGCGCACTGCATCAATCTTTGCCGGATCAACAGCGATCCCGGCTTCAGAAATCACATGTCCAAGAAAGGATACTTGGTTCAACCAAAACTCACACTTTGAAAATTTAGCATATAACTGATTCTTTCTCAATGTTTGCAACACACTTCTCAGGTGGCTTTCGTGCTCACCTCTCGATTTTGAGTACACAAGTATATCGTCGATGAAGACTACCACTTACTTGTCCAACTGATCTTGGAACAAGCGGTTCATTAAATCCATGAACTTGGCTGGTGCATTGGATAGTCCAAATGGCATAACCGTAAACTCATAATGTCCATATCTGGTTCTGAATGCTGTCTTCTCAATGTCACTGTCACGGATGGCAATCTGATGGTATCCGGATCGTAGATCTATCTTGGAGAATATTGATGCCCCTTTCAACTGATCAAATAAATTGTCGATGCGTGGTAAGGGTAACGGTTTTCACCATAAAACATTCAGCTCTCGATAGTCAATACAAAAGGCGGAGGCTACGTCTCTTCTTCACGAAGAGGACCGGCGACCCCCATGGTGAAACGGCTAGGGCGGATAACCCCTTGTCGAGTAGGTCTCTCAGCTGCTCCTTGAGCTTAGTCATCTCTGCTGGAGCCATACGATAGGGCGCCTTCACAATTGGTCCGGTGCCCGGAACCAAATCAATCTCAAACTCAACTTCCCGTGCTGGCGGCATGCCCGGTAGTTCCTTAGGAAACACATCAGGAAACTCCGACATTACCGGCACATCTGGGCTAAACTCTGGGTCTCTCTCTATGTCCTGGACATAGCAGAGGTATACATCACTCCATCGTCGTAGTTCACGACACATAGCCATGGCGGTGATGATCTGAGTCGAAGGCTCCCTGGGCCTCTGGCAGTAAGATATGGTAACCCCAGATGGACTCCGAAGAAGCAGACGATGCTCGGCACATAGGATTCTGCCCTTGTACCACTCCAACCAGTTCATCCCGACAATCACATCAAAACCAAGTGCGTCGAACTCTATCAAGTCGATCAGAAACTCTTCACCTCTGATTCGTACGACAACATCTCGGTGGTAGCGGGTACACCTGATCCGCTCTTTCGACGGGAGAGTGACTAGAAAATCTGGCATCTCATCACCGTCTAACCCTAGCCTCTTCGTGAAAGATAGCGAAATAAATGTATGTGAGGCTCCGGAGTCGAACAAGATCGAGCGTCCACGCCATTGACTGGAAAGGTACCGGTGAGGATTGTGCCGCTCCTGCCGGCTTCTGCCTCATTGCAGACACTCAGTATACCTCCCGTTCCGAGTGCACAGCCTAATTCATTGGCAAACTAATAAGTATTTGGTAACAACACGGTTGACATGCTTCAAACAACTCCACTTTATTCATTAACACACTCTTTTTACAACATTCGTTGGCTTACACTGTCGACATAACTAACACATACAACATCCTTAACATACACTGGTTCAACACATCACATAATTATACAAGGCTTTAAAACTGTCTGAAGGTCAAATTCAAACGTCCGGGTTTCATGTGTGTGGCATTGATCACTGCCGATGGTGCGGTATTCAGTTTGATCTTCTTGATGCCATGGTATAGCATCCTTGACTTCCCACCCATGATTAACACATCTCCTGATTTCAACACTAGCTTCTTTGCGAGATCAGCACGCTTCTGCTCGCCATACACAAACACTGCGGTATCACCAATGGACCAAGACACCACGGGTACTCCCTTACTTAGAGACTCGGGTGACTCGTCCTTATCTTGGTGTAAACCTAACCGTCCACCTTTCTGGTAGAAATTCACAATACATAAGTCCGCTTTAACACTTGGAATTGAATCCGTTTCAACTTGCTGAGCAATTCCCACGGCGTGGTTAACGACCACAAGGAACTCCTCAGGTATTCTTGGTACAATTGCTCCATCTTCAGCTCGCACTTCTTGATATGTCTTGGTGTAAGGGTTCCAGTCCTTACCCATGCACATCATCTTCAATTTCATCTTCGATCCGCTCGGGTATTCGGGTGTGTAGAAACCTCCAGGTTCTGCTCCCAGTTCGTCGCATCGTCGGATAATATGGATTTGTGCTTGCGGTGTCAGGTATCCATTTAAGAGTATCATACCTGGTTGGATGACCTGACATTACTTCATAGGAAAGTCGGTGATGCTGAGGGTGGTTTCTTCAGGGTTTGGTGTGGGTGGGATTGGATAGCAAATATTGAAGGTTCCTAAGTTTTCAAATTACCTAATTAGGTGTTCTCACATTATACTTTAATTCTTTACTCACATGGTACTACACTTGGACTCACTAACACACATGCATGAAATGTGGTATGCAATCACTTATTTCACTCAACAGTTTAGGCGGTACCTGGTCTAGAAGAGGGCCCTGGCACCTCAGACCGGTCCACCACATGCAGGGTGGCCTTGCTACGTCCCGACCCCTTCCCCTTCTGGGAATCTGTGTACCTCTGATCCGAGGGTGGCTGATTCGCCGTCTTCGGGCCATCAGTGGTCGTGGTGGCCTTACCCTTCCATTGCCCTTTAGGCCTGTAGTTTCTGCTGTTCGGGTTCTGCCAGCACTCATAGTCGCGGTGCCCCATCTTTTTGCAGTATCGGCACTGCACATCATTACCCTTGCAGTCCTTGCCGGGGTGGTCTCCGTTACACGACTTACAATAGTAGTGGCGCTCCGGTCCAGAGCCCGTGCTAGCTGCTAACACATCACACACTCACTACATACTTCACAAGTTAATAACACACACTAGATTTCGGTATTGAAATTTTATTAATTACCCTTGGGTGGGTAAGAGCGTAAAGGCTTGGCCGCATATGCGTAGGTGAGCTGCAGAGGCTCCTCAGCAGTGGTGGTCTAGGTCTGGCCCTTGCCACCCTGTTGCTGTCCCTTCTGGGATTGGGGGTATGGCTTCTTCTTCTTTCCTCCCCCTTGCCCTTGCGTGCCTTGGCCCTCGCTCATGGCCTTGCGCTTGAGCGCACTTTCCTCGTCCCTCAGACGGACGGTGATCTCCACAATTGCAGCGGCATGGTAGCACTCCTATATTTAGGGTGTTAGTTATGCCCCGCTAAACAAACTCACATTCACATTAACACACTATACATACTCATTCACTTCATACAGTAGTTCATTACCTGCAAGGTAGTATACCCGCTCGGCCCCATACCGTAGCGTAGGCGGTAGCTCAATCCGTTGTAAAAACGGTTCACTAAAATCCGGTCCGAGTAACCCAGATCCGGTAGCAGATGGATGAGTCCGATGAAAGCAGTGTAGTACTCATCAACTGTCATCTTATCTCCTTGTCTCAAACTGTCAAGCTCTAGGCGCTTGGCCTCCTGAACATGAATCGGGTAGTACTTGGCTCGCAGCAGGGCCGTGTACTCCCTCCACTGGAAGGTAGGATCACCAACTCTTCCCTCCCTTACCAGCTTCCACCAAGTCTGAGCCGATCCCTTCAGATAGTAAGCGGCTAGTCGGACCTTGACACCGGCAGGAACATCCAAGGTCTCGAAGGCGGTCTCCATCTCGGAGATGTACGCCTCCAGCTTACTAGGGTCGGTCTCCCCACTGAAAGACGGGGGTCTCAAATCCGCCAACGCCTTGACCCAGTTGGTCTCGCGCGGCTGTGGTTGCGATTGTGGCCCTTGTTGACCCTCACCGCCTTGCTGCTGTTGCTGCTGCATCGCAGCTAATAACTGTGGGACCATCTGGGCTACGGCGGCCGCAACAGCGTCGGCCATGACCTGTGTCGTAGGGTTCTCCCCCTGGTTCCCGGTATCACCAATACCGAGCCCGCGGCCTCGACCTCGTGGTCTACCTGACATCTGAATTCATATGAACATTTATTAGCACTGTGCTTGCACACTTATCGGTCCAACGGTTGTAACATCTTCCCGACAATAAGGTATTTCCACGCTTAGTTAGTGGTTAACCTTCTCATAACTGTTCAATTAGGTAACTATAGTTAGATTTCCTAACTCGGTATATTCCTAAGCTCGGTAATCTTGCCATCAGAGCGATACTTCGCTCTGATACCACTTTTTGTAACACCCCTACTACGCACTTAACAAATAATCGAAATCGCAGCGGAAATAACAACTAAACGGTTCGGTGCTACAACGCCGTTAACCACCCACGTGGTTAACAAGGCAGAATAAATACAAGCGTATCGGTCTGATGATCAGACTCCCGAGCATAGAACTAATAACCTTTAATACATTAACAAAATACCGAGTTGTAACTACATCCAAAAACATAACTGTACATCACAAACTGTCACTGTGAACTGTTAACGACCATCATTGTACTACACCGGTACCAAAAATATATCGCCTCGGGAGCACAGGCGTATCCCGGGCTCAACATCCAAAAACAACCAAAAGTAATCCTACATCCTAGAATCGAAAGCCATTCCGCTTCTTCGATCCTCATCCTGCAGTAAAAATATGGAGCCCCTAAGGGGGTCAGCAACCCTTGGCTGGTATGGTTAACGCGCAGCCCATCGGCTACCGGGATACGCGCAACTAATTGTCATGATGACATGGCATTCATTTTAAACATACACACATATATATATCATAGCAAAGTATTGCATACAACTTCACACATAGTACACTAAAAATTCCTTTTAGGAAATGAACCAACATAATTAGTTCCCATGGAGAGCCTAAAGAATGTTGCCATACTTATGCTAAGCTCGTTACATAACTCGTTACCGTCCTGTTAGATTGAACGGATAACTTAACACAAGGTGCCTCAGATATAGTGATCCAAGCACACCGAAACAACATAGTATGCCCCTGTGGCCCGATGTCAGTAAAATAGCCTTGGTTAAGCTAAAGGGAAGGTTAGAAACCAAATTGGAAAACAACCGTAACATACAAAGAGAATCGAACCGGTTATGACATCGACTCCCATACTCACACGCGTGGCCGGAACAGACCGGACTCCTCACTTCCCCCGTTAGCACTTGTTAGTAGTTCAACATTGAACTCAATAAACAATTCACAACAATTGGTTAAGTCTTGTTAGACACACACAAGGGAAGAGAGAGTCATACTTAACAATACAATAATATTTAACAACTGTAAACTCATTACATGACTTAAGTCTTACAAGGTCATAAACACACAGAAAAACAAACAACACACAAGCCGGTGTAAACCGGTAGGCAACAGACTGCAAGAAAACCATACCTTGGTCCTTGCTTCGATTGATTTCCACCGTAGGTCACTCCTATACATGTTTAAGAATGTCGGTTAATTACTTACTTAACTTCAAATTTACCAAGTGTTTAACATGATTATATGACATGTTTTAATGTCTAAACTTATACTTGATTACCTACATTATACCCCCTAGGGTTTATTACTTAAGCCATAGTTTTATATTTATTTTTTTTAAGTTTTGGTCAGTCCGACCCACTGTCAGACCCAACCAACTGGGTCGGACCCTTCCAGTAACTTTCGGGTTTTGAATACTCTACTTCGTCCGACCCATGTCCGACCCAACCAACTGGGTCAGACCATTCCAGAAATTTTACCGTCTTTTAAACTCACTCGTCCGACCCATGTCCGACCCAAGTCCTCTGGGTCGGACCGTTCCAGAACCACTTACTGGCGTCTAACAGAGGCCGTCCGACCCAAACTTGGATCGGACCCCTGGGTCAGACGCCACCAGAACATGCCCAAACATTGTCAAATCTTCACTAAACTTTTCCTCAAGCCTTCTAATGTTTTCCAACACCATTTGGCACACTCAAACCCTCATATAATATCCCTAAAACCCATTTTCCAACTCCTTAAGCACTTACTCATCTCATACCAAAATTCATAACACTTATAATGTTTTCTCCTTGGTTTTCTAAGTGGTGTTTCATACCTATGATAACCACTATGACAATAATATTTCCTCACCACTACTACATCATCTCCCAAGCATCTTTACTTCCTAACCAATTCCTTAAACATCTCTACAAGTCTATAGTTTCTTCATGCAATACATTACTTCTCCCTTATTCACCAACATTGCACAAGTCCTAAACACAATCTCACCATGATCTTGAAATGTCCCAAAACATTCTTTTGCATTCTAAATCCTCTAAAACATTGCCTAAGCCCTTTTACACCTTAAAACACCATAATGCATGTTCCTTTCACTAGTTGAACACTTAACCATTCTAAACATTTCCTAACTTACCAAACCCATTTTAAACCCTTAGAACTTCTTATACATTATCTAAATTTTGACATAGGTTCTCCTAGAACATTACCAAGCCAAAACATATTGTTTTCACCATTAAACATCAAGAACACTAAAATCCATCAAACACATTCTTATACACAAATTTCACTCATTTAGCACTACATCACAATATAGTGCATAATTTAAATTGCTTGGCACTTAGGCCCTTAAATAACATGGCTCTTAGGCCCTTAAGATGCATAAATCATAAACACTGAATTTCCCACATTATATTTGCCTTTGACCTGCAAATACACCCAACAATACATATGCCTTTTACTAAGCCCTTGAGAACATTTTTACTAAGTCATTCACCATTGGCTCCTTAGATCATTTTAATAAGCAACATAAGCTCATTTATCCTAAGACTTTAAACCACATTAGGTTAGCACATTTTCCTCTTTTCCTCACAACTTCTTTCTTGTTTCCTTGACTAAATAGGCATGGTTTTTAGTTGCTTGTCAACTTCTAAACATTATACAAATGATAAAATGAGTATACAAGCTTTATGCTTCATCTCATTGTAAACCCTAGATTATACATTGTTTTAAAAGCATTAAGATAGTTGTTTTACCTTGGATTTCAAAGAGAGTTTGGATATGTAGCAAGAGAGGACTCCACCAAGCCCTTGGAAGATTCAAATGAAGCTAAAACAAGAAAGGTAAAGACACCATCAATGGTGATTTTCGGACAACTCACAAACATGAAGGAAATGTTATTTTTCTTTGAGTTTCCTTACCTAGAAGCAAAGGAGAACAACAATATGTGAAAAGGTGAGCTCAAGCTCCTCCCATGGAGATTCCTCTTGGCACCGAAATGGAGCTCTTGGAATTTTGAGAAGATAGGAATGAAGAGCTTGATGAGACTAAGAGAATGGTGGTCTTTGTTTTTGATTTGGCAAAGTGGGCTAGGAGATATAAGAGGTCAAATATCATATATGGTGGTGGTACTATTGCAAAACCGTGAATGGAGAATGAAGAAGAGATAGAAGAGAGCTTGGAACCGTGGGAAATGAGGAGAGAAATGAGAGAATGAAGATAAGTTTGCTTTTAAGAGATATTAAGTAGTAAAGCAAATAGTAACTTGCTTTATCATTTGTTATTTATTTTGTTAACTTACAAGGTGGTGACTCACCTCATAAAAACCGGCCCCCATTAGTCATCTAGGGGTGTTTTAGTCTTTTTTGACCATTTAACTTACTTATATAAACTTATGTTATAAACTTGCTTATTTTGTTACTATTCACTAAAACAAGGCACATAGATGTGAAATTTTTGATTTCCCATTGATATAGACTTCCAAATGTGATACTAGGTAGTTCACATATTAATTAAAGAGTAGATGGACATTTAGCCATTCAAAACTCATTTACAAGACAATTTTTCAAAAATGTGCTTTAAGACTCCTTAAAGCACATTTTGTGTTTTAACTTGTTTTCAAGCTTGGTTTTCTTTGGTAATTGGTTTATTATATTCATTTGTATATAAATAAGGTCTAGGTAAGCTCACTAGGTCTTAACCAAGCTTATTCCAAGCTTAGAGCACATTTAGGCCTTTATTGACCTTAAGGCATTTGTTTGTGTTTTGTATGGTTTAAATTGTTTACTAATGTTTCTAAGACTCTTTTTAGTCTTAATATACCTTATTTTAGTGTTTAAACAACATAACTAGGTTTGGGGTATTTCAAAGTTGGTGGCGTGTCTCCTAAGTGGTCGGTTACCACTAGCACACTTTAACTTGTCTGACCTTGTCTGGTTAATTAATGCTCATTAAATGCTCTCTTCTGAATTTATTTCAGCTATGTAATGATGTTCATTAATTGCCTTTGTTTATGTTTCACATTAATGAGCTTCTCCTTTTGTTGTGAGCTAGTTGCTTGTGTGGGTGTGACATATCTAAGTGAGTTTGTCGATGTTGCTAACATATTTCTGTCCTTGTTTGATGTCTGATGTATGAGATATGTGATAGTGTGGTTCTTGATTGCTTGTGTGTTATTAGAAGTTCTCCGGAGCTCTCACAGACAGGTGCCCAACTGGTTTGGCACATGTCGTAGGCTGAGTGCGCTTGCAACCTTGCATGCTAAGCCACCCATGACTTAAGTGCGCTTGCAACCTTGCGTGCTAAGCCACTTATTTACCTGTTTATCTAAATGATAAGCTTAACAAACATGTTAGATAAACACCACAGGTTTGCTATCATCAAAACTAAAGGTCCTTGACTTAACACTCCTCAACGATGCTCATACTCTCATCTCCTTCGTCATCACCAGCATCATCCTCAATCACATTCATCACACGAATCATCGGCACCGTAGTGGAGCATCGTCAGAAGTGAGTCAACCACCATCGTCAACCTCGCGCCAACAAATCTTCGAATCTGGATAACAAGTGGATTTGGGATTTTTTTTCTTTCTCTTGATGAATTCTCTTCCAATTGTATTTATTTGTTTCGTTATTATGTCTGGCTAGTGAGGAATTGCTCTGGGGGAGGGTTGGTTATGATGGATACGAATTAGCATAGTATTTTTGGAATTTGGATATGAGATTTTCATCGGATTGTTTCTAGATTAATGTATGACATTCACCTTCTCTATTAATATCATGAGTTTCTAGAGTTGTTTTGCGAATCTTGTTAAGATCTGATCTAGTGATTAACAAGAAGTTCAAAATAATCTGAAAATTTGTGGAAGATTAGTCGGATAGACAAGTTTTCCCTGTAATTGCTAATAATTCTTCACTTTTAATCCGCCTATATGTGTTTTGTCTGTTTCTAGATTAGAACTGGAATGTTCTGATAGGTGAGCACTTCTTTAACTAGGTATAGAGTTGAAGAGAGTATAATGAATAGGCCAATCCATATCTCTTAATAAAACTGTAGGAATTGCTAATTTTATCCAGTAAAGAACAACCCAAACCCGGAGTTCCATTCATTTGATAAACTGTATCCTTTAAATTCATTAATTGTTTAGTTCAAATTTTGATTTCCCATCAGTCAATTTAACCACAAAAACAATTTACAACCCCCTGAATTTCCAGTTTTCTTAGGAGTAGACTTATTTTCTTTTAAGTCTCGTGGATTCGATACCCGGTGACTTTATTTCTATACTATAGTGACCAGGATTTTTGCAACTCGGCAGGAATTTGATTTATTATTTTCTAGGTTTACTTTTGTAGTTTTTAATATATCAATTTTACCTGTTTGCATTGACCAAATCTCACAGAGTAAGTAGGATTGGTTAACCACACCAGCATTTATACAAACACAACATATCATGTGTTTGCAAGTCGTCAGCGAACGCAACCTATGCTCTAAAAAGCTAGAGCTTCTGGTGAGAAAAAACTTGCACATTAAAAATCATGTAAGTGATTTACATCTTCATATAGGGTACATTCGATAGTCGCACACAAACATAGAATTTCTTGCATTGAGATTAAACTCACTATGGTTAACCAATTCTGGTTTGACATGTGAGATTTGGTCACCTTTTTACCCAATGAGAGTGTGCCACCAACCTGTTCTAACTTTTTTCCAAAAGCAGATTAATCTTCAGATCATGAAGAATGAACGACACCTTAGTGTTCCACAAAATTTGCCCCCATTTTTAGTCATAAGAAAAAAGTGAGGCTTATATTTGCTCTCAAGTAACTCAGTACAAACATATAGAATCTAATTTCACTTATGTTATCAATAAATTTATGCGTGAAGTATATACTAACTTTTGCTTGAAGACTTATGAACTAGAAAACCTTAGATCAAATTCACTCATTATTGTAAATGGGCCAGGAAATATCCATGTACCAATATTAAACTGATTATACTCTTGTTGTTTAGAGAGCTATTGCAACTCTCACTTGAAATTAATCAATCTAATTAATCTTCAAGGGTTTACCAGAAACTTTGTGTGTAAATGTAAGTTCGGAGTATAGAGATTCTAGCTACTCAGTATAGGACTGAATACAGTGATATCTGTAAACGACGGATTTGATAATCTTAGAAGAAAACTCCGCTACTAATATTTACTAATAGCTTGAAAACTTCTCACCTGATCTGTTCGACACAATTCAATCACTCTCACGTCTAATACTTAAACAACTCGCTTATTCGTATCAACTTAAAGACTTACTCACTTGGGTTATTATTCTCTACTTTGCAAAGAGTAACCCTAACTATATCAATCCTATACATATATATACTGAATCGTGAAGAAACAAACTAATAACCAATCGTACAAATATTCTAGCTTCTCTCATATTATGTTACGTCCAATAACACTCTAACTGATGGAGTATAAACCAATAATCTATTCTAACAAACACCTGGTCTATAAAGATAACATTGGGTAAATAAATCAGTTAAGATTATTTACTTCTATACTGCACATCACCGCATAACCTGTCGAGATAAATGTGGCGAGTACAAGGCTGGCAGTTTCATACATCAAAAACTATAAGTACACAGTGCGCATACATTTACAGTTCCCCCCTTTTTTGATGTGAGCAAACTTGGTATGGTGAGATAATTCCATGTTCCCCCTGAAGTGTAGAGTTCCCCCTGAAGATGTGAAGAATCTTCATAGATTAAACAGTCATTGAAATACGCGCGTATTTTGAGTTAGGAAATTCATATTATTTAATCAATACGATTGTGTTTAATTTATAATGGGTCGTTATTGAGTTATTAGATTAATCCAAAGTTAGTGATTAGTAATGGTCCAGGGAAGTGGAAATAATTATTTTACCGTTTCTTCTAAATCAAGCATTTTTAATATATTCTCTTCCCTTTCCTGAATTACCTATTATTATTATTCTTATCTTCTACCGAGACGATTACACTCATCTTTATCTTCTTCTAGAATTAATCATCTAATTTTACTTTTTCTCTTTGTAAAATAATTATCCTTATCTCTCCTCAAGATAATTACGTTCATTCTTATTCCTTCGTAACTGATTAATTATTTTACTTCTTACCTTCTTCCAAATTAATTATTTATTTACTTCTTATCTTCTACTAAGATACTTACTCCATAATAATTTATTCTCCTTTTGAAACTAATCATTATATTATCTTCTTCCTTTCTTTTAAATAAAATTTTCTATTAAAACTCCCTTCCCTACTCCATCTTCATCATCGACGACGCGACGCTTTACGCTCATCTTCTTCAAATACCAAATCTTCCATTCTTCCTCTACTTTTTTCAAAGCTTCCTCCTTGGTGTTGATTGGAGTCTTGGAAGGGTAAGGTCTATTACATAGATAAGGATAAGGTGTTAATTATTTTCTTTTGGTTGCGAATTGGGGAGTTCCTGAATGGTGTCTTTGTAATCTAGATCCCGAATTCATCGACGGGAGATATTTGTGAGCTTGACTGAGCTTCTGGTAGCGGAGCGTGAGATAAGGTAAATTTGTGTGCTCATGATTGATTTACTATGTGGATTGCAATTATTGGAAAAGATGATTTGAAACCCTTATTAGGGATTTGGAATTATTCCCGCGTGTTGTGAATTAACGATTGAGGTTTGACAACTGAGATTTTATTATGGTTTTGGGAGATTTTCATTGGAAACGTTGCTTTGTTGGTGCCCTGGGTGCGCCGTGTATGTCGATGGAGCCCATAGGTGCTCCATATCAATTGCTGGTACTTTGTACCTTGTATATATATTTTTACGATGCGAACAGTGAAACACATTTAAGCTTTATGATCTACTCCTTTGGGTCAAAAGTACCTTTTGGGGGGTGTGCACAGTTAAGGACTTAGGATGAGGTGGTATTATGACGGTCCCATAGGTGACTTTCCGTGTATAAGTTGTGATTGTTTCTTGATGAAAGCTCCCTTGTTGATTTTACTACTTAATATCAATTGCTGGAAAAACGGTTTTAGATTGTTGGCTTTTGATTTATCCTGTTTGATTGGTTAAATTTTAAAAAGGGATTTCAAAATGTATTTTACATAGTGAGGCTGAATTTACTCAGTTTCACTGATTTACGTGGTCCCTTCTTGTTTGTATATTTTTTTTCTGATCGCAGGTATGGATGAATGAGACTTGGGGCTAGGGATCGCGTTACCACATAGATGCTATGAGTATTGTTATATTATTGTGATACGCTGTTTTGGAAACACAATGTTTTGGATATTCATCTTTGTTGTTTTGTTAGAGATTAGCCTGAGCACCCAAAGGGTTCAGTGTGACGGTAATACCCTGAATTTAATTTACATTCCGCTGTGATTTTATTGTAAACCTTTGTCATATTGTGTTCAAGAAATCTTCATCTTTAATTGCAATTGAAGTTGTGGTATAAAAGTGCATTTTCTAATGTTGTTTTCAGCTGATTTTCACAATTTTGGACCTGTTCGAACGTCTATCCGGACATACAAGTTCGGACAGGCCCCGAGAGGTATTTTATTTTTGCAGTCTTGAAGTGTCTGGACATCTATCCGGACATGCATGTCCGGACAGAGTGCAAGGACGAGTTTAGGGGTTAGGTTCGACTTTTGTCTGAACTTTGATGTCCGGACGTATGTCCGGACGCTTCTGAGTTTTGGTCGTGGACTGCGTCCGAACATCAAAGTTTGGACACAAGTCCGGACAGATCTTAAATCTCAGTTTTAAGACTCGTTTGGCATCCGTTTTAATCCCCGTCTACAACGTTAGATTCGTACTTTCTAAAGAGGTAAAATCTAGAGTGTTACAGTCATAGATTGATTAAATTATTCACCATATTTCCCCCTTTTGTCCAATAAAAATGGTACTTAACTATAGCTAACGAATTGTAAAATGGCATGCATAACTCACAAGGTGGCATTTTATACAATTTTAATGAAAGTAAAAGGTTTCATAAGTAAACGATGACAGGAAAATGTGCAGAAGCAAATATGGACGGAAAAACGACCAAACCAAACAATACTAAGCAGTAGCAAAACACCAGAAGATGAAAAACATAGAAGTATGAGTAGGAAGCAACATAGAGAGATAGTCAAAAGACAGAGTGTCTAAGTGGGAACCATGAGCCTAAGATGGAAGGGCTGACGTCGCACCCCCAAATGCTTCTCTAACTTGACTAGGCGTTGTTCCACTGATTTAAGAGCATCAAGAACTTCTTAAAGTTGAGCTAGCATAGAAGAGAGCAGATTCGGAGCTCCAGCAACTGCCTTGGGTGGATGTTTGACAACCCACTAGTTCCCGACCAGACAAAGACCCATCTTGGTTAACGTAGTGTTGGTGATCTCATGGTTACGATCCAACACTTTAGCAGGCACCTCACTAAGATCTACAACATAATACTCAAACACCTTTGTCTACCAAGAAGCATAGTGAAATACCCCAAACTTAATTATGGTGATTAAATTATTCTAATATGGTATTTGAGGGCCTAATAGTACCTAAAGACTTTGGTGAAGAAAATAAATCCAAAACAAAAGAGAAAACGCATAAAAAGCACAAACGTAAAAACATGTGCTACGCAACCATAGAAGATATATGATCTTGATTAGAATCCTAGAAGGATTCCTGAGGCTTAGTTATGCCTAATTAAAATACGGGAACAATTTCTGAAGAAAACATATCCATAAAATGGATTAAAAACGCTAATGAAGCTTTAGAGCACATTTTTTAGAAAACCCAAAAACATGACTTTGAGTGGTCAAATGGACCCGTAAAAATTATAGCCAATCAAATAACTATAATTAAACATTAATGGAAGCTTAAGAACCATTAAAATTAAAGAAACAAGAAAATCCTGAAAAACGGGCCCGGTTAGTGAATAGTGTCAAACCGGGTAAATTAACGGGTGTTTCTTGTAAAAGACGAAGATTCCCCTGCCTAATATAAGTAGGGGGCCGGTTTTTATGTGGGTAGTTACTCACCCATCTCTTGCAACAATGACAAATAAATAGGAAAGGAAAAGAGAGAGAGAAAAAAAGTAAAAAGCAAAAAAGGTGAATAAAAACACTTTACCTCCTCCCTTTCCTCTCATTTTCCCTCTTCTCTCACCCTTCTTCGTCCTTCAGCCGGCAGCACTCCCCCTCCTTACTCCCATGCGATTTTTCCAGCTTTCCATGGAAGCTTTCACCTCCAAGCTTGCCCAAGTCACAATAATGCCCTAAATAAAAAATAAACAACATATTTGAACTCCCCTCATCAAGATCTATCTTCCTCTCTTTTCAAAATCCTCAAACCATGAAGTTCATCTCCATGGGTATGGCCCATTTGAAGAAAAATTTGGAGCTTCTTGAATCTTGGAGTCTACCCTTTCATTTAAGGTAAAAAGGTCCAAGAAAAATTCATTTCTCCTTTCTTTTTGTCTTGGCCGATTTCACCTTCTAATGGGGCAATCTTCTTTATTTGTTTGATTATTTTTCCAAGCCTCAAATGGTGGTAGAAATCCCTCTTTTGATTCAAGATTTAAAACCATCCAAGAGCTTCCAAAGGTAAACCCTAACTTTGTGCTTTAAGCCTCTTTTGAATCCTAGGGTTAGTTTAATGTGCCTAAGTGCTTGTACTTAGTCCCATTTCCCTTTTGAATGGTAATTTAGAGTTCTTGGCAATTGAATTGCCTTTGCCGATTTTGGAGCCAAGAGGAAAAGAGAAGAGGAGAAGAGAAGAGAAGACTTGAAATGAGAACTTGAGAAATTTAAGGTAAGAAATTTACCTTAACATTTACTCTATATGTGTTAGAATTATGGGAAGGGAAAATAAATGAATGAACCCAAAATATTAGTTGGAATGTGGTTAGTTGAGATGATAAAGAATTGTGGGTGTGTTTAAATGCATTTGTGATTGTTGTACAATTTAAGGGCCTTGGAGTCATGCACTTTATGATTAGTGCCTATTTTTTATTGATGAATTTGGATTGAGTTGTGTGTTGGTAGGATCCCTTGCGGATGTGGTTAGTTGAATGGATTAGGAATGACAAATTGTGCATTTGGGCAATGTTAGAATTGTAGGTGAGTTATGGCGAAATTTCGGTAGAAATGGAGTGTTTTTAGGTGACTTGATGAATGGGAGGAGTTAGGTGTTTATTGGGTTGATTTGAGTAGAGTAATCACCTTGTAATGGTAGCTGTAGGATGGATTGATGTGATGTCAAAATCTATAGCAAAAATGGTGTTTTAGTGTTTTGAAATCCTAGGAAAGGGCAAGTGTGCATGACCTTGTAATGGAGGATGGATTTGGGAGTTAGTGATGCATTTTCCTTGGAAGAATTTGCAATGGTCATATGGGTTGAGAATAAGGTAAGTGAACTCAATGTGGGTCCTTGCAGACGAGTTGGTTCATGACTTCCAGAAGTTGAACCTAGAGGTAATGGAGTCAGGAGGCGTGGACCGAGAGGTGAAGCTATTCCATATGAGTGTCTCCTCTAACATTTATGGGGAGATACTCAAGGGACAACCTGACGATGTGAAGTTGGAGCGAATCCGAGAGGAGATGAAGGAGGGTAAGGTAGAAGGTTTCGAGATCCACGATGATGGCAGTCTCAGGTTCAGAGGTTGTTGGTGTGTTCCTCGGGGTTGTGCAGACGTGAAGGAGAGACTAATGAAGAAGGCTCATAATACTCCCTATTCAGTCCATCCAGGAGGAGACAAGTAGTACAAAGATCTGAAGAAGTTGTTCTGGTGGCCGAAGATGAAGCGAGAGGTGGCAGAATTTGTGTCTAAATGCCTCACCTACCAGAAGGTGAAGTTCGGGCATAAGAGGATGGGAGGACTGTTGCAGCCTTTGGAGGTACCCAAATGGAAGTGGGACTCCATCTTTATAGACTTTGTGGTTGGACAACCGTTTGCAAAGGGTGGAGTCAACCAGATCTGGGTGATCGTGGATGACTTACCAAGTCTGCTCGGTTCATACCTATGAAGAGCACTTGGTCTATGAGTTAGCTGGTGGATGCATATATTGAGAATGTGGTAAGATATCATGGTGTACCACAGACTATCGTATCTGATCGAGACTCGAGGTTCGTGGCACATTTCTTGCAGCAGTTTCAGAATGCCATGGGTACTAAGCTGAAGTTGAGCACCGACTTCCATCCAGCTACAGATGGCCAGACAGAGAGGACCATCCAGACCTTATAGGACATGCTTCAGGCTTGTGTCATGGACTTCCAGGGTTTGTGGGCAGACAAACTTCATCTTGTGGAGTTCTCGTATAATAACAGCTACCACACCAGCATTAAGATGGCTCCTTATGAGGCTTTGTACGGGAGGAACTACATAACCCCTTTGTGTTGGAGCGACATTAGTGAGACCGTAGTTTTGGGACCTCAGCTGATAGAGGTGACGATGGAGCAGGTTCGAATCATCCAGAGCCGAATGAAAGCAGCCCAGGATAGACAGGAGTCATATGCTGACTTGAAGACGAGACCGGTTGAGTTCGAGGTAGGGGATAGAGTCTTCCTGAAGGTGTCTCATGTGAGAGGGGTAACCAGATTCGGGAAGAAAGGGAAGTTGAGCCCTAAGTTCGTGTGTCCCTACAAAATTTTGGAGAGAATTTGGGAGGTGGCCTACAGACTGGCACTTCCTGGTGAGTTGGAGAGGGTCCACAATGTTTTCCATGTCTCTTAATTGAAGCGGTATGTTCCCGACCCATCCCATGTCCTACAGCCAGAAGTGTTGGAATTGGAGCAGAACCTATCATACGAGGAGTACCCCATCAAAATGTTAGATACCAAGACCAAAGAGGCCCGATCGAAGTGCACTCGAATGTTCAAGGTACTATGGTCAAATCATGGGACCGAGGAAGCAACGTGGGAGGTCGAAGAGGAAATGAAGAAGAAGTATCCACAGCTTTTCGAGCAGGTAACAGTTTAGATTTGAGTCAAAGTTCAGTTGGATTCAGCGTTCGGAATCAGCCTTCTAATTAGAGAATTGATTAGATTTAGCTTCCAGGGCGAAGCTTTCTTTTAAGGGGGATGAGATGACATACCCGCAAATTTCGACATAGGATTAATTTAATATATAGTAGAGATAAATATGATATTATATAGCTAGTCAGGAATAGTATTAATAAAGGCCCAGAGAAGTTACATAATCCTTCTTATCTTCTAGAGTAATTATAATGATTATAACTCCTTTATTCTTATCAATATTATACATATATTTATTCTCAACTGTATAGACGTTATCACGTTCTTCAAATCCTAAGAGTTTAAAATGGATTTTGATACCTATAATAAATTACTATTATTATTATTATTATTTCTAAGAGCACAAGTTGAGTTTTGCTTCTTCTTAAAGTATATCTCTCTTCCTAATTATGTTAAACAGCAAATACGTTTCCCACTATCCATGATCTTTACTTCTCTCTTAAATTATTTACTAATATTCATTTATTTAATTTAGACAAAGATATTTCCTTAGAAGATATTTATTCATTCTTATCCTTTTTCAACTATCAACTATTCTTTTTCTTATTTCAATTTCAATTAAGTAATATCTCCTAACTTTTCTAACGCGTTGAATCTAGACCCTTCTATGGATTACAATGTTACTTACTTTTCACTTCCAAATTATTATTATTGTATTACTTGTTAATTCATTTTCCAAATTATTTTACAACACTGATATTTAATTCTGCCTTCTCTAAATTAAATACACTCATTAATTATTTAATATAATCCTTTTTTTATTTTTTTAATTACCTATTTAATATCACGATCGTCTTCATCTTCATCGTATTGCTATCACACTCCTCTCTCTCCTCAAACTCTCTCAAACTCTCGCTCTTCCATTTCCATTGTGGATAGGCTGCTTCTCTGGTGTCGGATTAGGTAGAAGGGTAAGAGAAATTGTTGGTTAAGGTTCTTTAATTATTTTAATGGTGTTTTGGTAATCTCTTATTGAATCTATGTTCGTAATTCTAGACCCTGAGTTCTCTGACGGGCGCTTCTAGTGATCTAGTTGGGTGATCTCATTGTGGTGAGCGTATTCAGGTAAACATTGTGCTCGTCATCTTCTATCTCGTGTGTTTTGCAAAATATCAAATGATTGGATTTAAAGTTGTTTTAGTGTTGCTGGAATTTGGGAATTATTTCCCCCCGTGTGATCTGGATGAAATGATTTTGCAATTGATATTGTATAAATGTTTTTGGGGAACTTTCACTAGATTAAATTATTGGATTGATGGTACCTTATGGTGCCCCGTGTATATTGAGGGTACCTTGTGGTACTCCATGGAATTGTTGGTACTTTGTACCCCGTGAATATTTATATAAATTTTGCTTGCAGATATGAAATACCCCAAACCTTAATGTGTTAATTAATTAAGTAATTATGATTTTCTAAGGCTAATTAAGTCCTTAAGATCATTAGTGAATAAATAAAAACCAAAAAGAAAAAGAAAATGCGTAAAAGTCACAAAACGTGAAAACGAGTGTTTAATTATTTTAGGAGGTATATAACCTTCACTAGGGTTATAAATTTATTTTTATACCCTAATTACACACTAAGAACATGTGGGAAAAATTCCGGAAGAAAACGGATCCAGATAATGTATTAAATCGCTAATAAAGCTTTAGCGCACGTTTTTCGAGAAAACCCAAAAACGTGACTTTAAACAGTTAAATGACCCTGTAAAAATTATGGTTGATTATATAACCTTAATTAAACATTAATGGGAGCCCAAGAACCATTGAAATTAAAGAAACGAGGAAATTCCGGAAAACGGGCCCGGTTAGTGAATAGTGCTAAACCGGGTAAATTAACGAGCGTTTTCTGTAAAAGACGAAAAATGCTCCAGTGTGTATATATTAGTGGGCCGATTTTATTAATATAGATAGCCCCTCACACATGACTAGTTAATTAATTAAATAAGTCAAAAAGCAATAAGTGAAAAAAGTAAACATATACCCCCACCCACACTCTCTCTCCTCTCATTCTTTCCTTTCCTCACGTGAAGCCCTCTTCTCTTTCCTCTCTTTTCCTCTCTCTGTCGCCTTCTTCTTCCTCTCCTCTGCTGGATCCGATTTTGAGATCCTCTCATGGCTACTCCCTCTTTCTCTCCTTGCTCTAGCTTCATTAAAGCTCCAATCACAAAAATAATTGCATATTCTTCTTCCTCTCATCACCCTCTATCATTCTCTCTTTTCAAGATTTGAAAAGGATGAACTTCATCCATATGGGTTTTTCCCATTTGAAGAGAAAAGCACATCATCTTGTAGCTTGGAGTCTCCTCTTCCTTCTAAGGTAAAAATTTCATTGAAAAACTCATTCTTGTTCTCTCTCCTTTGGTGACCAATTTTTACCCCTTTGTAATGCCTTGTTTTCTTCTTGATTTTGAGCTCCATTTCAACCCTCCAATGGTGGAGTGACCCCCTTCTTGATTCAAGGGTGAGAACCCCTCTCAAAAATCTCCAAAGGTAAAACCCTAACTTTATGTTTTAAGCCCTTTGATTGAATTAAAATTTCCTATGGGTTTAGATGATTAATTGAATATGTTTTTGTATTTCTTGAATGTTGGGATGGAGTTTGGCAACTCCATTCCCACTTGACCGAAATTGAGAAGAAGAGGGGCAAGAGGAGAACTAAAAGAGAACTTGTGAAATTAAGGTAAGAAATCAACCTTAAGGCTTGTTTTAAATTGCTTTAGGATATGGGATGGGTAATTAAATTAATGAACCCAAATTATGAGTTGGAATCTATGTGGGGAAGTGTGTAAAGTTGATTTAAGAGATAATTATGAACTTGTGTTGATTTAAGGGCCTAAGTGCCAATGCATTTGACTTTGGAGCTATATTGTTGTTTAATTAAGTTTTGAGGATATATTATGCTCTGATAGAGCCCTTGTGGGTTTGGCTAGATTAGGTTTGAAAAATGATGACAAGATGAGGTTTGGGAGATGCTAAGTTTATGGGGAGGTTATGGCGAATGTTTAGTAGAAAATGAGTGTTTTGATGATGGCTTGGTGAATGGGAGAATCTAGGTTTTTGTAGTGTTGAGTAGAGTGGTTTAATAGCCTTGAAATGGTATTTGGCGGACTAAGAGGAGTAGTACAAAAATCTGTAGCACAAGTGTTAGAAAAGTCATGGATTTGGCTAAGAATGAATAAGAGTGTTAGGCTTGAGAAACAAAGGATGAACTTTGGTTTTGGAAGTGTATTGGTCTAAGAATGTGTTGGTGTGGTGAGTAAGAGATTTAGTAAGGTTGGTGGAAGTTTATGAAACAACAAAAGAAGTTTCATGTGCACTGTTGTGCTTAAGTGTAACAGGGAGAATGGAAAACTTGTAGAAATGGACAAGAATCGAATGGTGAGTTTGACCAATGATTTGAGGAGGTTTAGTGAGTGTTTTAGTGTGTTTAAACATGTAGGAAACATGTGGAAAGTTTAGGAAATGATTAGAGGTGAATTAGGGGTTGAAAACTGATCAAAAACTGTAAATTTTGACAGTTCCAGAGGTGGTCCGGGTTTGCAAATCGGTACGCAAACCCGGACCATAGCAAAAACACGGCAGAAAGTGATTTCAGGGGGTGGTCCGGGTTTGTAACCCCGGACACAAACCCGAACCACATAGAAAAATGTCCAGAAAGCGTTTTCCAGGGTTGGTCCGGGTTTGTAACCCCGGACACAAACCCGGACCATGCTAAAATTGTACCAGAAAGTGTTTTAAAGGTGTCTAATGTTGGGGAAGTGAATGGTATTTGTTTTAGGTGATTTTTAGGAGTTGTTTGGTGACCCTTAATGGTCCTAAGAAGTGTAAAAAAGTCGGAGAAGTGATTGAGATAGTTGTGAGTTTAAGAGTACATAAACAAAACCAAAGAATAATGGGTTAACGGGGTTAAGTACGGGAGTAATAGAAGTTTATATACCGCAAGATTTTGTCGTTAATAAAGCATTTGAAATACTACTAGTTGTTCGAAAACTACCCGGGGAGCGTGAGATGACGCATTGGAGTAAACCCTCGGGGATAGGGTAGAGTAACCCATGGTGTAAGGTATGGTTTTCTTGCAACCTGTGTCCTACCGGGTTACACCGGCTTGTATGCCAACTTGTTTTTCTGTGTGTTTTCCACCTTGCAAGATAAAGCATGAAATGAGTTTACAGTAATTCATTAATGTGGCGTAAATAAGTCTGATACCGTTTAACCTTAATTATTTGTTAAACCGTAGCTAACCGACTCTAGGATCACATAAGAGATTGGTATTCGGATTAAACGTCCCAACCTACGGGAACGTTCTAACTACGGCTATCCGTGCGTTAGTTGTATATTAAGGGTGTGTGTGTTTGTGTGTTGCCTTTGTTTAATATATCGTTGTTTATCGAATGTTGTAGTCCATGTTCGTCAATGGGATGTTACCTCCCTTGTGTGTGATTAACCAAGTTTATAACACCATATGGTGTCATGATGTGATAAGTTCCATAAAGGAACTTCTAACTAATATGAATATATTATGGGGGGTGAGGAATCCGGTCGTTCCGGTCGCGCGCGTTGTTTGGGAGTTGATGTCTATATTTGAATTAACTCCCACTCTGTTATGTTATGGTTGTTTTTCCTTCTTGGATTACAACCACCCTCAAGCTTAACCAAGGCAATTTATCTGACTCACGTCGGACTAGGGGGATATGGGTATAATGTGTACGGTCCTATATTAAGGTCGGGATAGCTTAACCAAGGCTATTTATCTGACTCACGTCGGACTAGGGGAATATGTGTATAGTGTGTACGGATCTATATTAAGACCGACCCATCTAAGTAAAGTATATATGTACAGTGTGCGGACCTATACTTAATCTGACCCACTTTAAGTAAAGTGTACGTTCTCTAAGAAGAACGGTGATGTGTTGTGTACATGTTGTTACGCGATGTGTGTGGTGGTGTTGTGTAAGTTGATAACTGAAACCAACCCAATTTTAATATAAGAAGTAATTACTCGTAACCCGATTAAATGGGTAAGTATCGTCTAATAAGTATTTAGCCACGTTAAGGTAGGAACCCTCAAGAGGTCAAGAAACACAAAGATGTAACCTAACAAGTGATGATGTGTTGACTTTACTGGTTATAACCCATTGGTTGGTTGTGTGTGCTTATAGGCATGTTATGTGTTTATAATTTTCCTGCATGCTTTAAATAAAATAAACTGCATGCTCACTCGACAATTAGTTGTGTGTGGCCTGGTAGCATGCGGGCTGCATGATTACCATACCAGCAAAGGTGCTGACCCCCTTTGGGGGGGCCCCATTACTTTACAGGTACAATGGAGCTGGCAGCCGTCCGAGAGTAGGACGGGGTAGCTGTTTATGCAAGGGTAGTGTATGTAGTTTGTTTATGCATTTGTAAGCGGTGTAAGACCAAAGTGTGATACCGGAAGTTGAATGTATTAGACTCGGTACTGTTTGGATTGTGATTGTATTTGTACTCAGTATATAACGGACTTGTAAATGTAAAGTGTAGTACTCGGTAATCTAGTCCATCAGACCGGTACACTATGTATGTATTAGCCTTGTTAGCCACGTGGGTGGCTAACGGCGTGTAACACCCATTGGTTTAGTCAGTGTTTATGATGCAATTTCCGCTGCGATTAATGGTTAAGTGTGGTGTTATTAGTTGGGGTGTTACAAAAAGTGGTATCGTGTTAGGATTTTAGTACTTTGGGTTAAGGGTTGAGTGATAGCGTGCGAGATACGCTAGTTAGGAATTACCAGTGGGTACTGGAAACCTACAATCTCCTTCCCACCCTCCACAGTCCCTGTTTTATAACCCGGGGAAGAACGCCAGAGAGATGAAAGTCCTCTCTTACTCGGGAATACCCGATCTGGCTGTTGTTAAACATCACTGTAAGTACGAAGAACCTGTCATACGGTAGATTCCAAGAACTGAGAATCCCAGAGACGGAACCTGTTTGAACACCTTTACCCGCACTTAATAGCGGAAGATTAAGAATCCTATCTACAAGAGACTGAAATTTTCGGCGACCTGGGTCGACATGCCTAGCAGTCGAGGAAACCCAGTCAACAAGAAAAGAAAGCACTAACTGTGCACAGAGGCGGTCAATGAAGGAGCAACAAACCCGAGACACATGTCTACGGAACCATAATTGTTAAGTAATACCGAAAATGGTATAGTAACCGACTAAGGAACTAGTCAAGGTTGGAGGATTCCAAACCTACAGCGCCAAAGAGGCTGCAATACCCGATTATCATAGCTTAGACCACTATGGGAGTATTAGTGAAACATACTTCAATAGGACTACGAAGTAGTACTAAACAAGAATCAAGTCTCGTTAACCACGACAAATGCGTGGGGACGAACATTAAGAAAGAACACGGAGTTAAGTGAATGGAGAGTCACCCTAGTTAACGACTACCATGTCAAGACCAATGAAAGTCGCTCGAATGTTCTATTATCAAAACTTTAAGGTCAAGGAAGAGCCAACAAGGCTACCGAATACGGTAGAGATACAAGTAGTATCGCAACCAGCACATGTTGAACCGATAGCCAGCCAGCATGGCGCACTTGCTATTACAAGCGCTGCTATAACGGGGATATTCGGGAAAGTTTTAATGACTATAAAGTACCTAGTAAGGTACCATATTGTTGAAGGAAGTGATTATAGAATCAAGAATCCAACAATTTGAAGAGTGAAACCTGGAATGGCTCAGTGGCCTAACCATTGTATGTGAAGATATACCAGTCAGCGGGAGGCTAGACTTGGTCAAAGCGTGAAGACATTTTAAATACCAGGAAGAATTTTCTATTAAACCCAGTTTTTCTTCTAAACCCAGATTTATTTCAAACCGTTTTCACACCTAAATTTTCTTCCAACTCATGTTCATTTCAAACTTCCTTTTAAGCCCAAATTGTCTCACTAACTTCAGATTCCCTTTAAAACGAAACCAGAAGACCTACACCGGCCTCAGCGCCACGCAGTAGGTAAGTTATACACAGTTATACGCAGACGGGAATCGGATAACCCGAGGGAATGGATTGAGTTCATACTAAATACAACCGGGGATAAAATTCCCTTGATTAAGTTCGGGAAGCACGGAATGCATATTATCATAGGACGATATGAGGGAGTTGACAACAAAATACTTCACCTAGGCGTGTGACGGACACTACGAGTGTACTAACTGAAATGTGGGACGACTGCACTCCGATAAGAGCTTGGGGGCCTAACAGACCTTCTTATGGGTTAGTCGGGTAAGTAGCAATGTATCAGTACGGTACCCCACATATGTATACGAGTGGAGTCAGGAACACGGGAAGTAGTCGACTCCATACTACGGTCAGCAGTAAAAGTTAAACAAGAGCAACGAATTGCCAAAAATGGTTGAAGTAAGGGAACCCAGTTAAGTTAACAAGACTAAAGGAATTAGTGAATTCGATTAAGAAATGTTTAAGAGTCAGGAAGTGCGAAGTGCACTGACTGTTATGTAAAGACATCGCATAGGTCTTAAGAATCCTGAGGGATAAACATGATAGCTGGAATGACGACCCAACCTATACATGACAAAGCAG
The DNA here is from genome assembly GCA_023374045.1 of Limonium bicolor. Taxonomy (NCBI): domain Eukaryota; kingdom Viridiplantae; phylum Streptophyta; class Magnoliopsida; order Caryophyllales; family Plumbaginaceae; genus Limonium; species Limonium bicolor. Next base: position 260,536,766 of record CM041780.1, read on the forward strand.
ATGCCTAATGTCGACACGTTAATGTGTAATGAACGGGATGACACGCCCGGAATGATTACTTAGACTACCAGGGAATATTGATCTTCATAGAAAAGGTTAGTAAACCCAGCTAAGAACTCAAAATGGCGTAGTTAACTAAACGTACCTATAAGTGCAAGCCAGATGTAATGGCATAACTTAGTAACACCCAGGAGCAATCCTTGAGGGGTGTTTGGATCAACAATTGTTGGACGAATTAACGTGACAGAAACGCAAGGGTTAGAACTACACTCAATAAAATATAAGTCCTCAGGAGGCGGACTGACATTCCTAAGGGGCATCCCATGAGAGGCGGCGTGATGCAACAACCTTGTTATGGAGCCCAATACTACCTCCAACCCATGTAATGTTGTACAGAGGAAGTAAAACTTGTGTGAACAGCCTATAATGAGCAGAACTCGAGGCAATAAAGCATTAAGCCACAGACCAAATGTGTTATGCAAATCTAATTGATTGTGAAAGTTTATGTTGTACAAGTGAATAGAACGGAGAACGAACCACTGCTTTAAGAGTGGGGATACCTCTCGACATTGTGAAACCGCGGGAGCGGTAATTATGTGAACTAAGTTCAAGAATTATGTTAAGAATTGACTATATTGTAATTACCCAAGAATGATATGAATAGTCGTCATATGAAAAAGAAGCGTTGTACCAGTTGTGGAGACAGGAAGAGTAATAAGTCTAATAGCAACCACCGTAGGTGCGTGATGCTAAATGTAGAGGGGACAACGCTCAAGGAGCATAAAGACTCAAGGGAATAGTGTATTCAGTAGTCATCCTAACGAATGACGAACCAAAAATACGAATGATGGTAGTACATGAGCAGAAGCTAATATGAGAGTGGATGCCATGTAAGTTAGTGTTGTACAACAAGTAAGAATATGGTGCACAATAAGCGACCGTTGTATAAGTATTGTTAAATGAAAGCATGGCAAATAAGCAGAATTATGAGTTAAACTTAGTGGAGATACAATGGTAAGCGATAACAAAGAAACTAGGCAGTAAGACAGTAGCCAGTATTATGAGATAAACATCTCAGTGAAACACAGTGTTCATTTCTATTGCAATCCCATAAGAGATTTACTGCCACGATTTTACGCCTCTGCACTCTGTATGACTGAGTGTTTTGGTATTGCACTTGCGCAGTAATGATCGAGTGGGATAGCTAGGAATTTGGGAGAATGTTAATTGTGGTAGTAGTGGAAAGAGACTTATAACGCTATAAGGACCGAGGCATAGGAAATGTAAGGTCGTACAAATGGAGGAATACTTGTACAGAACCAAGTGTGGAGGCATGAATAGGAACAAGTGACTACGGTAACACTAAATACCAAATACCGGTATGGAATATACCTTAAGTGTTGGAAATAACCGAGGGAGCACTACATACTAGGTAGTAGGTCAACCTCAACCGACAACAAGTCGGATGAAACTAAGTGAATGATCACGAACTTACACAGCTGCATATGCAGTAAGTTATCTGAACAGTGGATGGAAAGTTTGCAACTCACCAAATTAGCGCACGGTAAGAGATACCGTGCTTCGGTTGAGAAACAGTAATTCACAAGATAAAGGCGATGAATCGGAGACGTACAATACATTAAGAATAACGAATGGAGCAAACCAAGCTCTAAGTTATCAGAGTTGCGTAGTAGAGGCCAGTGATTCAAATGTGGAATGTGCATAGGAATATGAGTAAATGGCTAATTATCAATGCCTAGAAGCGTGACCGGCCAGGATCGAAACCGATTATGAGTTAAATAAGCTCCAATGAGAATTCTTTGTTTAGGCACTAAAATGGTTAAGATCCTCTAACCAGAACGCATTGTATAACAGACCGCGTGAAAGTTAAGACACTTCACGGCAGCAGAACATTTTAAACCAATGTTCAGTGATTGATTACGTGGGCGTAATCCCTTTTAAGGGGGGTGGAGCCTAAAACTGCTTAGTGTGTTTTAACGTACAAGTGAACGTGAACTATGTTGTGCATAGCACAAAATAATTTGTTTTGATGGTTGGTGCGTATGTAATATGAACATGCGCATTAATTCATGGTTTAAATTGTGGTAATTGCGCACAGAAGATGTGAATACCATTGTGATAAATGCATATACCTTGTTAACTGTTATGTGTGAGAGTACAAGTGTAAGGGAGTAAGAAACTCCTAGGGAACTAAAACCCCGACTGTGTATGTTCATATAATACTAAATGTAAAACAGTGTATTGTATTTTGATAAAAGTATATATATATATATACAGTATTATGATTTATGAAGAGGTATGACACCAACATAGAACCTAGTGAGAATTAAATTCTTTAGGTAACTTGATTTAAGATGAATCTGGAAGATGATCGATGGACAGAGTTCCACCCTTATAGATGTAATGATTATGACTAGATGGATTAAAAGATAGAAAATGGTACATGCTTGAATTAGTTGCTGTTTGAAAAGGAAGTGGGAGGTGAAACTTGATTATCATGAGATCAAGGGAAGCCGAACACAAATTGGGGTGGAAAGATAGTTCAACACTGATGCTGATCACATCAGGGTTGGATGACTCTTGAAACTCCCTATAAGTGGTCACAAATAATCACGTTAAGAATAAGATGCAGTTAGCGTAAATTGGACTTGGAGTTTTATTTCGAAGATTTTTAAATGGTATTTTCAAAGGAAGGAATTCTTTACTTGACCTTGTAAAGAATATTTCGTATTACTTGCTCACGAGCTGAGGACGTATGAGCCTTTGTCTTCGGACCGGTGACATGAGAAGTATATTTTAAAAATGTATGTGATTGTTTTGATCTCCCAAAGGAACGGGGACCAGAAGGTGTCCATCGCGACCGGGTTCTGCGGGATCACAGTGTATATGTACTCGACATGGGACTCGAGGACTGTAACGTCCTGTAGTCTTAGGACCGAGCCCATGAAGAGATGGAAAAGGTATTTATGTTTGTTATACATGCTAAGACATGTTGTGTGATATGTGTAATAAATATTATCTAGACCTATGTGCCTAAATGTTGTTATGTTACCCGGACCGTTGAGTCCGAGGTTATTATGTAAGTATGTCATGTATGGATGTGGATATGTTACCCGGATTGTTAATTCCGAGGTTGTTATGTAAAAGTGTGTTTTAGTATGGAAGTTGTATCTTGTAAGTAAACCCGGTATTCTAATTAACGGATGCATGGGAAGTTGTGAACTTTGGGGACAAAGTTCTTTTAAGGGGGGTAGATTGAAATACCCCAAACCTAAATGTGTTAATTAATTATGTAATTATGATTTTCTAAGGCTAATTAAGTCCTTAAGATCATTAGTGAATAAATAAAAACCAAAAAGAAAAAGAATATGCGTAAAAGTCACAAAATGTGAAAACGCGTGTTTCATTATTGTAGGAGGTATATAACCTTCACTAGGGTTATAAATTTATTTTTATACCCTAATTACACACTAAAAACATGTGGGAAAAATTCCGGAAGAAAACGGATCTAGATAATGTATTAAATCGCTAATAAAGCTTTAGCGCACGTTTTTCGAGAAAACCCGAAAACGTGACTTTAAACAGTTAAATGACCCTGTAAAAATTATGGTTTATTAAATAACCTTAATTAAACATTAATGGGAGCCCAAGAACCATTGAAATTACAGAAATGAGGAAATTCCGGAAAACGGGCCCGGTTAGTGAATAGTGCTAAACCGGGTAAATTAACGAGCATTTTTTGTAAAAGACAAAAAACGCTCCAGTGTGTATATATTAGTGGGCCAATTTTATTAATATAGATAGCCCCTCACACATGACTAGTTAACTAATTAAATAAGTCAAAAATCAAAAAAGTGAAAAAAGTAAACATATACCCCCACCCACTCTCTCTCCTCTCATTCTTTCCTATCCTCACATGAAGCCCTCTTCTCTTTCCTCTCTTTTCCTCTATCTGTCGCCTTCTTCTTCCTCTCTTCTGCTGGAGCCGATTTTGAGCTCCTCCCATGGCTACTCCCACTTTCTCTCCTTGCTCTAGCTTCATTAAAGCTCCAATCACAAAATAATTGCATATTCTTCTTCCTCTCGTCACCCTCTATCATTCTCTCTTTTCAAGATTCGAAAAGGATGTACTTCATCCATATGGGTTTTTCCCATTAGAAGCGAAAAGCACATCATCTTGTAGCTTGGAGTCTCCTCTTCCTTCTAAGGTAAAAATTTCATTGAAAAACTCATTCTTGTTCTCTCTCCTTTGGTGACCGATTTTTACCCCTTTGTAATGCCTTGTTTTCTTCTTGATTTTGAGCTCCATTTCAACCCTCCAATGGTGGAGTAACCCCCTTCTTGATTCAAGGGTGAGAACCCCTCTCAAAAATCTCCAAAGGTAAAACCGTAACTTTGTGTTTTAAGCCCTTTGATTGAATTAAAATTTTCTATGGGTTTAGATGATTAATTGAATACGTTTTTGTATTTCTTGAATGTTGGGATGGAGTTTGGCAACTCCATTCCCACTTGACCGAAATTGAGAACAGGAGGGGCAAGAGGAGAACTAAAAGAGAACTTGTGAAATTAAGGTAAGAAATCTACCTTAAGGCTTGTTTTAAATTGCTTTAGGATTTGGGATGGGTAATTAAATTAATGAACCCAAATTATGAGTTGGAAATTTTTGAGGATATATTATGCTCTGATAGAGCCCTTGTGGGTTTGGCTAGATTAGGTTTGAAAAATGATAACAAGATGAGGTTTGGGAGATGCTAAGTTTATGGGGAGGTTATGGCGAAATTTTAGTAGAAAATGAGTGTTTTGATGATGGCTTGGTGAATGGGAGAATCTAGGTGTTTGTAGTGTTGAGTAGAGTGGTTTAATAGCCTTGAAATGGTATTTGGAGAACTAAGAGGAGTAGTACAAAAATCTGTAGCACAAGTGTTAGAAAAGTCATGGATTTGGCTAAGAATGAATAAGAGTGTTAGGCTTGAGAAACAAAGGATGAACTTGGGTTTTGGAAGTGTATTGGTCTAAGAATGTGTTGGTGTGGTGAGTAAGAGATTTAGTAAGGTTGGTGGAAGTTTATGAAACAACAAAAGAAGTTTCATGTGCACTGTTGTGCTTAAGTGTAATAGGGAGAATGGAAAACTTGTAGAAATGGACAAGAATCGAATGGTGAGTTTGACCAATGATTTGAGGAGGTTTAGTGATTGTTTTAGTGTGTTTAAACATGTAGGAAACATGTGGAAAGTTTAGGAAATGATTAGAGGTGAATTAGGGGTTGAAAACTGATCAAAAACTGTAAATTTTGACAGTTCCAGAGGTGGTCCGGGTTTGCAAATCGGTACGTAAACCCGGACCATAGCAAAACACGGCAGAAAGTGATTTCAGGGGGTGGTCCAGGTTTGTAACCCCGGACACAAACCCGGACCACATAGAAAAATGTCCAGACAGTGTTTTCCAGGGTTGGTCCGGGTTTGTAACCCCGGACACAAACCCGGACCGTGCTAAAATTGTACCAGAAAGTGTTTTAAAGGTGTCTAATGTTGGGGAAGTGAATGGTATTTGTTTTAGGTGATGTTTAGGAGTTGTTTGGTGACCCTTAATGGTCCTAAGAAGTGTAAACAAGTCGGAGAAGTGATTGAGATAGTTGTGAGTTTAAGAGTACATAAACAAAACCAAAGAATAATGGGTTAACGGGGTTAAGTACAGGAGTAATAGAAGTTTATATACCGCAAGATTTTGTCATTAATAAAGCATTTGAAATACTACCAGTTGTTCGAAAACTACCCGGGGAGCGTGAGATGACGCGTTGGAGTAAACCCTCGGGGACACGGTAGAGTAACCCATGGTGTAAGGTATGGTTTTCTTGCCACCTGTGTCCGACCGGGTTACACCGGCTTGTATGCCAACTTGTTTTTCTGTGTGTTTGCCACCTTGCAAGATAAAGCATGAAATGAGTTTACAGTAATTCATTAATGTGGCGTAAATAAGTCCGATACCGTTTATCCTTAATTATGTGTTAAACCGTAGCTAACCGACTCTAGGATCACATAAGAGATCGGTATTCGGATTAAACGTCCTAACCTACGGGAATGTTCTAACTACGGATATCCGTGCGTTAGTTGTATATTTTGGTGTGTGTTTGTGTGTTGCCTTTGTTTAATATATCGTTGTTTAACGAACGTTGTTGTCCATGTTCGTCAATGGGATGTTACCTCCCTTGTGTGTGATTAACCAAGTTTATAACACCATACGGTGTCATGATGTGATAAGTTCCATAAAGGAACTTCTAACTAATATGAATATATTATGGGGGTGAGGAATCCGGTCGTTCCAGTCGCGCGCGTTGTTTGGGAGTTGATGTCTATATTTGAATTAACTCCCATTCTGTTATGTTATGGTTGTTTTTCCTTCTTGGATTACAACCACCCTCAAGCTTAACCAAGGCTATTTATCTGACTCTCGTCGGACTAGGGGGATATGGGTATAATGTGTACGGTCCTATATTATGGCCGGGATAGCTTAACCAAGGCTATTTATCTAACTCACGTCGGACTAGGGGAATATGTGTATAATGTGTACGGATCTATATTAAGACCGACCCATCTAAGTAAAGTAAATATGTACGGTGTACGGACCTATACTTAATCCGACCCACTTTAAGTAAAGTGTACGTTCTCTAAGAAGAACAGTGATGTGTTGTGTACATCTTGTTACGCGATGTGTGTGGTGGCGTTGTGTAAGTTGATAACCGAAACCAACCCAATTTTAATATAAGAAGTAATTACTCGTAACCCGATTAAATGGGTAAATATCGTCTAATAAGTATTTAGCCCCGTTAAGGTAGGAACCCTCAAGAGGTCAAGAAACACAAAGATTTAACCTAACAAGTGATGATGTGTTGACTTTACTGGTTGTAACCCATTGGTTGGTTGTGTGTGCTTATAGGCATGGTATGTGTTTATAATTTTCCTGCATGCTTTAAATAAAATAAATTGCATGCTCACTCGACAATTAGTTGTGCGTGGCCCGGTAGCATGCGGGCTGCGTGATTACCATACCAGCAAAGGTGCTGACCCCCTTTGGGGGGCCCCCATTACTTTACAGGTACAATGGAGCTGGTAGCCGTCCGAGAGTAGGACGGGGTAGCTGTTTATGCAAGGGTAGTGTATGTAGTTTGTTTATGCATTTGTAAGCGGTGTAAGACCAAAGTGTGATACCGGAAGTTGAATGTATTAGACTCGGTACTGTTTGGATTGTGATTGTATTTGTACTCAGTATATAACGGACTTGAAAATGTAAAGTGTAGTACTCGGTAATCTAGTCCATCAGACCGGAACACTATGTATGTATTAGCCTTGTTAGCCACGTGGGTGGCTAACGGCGTGTAACACCCATTGGTTTAGTCAGTGTTTATGATGCAATTTCCGCTGCAATTAATGGTTAAGTGTGGTGTTATTAGTTGGGGTGTTACAAGATAATACTTGTAGTTAAGCTCTAATGATCTACTCCTTTGGGTCAAAAGTTACCTTCTGGGTGGTGTGCACACTTAAGAACATAGAGTGAGGTGGGATATATTTGTTGCGACCCCGATTTGGGTGTCGTCCGCGTATACTAATGATTGGATTATTTGAAAGTTATCCCCTGAAATGTTTTTGCTATTGGTGATTTTGGAGTTGGTGATATTGACTAATGTTATGGTGTGAGTTAATAATTTGCAAATGTAAAATGAGTTTCAAATGTATTTTACAAGCTGAGGCAATGTTTACTTAGTTTTTCTGATTTGCGCGATCCCTTCGCGTTTTCTGTTGTTGTTTTCTGATCACAGGTACTTATGGATGAATTGGGGAATTGGGAACGCGCTATCACATAGCTTAGGATGACCAGATTAAACTTTAGATTGTGGCAGTTGAGTTGTGATGTTGAAAGTACTTTCGTTTTACAGTGCTGGAAATATTTTGGTTGATTTGGTTGGTTTAAGCCTGAGCACTCTGTGATTAGAGTGTGGTGGTAACGCCCTGTTGGATTTTTCATTTCCGCTATTATTTACTAACTTTTGGGATGATTTGATTTGGTATAACTCTCTTGGAAAATATGATTATGATGAAGTTTTCATGCATTGGTTAATTGATTTTTCCACAATGTTTTTGGTATCAATTGTGGTATAAACTTACTGGAATATTTCTCATCAATTGACATAGTTATCCTGAATTATTTTGGTGTTGGTTTGACTCTGTTTTCATATCTTGAAATGCATTTCAGGACCTGTCCGAACGTTCATCCGGACATCAATGTTCGGACAGGCCCCGAGAGTTTTAATTGAATTCGTAGGATTGAGTGTGTCCGAACATCTGTCCAAAGATCAATGTTCGGACAGCATGCGAGGACGGGTTCAACTTGCAAGTCTCGACTTATGTCCGAACTTGCAAGTTCGGACCAATGTTCGGACGCACGTAAGAGGTTTTCAAAACTTTGAAACTCGACTTGTGTCCGAACTTCGAAGTCCTGGCACATGTTCGAACGCCCTTGTTTTCCTGTTTTCCAACTCTCGACTTGTGTCCGAACATCGATGTCCGGACACAAGTTCGGACAAATGGTTTTCTCAAGCGTTTTGCACTCGGCTTGTGTCCGAACCTAGACGTCCGGACACAAGTTCGGACCTGGCTTAAATTGCACTTTCAGGACTCGTTTAGAGTTCGTTTTGAATCCGTTTTCACCGTTAGATCCGTAATTTCGTAAGCTATCTTTTGAGGCAAAATCCAGGGTGTCACACTATTAATTTATGAAAATTATGGAACCTTAATAGAAGGGTTCAAAATGAAGTTTTAGGAGTTTGAGGGGCTTTGTTTTAATTTCCCAAAAGTGCTATTAAGAGACTTGCCATATAGGCCTTCCCTCACCCCCTCCCCATTCCATCATTCATGAATTCTTCCTCCCAACACTTATCCTCTTGTCAAAAAAGGGAAGTAGAAATAGAAGCAAGGGAAACCCATGTTCTTCCTTTCTTTACTCCAAATCTTCACCTATGATTGATTATTAGTGGTAGTTGGCAACTAAAGACACTTTCCTTCTTCTCCAAGCTTCATTTTGAGCTAGAGATCTCCATTTTATTCTCCACCATTGTTACTTTTCATAGCTGGTAAGGTTTTGTTTATTTCACACTCCTAAACCCGTTTTTACGCTTAAGTTTTTCACTAAAGCTTAATATTATGTTTGAACCTTGAGTTTGAACCCGCTATTGTTGGTTTAGTGGAAGTTGAATTTTGAGTTCTTCCCATAGCCTTCTATGGTCGAATTTCTTTTTGAAGCTATTTTTTGTGTTAAAGCTTTAATGACATAACAAAAGTATATATAATGGTTTATAGATGAGTTGAAAGCCTAAGGTGGCTTAGTGCCCATTCTGGATGAAAAGAGAAGTGTGTATTCTCACGTATCTTAAGCAATGTTGAATGGTCATTGATTGTGTGATGCTATTTGAATTTTATATGAATTCCCTAGACATCAGGGACAACGCTATGACTTGAACTAAAGCACAAGATCTTGGACCCAAGCTAGATCATCCAAAAAGGTAAACCTAAGTCTATCCATGTGTGTTCCTTAAGGAGATGTGTGATGTGAACTGTCTATAATGCTAATTAATGGTGCGAGTGATTGAATTACCCTTTGTGGTCTAGAGAATGTGAATATATTTTTTGAATCCTTGAATGGTCAACGAAGAAAGGTAAGAAATGGGTAAGATCCTTGTGATCAATGTGTATGTGATTGAAATGATGATGACTAATGAAAGATGAACCTGGCTATGAAGAATTGATGACCTTTTGGAAATGTAACTTTGTTATGGACAAACTATGGTCATGGTGACCCTATATTTCTAAACTGGATGTAGATTTATGTGATGTTTCATTGCGAATGATATAAATGGAATGAAAATGTGATCTTGATGATCTGTGGTTGTGAACTGTAGCAGAAATATGTGACTACTTCTACCTAGGTAGTGTACCTATTGTTTTGCCGGATAGTGAATTGAGTGGGGGTTGTCGATCTCAGGGACCTCGTTCAATTAATTAACAGATTTAAATTAATTTAACTGAGAAAACTAACTTAAATTAATAAAACGGGAAAATATCACTTTTCAGGTTTTTCAATTAATTCAACTTAAATGACCAACATAAAATAGTAAATTGATACAACGGTAAAAATAAACAAAACAAATCTCGGTTTAAGATCTAGTGAATTAAAAACGCTCCCCGGGTTATTCCACTCGTCTATTCCGTCAAATTCAACTAATATTGATTTTCACTATATTTTGCAATAAACTCAGGAATTATAAATAGTTCGTTGACCGGTCCCTGTACAACGAACCCTAATTAATTGAAATAACAAGCCGCAAACCATGCCCAAGTTAATTCAAGTTAAAAGCATTAAACACAATTCCAATTGGAGACAGATTAACCTATAGGCAAACCATGCTTCTAGTCATTAATCCGGTTTGACTTCCTATGTCTAGAACTTAATCTCAGCACCGCATTTTGATATAAGCTCTGCATGATCACTTAGAGAATTGACCAGAAAACTAAGCGCATTAAGGACTGGAATCAAACTATTGCAAAATTATAATAATAGAGACAAATTCACATAACGTAAATTCGACGAAAAGGACTTGCTTCCCTAACCTGGGAAGCTAAATAAAATTACTCACTCATGGTTTTATGAATGAAAACAAACATTGGCACGAACATAAAATTATAAAACATAATGAATAATAATAAAACGCGTAATAATAACGTAAATAAAAATAAGTTACTAATGCCCTCTGTTTCTTGTTCTTGAACTCGGTTGTTGAGTGGATGTCTGCGTTGAGCTGCTGCTGCTGTGGTGTGAGTTGCTGGGTTTTACGTATGAAATGGGTGGATGGATTGTGATGTGTATATGGCTGGAGATGGATGATGGTGGGTGGAAATGTAGTGTACAGGTTTTGTGAAGATAGAAGATGGAGATGATTATGGGTTGTAATGGGATGGATTTTGTGTGTAGGTATGGGAGTGTAGTGTGATGGATTTTGGGCTGTAATGGAATAGAGGTAGTTCTGGGATATGTTGCTGTCTACGGTGGTATTGTGGATGTAGAGGAGTAGTAGATGGAGAGGTGTTGTAGTGTGATGGATGCCATCAGATAGAGGAGTGTAGCACTGTATTTATAGAGTTGAAATGAGAGTATAATAGTGGATGTGATGATGGTTTTGATGCTGGAAAGAATAAATTGAAGCGTGGGATTAGGTGGAAAGAAAATAAGAGACTGGAAAGTAGTAGGATCGTGGTGTATATGCTGGAAAGATGCAGAGAAATATGTGGGGCGGTGGTCTATTGTGATAATATATGTTAATTATACTTTTTTCATCACATTCGTGGCTTCAGGACTGTCGGATCTGGTCTATCAGAACTTGCGTCCGAACATGCAAGTTTGGACAGCCCGATATTACGCGAATCGGAATTTTTCGACTTGTGTCCGAACATTAAAGTTCGGACACAAGTTCGGACACACTATGGACACAACTTGAAATGCCTCTAAAATCTTCGTTCGAACTCCGATTTGATCCCCGTTTGTGGCGTTGGAAAGCTCGTGATGATATCTATGCATTTCCACAATTATTTCCTGCTTTTAACAGATAAATTTGCATCAGTTCTTGCCTAAAGTAAGAATCATGAAGAGCATTGGATAAGTGTGAGAAAACGCCTAAAAACTTGCGTAAAATAGGAATTTATAACATATAAAACTATATCACTTTCACACTTATCAAACTTCCTCACACTTAGCTTTTGCTTGTCCAAAAGCAAATATAGAACATGACTACTATTAAGGGTCGTAGCATCGAAACTTAGGATCAAATAGCTGACAAAGGAAAACAAGCAAAATGACAATCAAAAGAATAGTTCTGCTATCTGCGGTAGGTTTTCGCAAACAGTGAAAAAGAGTAGAGTTAAAAGCATGGAGAAGTTAGATCATAGAAACTTGAACATAGAATAGTTTGGGATCTTCCACCGTTTCTTCTCTAACCTTTGGATGACAAGGGGTGTGAAGTAACACCTTATTCTGTGATACCTTTCATCACCACGTACTCATTATCAGAATAAGTAAAATTGAAATACACTTTTAACTTTTCAAAGTTCCTTTTCCTTAACAATCTATTTTTCCATTTGCATATTCAATTCATCCCCTTAGACTTTTCTCTTCATCCATGTAGCGGCTTTGGGCCTTCTATCCCAGATCACAAGACCTTAGGTAGATGGGTGATGAAGCACCCCCAAGGACTTAATAACCGAATGAAGAGGCCTGTTTTAGGTTCAGAAATATTCAATTCAGATCAGCGGAGTACCTTGCCTTATCCTTTTCATTCCAAACTTTCACATCATTTCCAAGATCCCGAACTAGACTGATTCAGTTTTCATAATCAGCTAATCCACCAATTTTCAGTGAAAACAGATATAATTTGAATAAAACTATATAAACAAACAGCCTAGAGCAGAAAGATTTTTGAGGTGGTCATCAGGCTTGTTTTCGTAACCTCAACCATCCTTTTTTTTGGCACTTAAAAGAGATAATTCTTTCAAATAAGAGGACAACCAAAAACAAATGTGCAATTAAGTGTAATTGTCAATATTTAGAAAGTACCCCTACTTCCTCACACTTAAGAGGAGCAATGTCCTCATTGTTCAAATTAAAACCAAGAAAAGGACTTTCTAAATATTGCAAACTCATCAAGGATTTCATTCAGAACAATGATGACTAATATAAAAATAATCTTTAAGCATAAAAGTCATGATAGGCTGAACATAAACCAAAAATAAGAAGAAACTGGAAACTCCCCTGATATCGTAGATTGAGGAAGGTTCCCTTCCTCACACTTAAGCTTGAACAAGGGGTAGTGTTCCTCACACTTGCGTTCAAGTGAGTGTCCAGCCTTGGGGGTACATCAAACACCCTGATAAAAATTTCACCGGCACACACTCACAACTACCACAAAAACGTTAAAGAGTGTTGCATTAAAAGCACAGACACCATTACCACTTCTAAATAAAAGAAAAACAAAATATACCTAGGAAATAAATTAATGCAGTAATTAAATAAAACTACCAAAATAAAACAAAAAATAAAATAAAAATTTAACCACCGGGTTGCCTGCCAGTCAGCCGCCCTTCTTTATAGTCTTTGGCTAGACTGAGAGTAACTACGCTTTAACAGGATCCTTAAAAGTGAGCTCAGATACATCCTCCCTTTCTAATGAAGTACCCAGAAACGGCTTAATACGAGAACCATTAACTTTGAATGAACCACCTTTTCCATTATCTAATTCCACAGCTCCAAACGGAGAGACACTTATAATTCAAAAAGGTCCAGACCAAAAAGATTTCAACTTACCTGGAAAGAGCTTAAGTCTGGAATTGAAAAGAAGTACCTGATCTCCTGCCTTAAAGTCCCACTTGGCAATCATCTTGTCATGCCAGCGCTTGGTCCTCTCCTTGTAGATGATGGCATTCTCATATGATTCATCTCTAAGCTCCTCTAAATCCGTCAGGTGAAACTTACGCTTCGCACCGGCTTTCTGCAAATCAAAGTTCATCGCCTTCAATGCCCAATATGATTTATACTCTAACTCCACGGGCAAGTGGCATGCCTTCCCAAAAATCAGCTTATACGGGGACATGCCAATGGGTGACTTGAAGGCGGTACGGTAAGCCCAGAGCGCGTCATCCAGCTTGAGTGACCAATCCTTTCGAGAAGAATTCACTGTCTTCTATAAAATCCATTTGAGCTATCGGTTCGTCACCTCGGCCTGTCCATTTGTCTGAGGGTGGTAAGGTAAAGCCACCTTGTGACGGACTCCATATTTCTTCAGAAGAGCATGGAACTGACGATTACAGAAGTGGGAGCCACCATCACTAATAATAGCTCGAGGGACACCGAATCTAGTGAAGATATTCTTCTTAAGGAACTTCACAACAACTTTAGCATCATTAGTAGAGCAAGCAAGGGCCTCTGCCCACTTAGAAACATAATCAACAGCTACTAAGATGTAAAGATTACCAAATGAATTTGGGAAACAACCCATGAAATCAATACCCCAAACGTCGAATAACTCAACTTCTAAAATGTTATTCAATGGAAATTCATTACGACGAGAGAAGTTACCTTGCCTTTGACACAGATCACATGTGGAAACAAAAGCATGTCAATCCTTGTGAAGGGTGTTCCAGAAAAAACCTGATTCGAGTACCTTTGCTGCTGTACGAGTGGCACCATGATGTCCACCGGCTTCTCTGGAGTGGCAATGGAGGAGAATGTCTCTAACTTCGGACTTCTGAACACACCTCCTAATGATTCCATCTGCACAAACCTTAAAAAGATAGGGATCATCCCAAAAATAATGCTTAACAATAGAAAAGAACCTCTTCCTGTGTTGGTATGTCATGTCGGCTGGAACAATCTTCTTGACAAGCTAGTTTACAATATCTGTGAACCATGGATCATCAACCTCTTCAACTGCAAGTGCTGATCCATTAGAAAAAGATTCACTGATATGAGTACCGCCATCATTTGCCTTCATCCAGGATAGGTGATCCTCCACAACATTCAGTGTTTCCTTCTTATCCCTAATCTCAATGTCAAATTCTTGAAGGAGGAGAATCCACCTAATTAACATGGGCTTTGATTCTGCCTTAGCAAACAAATACTTAAGCGCAGAATGGTCAGTATGCACAATAACTTTACTACCCAGTAAATAGGATCGAAACTTATCCAAAGCAAAAACAACTGCTAATAATTCCTTCTCTGTGGTTGCATAATTCTTCTGGGCATCATTCAAAGTACGACTAGCATAATAAATAACCCGAAGAATTTTATCCATCTTCTGACATAAAACAGCCCCCACAGCATAATCACTAGCGTCACACATGATTTCGAAAGGAAGAGTCCAATCACGAGATACAACAATAGGTGCAGATATAAGCTTCTCTTTCAACAAGTTAAAAGATGCTAAACACTCATCAGAAAAATGGAATTTAACATCTTTCGCAAGTAGAGCACAAAGAGGCTTAGTAATCTTGGAAAATTCTTTAATAAATCTTCTATAAAAACCAGCATGTCCAAGAAAAATGCGAACATCTTTAACAGAAGAAGGAGGTGGAAGTTTCTCAATTACCTCAATTTTTGCCCGGTCCACCTCTATACCTTTTGATGAAATCTTATGACCAAGAACGATCCCTTCCCGAACCATGAAGTGGCATTTCTCCCAATTCGACACCAAATTGGTCTCCTCACACCTGGCTAAAATAGGATCAAGGTTCTCTAGAC
Organism: Limonium bicolor; assembly: GCA_023374045.1. Taxonomy (NCBI): domain Eukaryota; kingdom Viridiplantae; phylum Streptophyta; class Magnoliopsida; order Caryophyllales; family Plumbaginaceae; genus Limonium; species Limonium bicolor. The sequence continues at coordinate 260,552,120 of CM041780.1, forward strand.
AAATTTCAAATGTTAGTCCAAAAACAGAAAAGTCATCCATCAAAACCTCAATACATTTCTCAATATAATCTGAAAAGATAGCCATCATACAGCGCTGAAAAGTAGCAGGAGCATTACATAACCCAAATGGCATTCTTCTGTAAGCATAAGTTCCATAAGGACAAGTAAAAGTAGTCTTATCCTGATCCTCTAGAGCTATGGGAATTTGAAAGTAGCCAGAATAACCATCCAGAAAACAATAATAATCATGTTCTGCTAATCGTTCAAGCATTTGATCAATGAAGGGAAGGGGAAAATGGTCTTTACGAGTAGCTTCATTCAATTTCCTATAATCAATACATACTCGCCAACCTGTAGTAGTGTGCTGAGAAATCAACTCACCCTTAGCATTAGGGACAACGGTAATCCCTCCTTTTTTCGGTACTACTTGTACGGGGCTCGCCCACTTACTATCAGAAATAGGATAAATAATCCCTGCATCAAGTAGTTTGATTACCTCTTTCTTAACTACCTCCTTCAGGACTGGATTGAGGCGTCTCTGAGGCTAGCAAGTGGTCGGTAAGCATCCTCCATGTAGATCCGGTGTGAGCACAACTGAGGGCTGATTCCTTGAATGTCTGCTATTGACCAACCAATAGCTTTAGTATGTTTTCGCAGCACCTCCAGAAGTTGTTTTTCCTGCAAAATTGTCAAATCAGAAGAAATGATAACAGGTAATTCATATGGTTCTTTAAGGAAGACACATTTCAAATGGGGAGGAAGGGGCTTCATCTCCACTGCAGGAGGTTTTTCTATAGAAGGTTTTGGTTGGTCTGCACTTCTCTCCACTTTTTTGAATCTCTACTGGTAAGAATGGAAGTGTGGCTGTCTCTTGTTCAATTCCTCGGCCATTAGGGCGATGTCTGGAACCTCGCCATCTGCCTCGCAGGATGCCATAAGGCATCTCTCCATAATCTCCTCCTCTTCCCTGCTAAGTTGAACTTCCTGCACTAAAGAATCAATAGGATCCAACACAAAACAGGACTGTACAGCTGCATGACGCCTCAAATTACGCATCATATCAAAGACAACTTGTTCATCATGAAATCTCAAAATTATCTTTCCTCTCTCAACGTCAATAAGAGTACGAGCAGTCCTCATAAATGGTCTACCTAGAATCAATGGCACATCTTTATCCTCTTCCATATCAATAACAATAAAATCAGTATGGAAGATAAATTTACCAACAGAAACTACCAAATCCTCCACCTTACCCTTGGGATAAATAATAGAACGGTCAACTAACTGTAATTGCACTGAAGTGGGAGAACATTAACCTACTCCTAATTTCTCAAAAATTGAAAGGGCATCAAATTAATACTTGCTCCTAAATCATATAATCCGTTACCACAATCTATCTCCTCAATAGTGCAGGGGATGATAGGAAGACCTGGATCTCCCAACTTTGGTGGTAGCTTCTTTAGAAGGACTGCCGACACCCACTCTGTCAGCTTCACTGAAATACCCCAAATTATTAAAACATGGATTAAATATTTAATCACATTAATTAAGGCCTAAACATGCCTTAAAAGACAACTGAGAACAACAGTGGTCAACACAAAACAAGATGTTGCACCCTTTGATTGTTAAGGGTAAATAAATACCCAAATGAACTTCTTAGGACCTAAAAATTTGTCCTAAGTATATTAACATAATATTAAACATATTATAACCGTTGGACAACACTCCAACACAAAGAAAAGCATTTACATGCTTCAAGGTCAAAAAGGGCAAAAAGGTGCTCTAGGAAAACCTTAAAATCAAATGACCTCTAAATGATATAAAATTGAATTACATGATCAAATATCATGTAAGGAACACAACAAAACCATTGTCAAAGAAAACCAAGCCCAGAAACACCTTGCGACACAAAATGTGCACTAAAACTCCTTAAAACACGTTTTTGTGTAATCGCCTTCTAAATTGGTTTTAAATGGGCTAAAAGGTTATAAATACCTTTAAATATAATAAAATATCATATTATATGATATTAGGAATTTAATTCCAGAAATTTACGAATTTTTACAAATTTAATATTAAAATATTAATAAAACCCTAAAGTGGGGCCCGCATGAGTCAAATTGACCAAGTATGGTCAATGGTCAATTAATTGACCCACTTGCACCATGGAAATCGGCTGCAATAAGAGAGGAGGCAGCATAAGTCCTTGATTGACAATAATTCCTACCTAATACATTTACTTTTTGAAAATTAACTTACTTTTTCTAATAATTCAAGCCTTTCCACTCATTTCTCCCTTCCTTGTCCGATTCTCTTCTGCCCAGCCGATCTCTCCCCTTACTTTGAAGCTCTCAAGTGTGTTCTTGAGCATGGAAGGCAAACCTAGCTCCTAAGCTCTTAATGTAAGTGTTTTAATGTCATTTTTAGCTCTTTTTCTTCATCTCTTCACTACCAACACCTAGATTTCGTGGCTCATCAATTCCTATGGCTTATTCTCAGTGTTCTAAGGTTAGAACAAGAGCTAAACTCGGTTGAGACCAGTAGAGGGACCAAGGTTGTCCAAATCTACATTTTAAGGTAAAAATGTGCTTTAAGCTCATAACTTTTGATTCCCTTCAAGTTCGGCTGTGAAACTTTGGTCATAGCCTCATCTTCTTCTCCTTTTCATGTGGAATCTGTTGGTTAGCCATTTGGAGCAAGGATGGCCGAGATCCAAATGAAATACCCTCTTTTAAGGCATTTTTCCAAGGTAAAACCTAACAACAAGGTAGCATTTCGAGATCTAACTATTTCCTATGTCAATATGGTGGATCTAACACCTTGTGGTGTGTTTGGTTCAGGTCGAAACCACTTAGAACTTCCCTTGCATTTTTAAGGTGATTTTTGCCTTAAATCTTACATTAAATTACTCCTTATGGTTAGATCTTTCTTGGAGACTAACTAGGCCTTGTTTGCTGTTTGAAACATGCAAGAGAAGCTTTGGAAATTTTATCTAAGGCTGGCCGAATTCAAACAAGGAATTATTCAAGCTAAATCAAGGTATAAATCACTTAAACATTAACTTTGCTAAGTTAAAATGTTCTAAGCTATTTCTATATTAATTGCCGTGAGAGAACATGGTAATAAGGTCATTTTTGACCTTAAAATGTTTAAAGAAATGGCTTAGTAAATTTATCTAAGTGATTAAGTAACCTAAATGTCAAATTTAAGACATTATGTGGAAGTTTGGTAATTAAATGGAAAGTGTGTGGTGAGGCCAAAATTTATATGTATTTTGGGACATTTATGGGTAATTTATTTTGCAAGCCAATGTTTGTAATAAGGCCATGTATTTTAGGCCATTTTATTTATGCATTTACAAGTTTTTATTTAAGTTTAGGTGATATATAATTATTACCGAAATGAAATGGGGTCTTAAGTGTAAAAAATTAAATTTAGGGGCTTTATAAAAATAAGGCCGGAAATTAGAGGTAAAAAGGAGTTAAAATAAAGTTTATAAGATTTTATAAAGTTTTGGGGTTAAATGGTGATTTCTAGAAAGTTTGGGTGCAAACCGTAATTATAAGGAATTGGTGGTCAAGGAAATATTAAGGTGGTCAACCTTGACTATATGGTAGGTTTTGACCAAATTAGATAAGTTAGATAACTTATTTAAGGTTTTATAATAAGTTATGTATTTTATGGTAATATTTTCATAACATATGTGGTAAATATGTTATTACCAAAAATAAAGGGTGTACAATGGTATTTTAAACACCCATGGGCTATTAGGAATTTTTAGGAATCTAATGGGTTGTTTTTGGAATTAAAATAAACTATATATGTATAATAATAGTTATTATGTCATTATGACACTTTGGAGAAAATAGATGGTGGAATGGTAAATACCAAGATATATGGGTTAATAAGGATATTTATAACCCTTTGGTGGAATTTGGTGATTTTTAGAATTATTAAGAGAATTTATTGAGATATGTATAAGATATATTTTAATGATATGGAAGAACTATATGTTATAAATAGGGCCAAATGGCAATTATAGAATAGCACAAGGGCTGTTCGGAATTTACAAAAATAACCATAGGTTATACTCTTTTATAAGTTAGAAATGTTATATTAAATGGTATATATAACATGGTAAAAAGAAAGGGGTGATTTTGTAAATAAAGGAAACTATGGTTTATGGAAAAGAATAAGATTTTCTTATGGTGCCTAAGAGGCAATAATAAATAGTTTTGTATAAAAACTATAGGTTTAAGTTAAAGGGAATAAAAATATCACATAGTATGATATTAGTATATGGTATAACATTACATAATGTTATGTGGTCAAGACGGAATTTAAATTAAGTTAAGGGCTATACTGAGTTAATAAGAGTTGAAAGATGAATTTTAGACTAAGGTCTATAATGTTATAAATGTTATGACAATGATATGGTTTAGATGAAATTAATATAAGGAAGGGTACTCACATAAAATAATGTGACAAACTATAAATAAATGAGATTTATAAACTAAGGTGTTTATGGAATAAACCTTAGGAGTTGTAATTATACAACCTTAAATGTTACATGATATTAGGATAATAATCTTAATATAAGTTGTATAATATAATACAACTGATGGGAATAATCATCTAATAAAAGATGATAAAATGTAACATAAAATGTAAGAGTTTATAAAACTCATGAGAATTACCTACGTGGTGAAAATATATATACATACACAAGAATGATGTATATAAGGTGGATATATATATATATATACTTTGGTTGAAAACCATATGATTTAATGGTGGTGGTTATTTAAAAAAAATATAAAAATAAATATAGTTACGAACTATAGGTCATAAATTTTAGAATGCAATATAATATAAGAATGCATGCATACATGCAACTATAGGTTACGTACCTAAACTAGATGTGGATAAGATTAAAAGAAATATAAGGAATTAAACTTAACAGTTGAAATAGTTTTGACGTACGCGTTTTAAGTAACAAAGCCGACTGTTTTAGAAAAAACCTGTAACAAACAACTGTAGAAAACAGGGGTGAACTGTCGGGGTTACTTATAATTCAGAAATACCGGATGTAGTTAGTCATGGAGACTGACTTATAGTTTTATTACCGTTTAGAGTATACTTCTGACAAGGACGCTTGACGAGCTAACGGACTACACGGAGCGTAGGATCTTGCTGATTCATACTCCACCGTAATACAGTCAGGGTGAACGGTATGTAAAGGGGTTTGATCCGAGTTGTCCTAAGGTCGCTCCTTGGGCTCGGATTTGGTTGATATAACTTGTATGTTGTTATGTGTCTCTGATTGTCTCTGAGGGCTTCCTCAGTTCAGACTTCTGTGTGATCTGTGATAAGATTGTTTGTCTGAATGTGTTAATTAATATGCATGGATTGTATATTTATAGCTGCTTATTATTTACTGTTGTTGAGTTAACAGTATCGGTTCGTATATATGAACCAATATATATAAAACGAACTAGCGGCTATGGTGCTATCTTATATGAAATATAAGGAACGTAAGTAAAACGTTGTAGCACTATGATAATAACATACATATTATCTGAGACTTTTATACGGAGCATTGGCCTTTCTATACGCCGCTCTCGTATCTAACACTGGATCCCGAGTTTACAGACTCCGGTTGGACTAATGACCTTAGTCTGTGTTAGAAAATTTGGTAATGCGATGCGATGGTATAATTAATTAATTAATGGAATGAAGGAAAGCCAAGAGGATGTGGCTCTTGGTGCGCGCTGTGATCACAAAAACGATACCAGGATGTCCGCGTACGGGTCCGTAAGTATCAAGAAAATTTCCCGTGAGCTAGAATGGCTCGTTGGTCGGAGACTCTACCGTTGGAGTGGCTACTGCCGTGGGTGACCCGCCATAATATATGGGTAACTAGAGACATGTCGTTTTAACGAGACATTGTCACTAGGTATAACTGAACAACTAAAACAATTGAGACTTATACAGTGGCGAACAAAACCATAGACGAGACTTAATACTGTTTATTATCTCGTTGTTTCGCTTTGTTGTTCATTGGTTATACTTGTGGTTATTTTATTGTGTGATGGAGCCTACAAGGCTAAGGTAAATCAAATGTGAAAATTGTACGCTACGGCGAATGTACATTGTACATTATATGTTATTACTCGATACGTTCGATATATAAATGTTGTATGGAATATAGAATGAATGTTTGGATATTTGGATGGATGGTTGAATGTTTATGGATATTTGGATGGATGGTTAAATTTATTATGCATGTTTACTACAGTATTGAATATAACTGTAAAATGGTAAAGCATGAAACCGATCTAATAATAAGACGGTTAAAATGACAAGTGACCATTAGGGTCCAGGCCCGGCATACTCAGCGTCTATCGCTGATACTACACCATTTCAGGTTGTTGATCATTGTCGGAGCTGAAGAGCAGGAACAGGGTAATTGGAGATGTTGTATAGTAATGAAGATGGTGTATGGTCTTATGGTAAGGTTATGTGTTTTTCAGGATTGGGTAGACGCTCACTTGTCGATGATTATAATTTATGGACTTAGTATGATGTATAGGAGTTTCTCGTTATCACTGCGGTTAGCAGTTTGTTTATTTTGGAAGTTGGATGTAGTTTGGCTACGTTGCTCGCATGGGCGAGTAATGGCCGGTGACACCCGTGTGAGTTTTGTAATTGTTATTTATTTTTCCGCTGCGAGACGTTTTATTTATTGCTACGTGAGGGATTATATCGTGATTATGGAGAGGGGTGTTACAAAAGTGGTATCAGAGCGGAGTACCGCTCTGATGACGAGAAAGTAGGTTAAGACAGTGAGCTTAGGACTTGGGAAATATTTGGGAAGTATGAGACGATTTGTCTTAAGGAGATATTGTGTCTAGTAACACAAATTGCGTGACAGGTTAGCCTTAAGGCAATTTAATAACTATTGGTTGTGTACAGTAATTTACCGAGCATTTATGTGACATACTGTACTACAGATGTCTGGTGGAACTAGAGGGCGTGGTACTGGAAGAGGTAGAGGCGGTGACCCCGGCATTCCAGAAGTTGCTGAGACGGTTGCAGCCGTTCTTGCACAGCTGGGTACTCAAATTGGAGGAGCACCAGCCCACCCGCCACAGCCCAGGGAAACGAACTGGCTGAAGTCAGTTACAGAGACCCGACCACCTACATATTCAGGGGAACCAGACCCCGTAGCTTTGGAACGTTACATCGTTGAACATGAGAAGGCCTATGAAGCTTTACAAGTACCTGACGACAAGAAGGTCGCCATTGCTGCTTTCCATCTGAAGGATGCAGCCAGTACTTGGTGGAGGTTGGTCAAGGACCATCACCTGGCTACGCCCGACTTTTCGTGGGCTGCCCTTGTCAAGTTGCTGAGAGGGAAGTACTACCCAGCACATCTCAAACAGAAGAAGCGCCTGGAGTCCGAGACACTGACCCAAGGAGGTCTGTCCGTGGATGAGTATTACGCTCGATTCATTGGTCTACTGGACTTCATCCCCGGTGTGGATTACTCAGAAACCGTAAAGATCGAGAAGTTCCGAGGAGGACTATTATTTCGCATCCAGATGGCGATGGGTGCTACCCTCTACACTACCATACAAGTATTAACATGAAAGCCATAAAATTCTTTACTTACTACATTACCAATTAACTTAGTGAGAACTTACCAAGAGATTCCAGGAGTGTTATGAGGCTGCCTCGAGGACTGAGCTAATGCTCCAGACTCGGGAAGAGACTCTGGGGGCAAAGAAAAGGAAGAACCCTGAAGGAGAGTCTGAGGGTGGAGGAGCATCTCCAGGCGAAAGCCAAAAGAAGGGAAAGTAAGGACTTATTCCATTTCAGATTAATTATCATATTAAATACCTTAGGAATGCTGACCCGAAACCTTTAACAAGAAATTCTTTAAAAGAAAGGGCAGCAGGGTCACCAGGGAAAGAAAGGGAAAGAGCCTGTCCTTCGGTTGACCGGCCCAACTATAGACGCTAAGCCTTTGAGATCTGCACCTCCTAAGGGTGAGAACGCCTACCTCTTAAAATTAAATTGTGACCTTAACCTTTATATCAACAGATATCCACTTAAACTAAATACCATCATCAGACACCGGACAGCCCCAACGCCATTTTTACTGTAAGCGTTGTGGAAGAGACCATCCTGGGTCGACTGCTAAGGCCGCAAAGTCGAGTGTCGGTGCTGCCACAAAGAGGGCCATAGGGAATTCGAGTGCTGGATGAATCCAGAGAGCCGTAATTACAGGCCACCAAAGAATACTCAGAAGACCTCAGCTGGAGGATCTGGAGTACCACGAGGCGGTCAGGATGGCCAGACATCTACTGATGCTGGAGCCCTGAAGGGCAAGGGAGTAGATAGGGCATGAGTCCCCTAACTCCATGAGACCGCCGGTGGAGGACTTTGTTTACTTACTATGTTGTGTGCTTACTTTGGATGTTTGAAGGAGCTATGTTATAAGTATGTGGGAGTGTGTCATTGACCACTCGCCTTTTGTGTAAGACTTTGGGATTAGTTGTGTGAACTCAGTACCAAAAGCTTTAAACCTTGACGGATATATATATGAATAGGATGTTAATGCTTACACTACCATGTAGCCCATACTCAACGACACAGAGTCAATGAGACCGGAAATTACTGAACCAGAATTTCCACCTGCATGGCGCACTTGCTACTGCAAGCGCTATGACAAGAAAACCACTGAAATTTCCATCTGCCTTGCGCACTTGCTACAGCAAGTGCAGCAGCAACAACAACAACAATAACAGCAACTGCAAATGCAACTGCAACAACTACTACTTTTTAGTCTTTTATTATATGTATACCAAAAAAAAATGCTTTTCAAACTTTTCATACAAACCTTGAGGTTAGAAACCTATGCCACTTTGGAAGGACTGTTAGCCCAACCACAACAACTGGAGAAATGCTACAACCACTGTGATTGTAAATCACACCAGTTTAAATTGTTTGGGAATTTTCAGACAAGGCTTGTTAGCCAAATACCATCAGTGTATACCCGCATTTAATGCTAATCACTATCAGTGATAAATGTTTAGTCCTCATGGACAAGCATACCCTTTGTAGATGCACCACCGTTAGTGAGGATGGTTGGGAAGTGAAGAGCCAAGTTGCTCAAGCTATTATGCAATCTGTAATACATCCAATTAAACGGATGAGGGAAAGAATGTGAACTATGGAAGAGTTGTGATCATGATAAACAGGGAGAAAAGGAAAATGTGTTGTACTCAATGAGATCAAAAAAAAGAGGAGAAACAAGTTTGCTAATATAGCACGGATTTTACTTACACCGAGTTGAATAATACTAGTCTATGATACAAGCTACCACGGTTGCCACAAAGGCAATATCACTCATTACAGGATAACTGATAACATGAACTATTACAAAAAAAAAAGCAAGCAAAAAGAAGAAAAACAAAAAAAAAGAAGAAGAAAGCAGAAGAGGAAGAGAGAAAAAAAAAGGGGATATCCATCAAAGGGAGATTGACAACAGAATACTTCACAATAACCGTGTGACAGACATTACCAGTTTACTAAACGAGACATGGGACGACCGCACTCCGTTAGGAGCATGTGGGCCTGACATACTTATTTATGAGTTAGTCGGGTAAGTAGTAATGTATCAGTACGGTACCCCATGCAAGTAGACAAGTAGTGTTAGGAACACGAGAAGTAGTCAACTCCATTCTACGGACAGTAAGACGGACTACCTCGAAGATGGACGAGAAGAGCCGCAGTTAAACCAACGGGCTAGAGAAAAAAAGGAAAAAGAACCTTCAACAGAGAACAGTGGACATATATAAGAGACAAAGGAACCGTTTAAGGACAGGAAACAAAAAAACACAAAAAAACCTATTATGGACGAAAAGGTGTAGAATCCTCATAAGGATCGAGTAATTCTTACAATCCAGAGGAAATCTACCAGATGATATGGACATAAACGCGTGACTACGCAAGGAGGAAAGATAAAGCCATATGATAGCAGATACCTTAAGCAAAGAACAATGGATTTGGAATGTACCACTCACAGGATAATTCGCACATCTTATCTGTTTGACTCATGAGATATTAGATGTTGAGTGTTTACGCCTCTGCACTCTGTATGACTGAGTGTTTTGGTATTGCACTCGTGCAGTTATTAATCTAGTGGGAACGCAGAAAGATAAAGTGGATATCAACACGAGTGTGTAAAAAAAAAGAACTATAACAGTGTGTTACTCCGGAGCAAAACCACCAGGAGACATGATGACAAACATCATCGTTGTGGACATTTAGGCTGGTACGTCTTAGTATTATAAAGACAAGTGCAAAAGCACTAAGTACTAACAATGGCCAATGTCATAGTATACCTCAACTGAATATCAGTGAGACAAGACACACGCATGTATGCTAGTGATCCAAACAAGTAGATTCACAGCAATGGAAAAAAAAAGAAAAGCAAATTGAGCCTGTGTTCATGGGTCTGCACCTCATACGAAGCGAGTGGGCCCATTAGAATGAATTTGGGAGAGAGCACAAATTGTTTAGTGCCACATCCCTTACGAATTGTGGAGCCCAGAAGGGCTAGAGTCACACCCGTCTCTCTGATATGAGGATAATCCACGAGTTGGTGAACTCTTTGAGAGCCAAGTATCCAGCGCTCCTTGTTGAGCGGCAGTTGTATACTTGTGGGGTACGGGGGCGTAACCCTTTTTAAGGGGGGTAGAGCCTCTTGGCTATGCACATGTGTGCACTAAATTTTGTTTGTTTAGTATGCATTGCATACAAAGAATTGGTGGTGTGCGGGGCATACGAGGTTTTTTGGTTGGTATGTGAATTATTTCGTATGCATGGCATACAGTGAATTGGTTTTGATGGTTATGGTTGATACGCGGGGCGTGCGTTGTTTAGTCTGTTCTTGTGTGATGTGCATTGGTATGTATGTATCTTACGAGATACCTGTATGAATGATGTGTTTACATCAGGTGTGTAACACCTTGCTTATGCTATTTGTGATATGTATTCATATTGTTTTATAGAATGATTACATATGGTATCGCCTAGATACGAAATGAATCATTAGATATGGAATGTGGAACAATGGAACGTTATGGACACCCCAGGAAGGTTGTCAGGACTTGTAGAACTGATAGGAAATAATGGTGCTGATGGATCACCTATATCCATATATGATTGAACTAACACCACAACGTGATGGCTATGTGCTGTATAAGCGCAATACGATGTGTGTAAATGATATATCACATAGAGATACATTATGGGAACATGGGTAAATATACATTTATATATACTTACCTACTTGATTAAGAGACTTCGGGACGAAGCCTTTTTAAGGGGGTAGACTGAAATACCCCAAATTATTAAAACATGGATTAAATATTTAATCACATTAATTAAGGCCTAAACATGCCTTAAAAGTCAACTGAGAACAACAGTGGTCAACACAAAACAAGATGTTGCACCCTTTGACTGTTAAGGGTAAATAAATACCCAAATGAACTTCTTAGGACCTAAAAATTTGTCCTAAGTATATTAACATAATATTAAACATATTATAACCGTTGGACAACACTCCAACACAAAGAAAAAGCATTTACATGCTTCAAGGTCAAAAAGGGCAAAAAGGTGCTCTAGGAAAACCTTAAAAATCAAATGACCTCTAAATGATATAAAATTGAATTACATGATCAAATATCATGTAAGGAACACAACAAAACCATTGTCAAAGAAAACCAAGCCCAGAAACACCTTGCGACACAAAATGTGCACTAAAACTCCTTAAAACACGTTTTTGTGTAATCGCCTTCTAAATTGGTTTTAAATGGGCTAAAAGGTTATAAATACCTTTAAATATAATAAAATATCATATTATATGATATTATGAATTTAATTCCAGAAATTTACGAATTTTTACAAATTTAATATTAAATTATTAATAAAACCCTAAAGTGGGGCCCGTATGAGTCAAATTGACCAAGTATGGTCAATGGTCAATTAATTGACCCACTTGGACCATGGAAATTGGCTGCAATAAGAGAGGAGGCAGCATAAGTCTTTGATTGACAATAATTCCTACCTAATACATTTACTTTTTGAAAATTAACTTACTTTTTCTAATAATTCAAGCCTTTCCACTCATTTCTCCCTTCCTTGTCCGATTCTCTTCTGCCCAGCCGAGCTCTCCCCTTACTTTGAAGCTCTCAAGTGTGTTCTTGAGCATGGAAGGCAAACCTAGCTCCTAAGCTCTTAATGTAAGTGTTTTAATGTCATTTTTAGCTCTTTTTCTTCATCTCTTCACTACCAACACCTAGATTTCGTGGCTCATCAATTCCTATGGCTTATTCTCAGTGTTCTAAGGTTAGAACACAGAGCTAAACTCGGTTGAGACCAGTAGAGGGACCAAGGTTGTCCAAATCTACATTTTAAGGTAAAAATGTGCTTTAAGCTCATAACTTTTGATTCCCTTCAAGTTCGGCTGTGAAACTTTGGTCATAGCCTCATCTTCTTCTCCTTTTCATGTGGAATCTGTTGGTTAGCCATTTGGAGCAAGGATGGCCGAGATCCAAAGGAAATACCCTCTTTTAAGGCATTTTTCCAAGGTAAAACCTAACAACAAGGTAGCATTTCGAGATCTAACTATTTCCTATGTCAATATGGTGGATCTAACACCTTGTGGTGTGTTTGGTTCAGGTCAAAACCACTTATAACTTCCCTTGCATTTTTAAGGTGATTTTTGCCTTAAATCTTACATTAAATTACTCCTTATGGTTAGATCTTTCTTGGAGACTAACTAGGCCTTGTTTGCTGTTTGAAACATGCAAGAGAAGCTTTGGAAATTTTATCTAAGGCTGGCCGAATTCAAACAAGGAATTATTCAAGCTAAATCAAGGTATAAATCACTTAAACATTAACTTTGCTAAGTTAAAATGTTCTAAGCTATTTCTATATTAATTTCCGTGAGAGAACATGGTAATAAGGTCATTTTTGACCTTAAAATGTTTAAAGAAATGGCTTAGTAAATTTATCTAAGTGATTAAGTAACCTAAATGTCAAATTTAAGACATTATGTGGAAGTTTGGTAATTAAATGGAAAGTGTGTGGTGAGGCCAAAAATTTATATGTACTTTGGGACATTTATGTGTAATTTATTTTGCAAGCCAATGTTTGTAATAAGGCCATGTATTTTAGGCCATTTTATTTATGCATTTACAAGTTTTTATTTAAGTTTAGGTGATATATAATTATTACCGAAATGAAATGGGGTCTTAAGTGTAAATAAATTAAATTTAGGGGCTTTATAAAAATAAGGCCGGAAATTAGAGGTAAAAAGGAGTTAAAATAAAGTTTATAAGATTTTATAAAGTTTTGGGGTTAAATGGTGATTTCTAGAAAGTTTGGGTGCAAACCGTAATTATAAGGAATTGGTGGTCAAGGAAATATTAAGGTGGTCAACCTTGACTATATGGTAGGTTTTGACCAAATTAGATAAGTTAGATAACTTATTTAAGGTTTTATAATAAGTTATGTATTTTATGGTAATATTTTCATAACATATGTGGTAAATATGTTATTACCAAAAATAAAGGGTGTACAATGGTATTTTAAACACCCATGGGCTATTAGGAATTTTTAGGAATCTAATGGGTTGTTTTTGGAATTAAAATAAACTATATATGTATAATATAAAGTTATTATGTCATTATGACACTTTGGAGAAAAATAGATGGTGGAATGGTAAATACCAAGAGTATATGGGTTAATAAGGATATTTATAACCCTTTGGTGGAATTTGGTGATTTTTAGAATTATTAAGAGAATTTATTGAGATATGTGTATAAGATATGATTTTAATGATATGGAAGAACTATATGTTATAAATAGGGCCAAATGGCAATTATAGAATAGCACAATGGCTGTTCGGAATTTACAAAAATAACCATAGGTTATACTCTTTTATAAGTTAGAAATGTTATATTAAATGGTATATATAACATGGTAAAAAGAAAGGGGTGATTTTGTAAATAAAGGAAACTATGGTTTATGGAAAAGAATAAGATTTTCTTATGGTGCCTAAGAGGCAATAATAAATAGTTTTGTATAAAAACTATAGGTTATAAGTTAAAGGGAATAAAAATATCACATAGTATGATATTAGTATATGGTATAACATTACATAATGTTATGTGGTCAAGACGGAATTTAAATTAAGTTAAGGGCTATACTGAGTTAATAAGAGTTGAAAGATGAATTTTAGACTAAGGTCTATAATGTTATAAATGTTATGACAATGATATGGTTTAGATGAAATTAATATAAGGAAGGGTACTCACATAAAATAATGGGACAAACTATAAATAAATGAGATTTATAAACTAAGGTGTTTATGGAATAAACCTTAGGAGTTGTAATTATACAACCTTAAATGTTACATGATATTAGGATAATAATCTTAATATAAGTTGTATAATATAATACAACTGATGGGAATAATCATCTAATAAAAGATGATAAAATGTAACATAAAATATAAGAGTTTATAAAACTCATGAGAATTACCTACGTGGTGAAAATATATATACATACACAAGAATGATGTATATAAGGTGGATATATATATACTTTGGTTGAAAACCATATGATTTAATGGTGGTGGTTATTTAAAAAAAATATAAAAATAAATATAGTTACGAACTATAAGTCATAAATTTTAGAATGCAATATAATATAAGAATGCATGCATACATGCAACTATAGGTTACGTACCTAAACTAGATGTGGATAAGATTAAAAGAAATATAAGGAATTAAACTTAACAGTTGAAATAGTTTTGACGTACGCGTTTTAAGTAACAAAGCCGAATGTTTTAGAAAAAACCTGTAACAAACAACTGTAGAAAACAGGGGTGAACTGTCGGGGTTACTTATAATTCGGAAATACCGGATGTAGTTAGTCATGGAGACTGACTTATAGTTTTATTACCGTTTAGAGTATACTTCTGACAAGGACGCTTGACGAGCTAACGGACTACACGGAGCGTAGGATCTTGCTGATTCATACTCCACCGTAATACAGTCAGGGAACGGTATGTAAAGGGGTTTGATCCGAGTTGTCCTAAGGTCGCTCCTTGGGCTCGGATTTGGTTGATATAACTTGTATGTTGTTATGTGTCTCTGATTGTCTCTGAGGGCTTCCTCAGTTCAGACTTCTGTGTGATCTGTGATAAGATTGTTTGTCTGAATGTGTTAATTAATATGCATGGATTGTATATTTATAGCTGCTTATTATTTACTGTTGTTGAGTTAACAGTATCGGTTCGTATATATGAACCAATATATATAAAACGAACTAGCGGCTATGGTGCTATCTTATATGAAATATAAGGAACGTAAGTAAAACGTTGTAGCACTATGATAATAACATATACATATTATCTGAGACTTTTATACGGAGCATTGGCCTTTCTATACGCCGCTCTCGTATCTAACACTGGATCCCGAGTTTACAGACTCCGGGTTGGACTAATGACCTTAGTCTTCTGTGTTAGAAAATTTGGTAATGCGATGCGATGGTATAATTAATTAATTAATGGAATGGAAGGAAAGCCAAGAGGATGTGGCTCTTGGTGCGCGCTGTGATCACAAAAACGATACCAGGATGTCCGCGTACGGGTCCGTAAGTATCAAGAAAATTTCCCGTGAGCTAGAATGGCTCGTTGGTCGGAGACTCTACCGTTGGAGTGGCTACTGCCGTGGGTGACCCGCCATAATATATGGGTAACTAGAGACATGTCGTTTTAACGAGACATTGTCACTAGGTATAACTGAACAACTAAAACAATTGAGACTTATACAGTGGCGAACAAAACCATAGACGAGACTTAATACCTGTTTATTATCTCGTTGTTTCGCTTTGTTGTTCATTGGTTATACTTGTGGTTATTTTATTGTGTGATGGAGCCTACAAGGCTAAGGTAAATCAAATGTGAAAATTGTACGCTACGGCGAATGTATATTGTACATTATATTGTTATTACTCGATACGTTCGATATATAAATGTTGTATGGAATATTGAATGAATGTTTGGATATTTGGATGGATGGTTGAATGTTTATGGATATTTGGATGGATGGTTAAATTTATTATGCATGTTTACTACAGTATTGAATATAACTGTAAAATGGTAAAGCATGAAACCGATCTAATAATAAGACAGTTAAAATGACAAGTGACCATTAGGGTCCAGGCCCGGCATACTCAGCGTCTATCGCTGATACTACACCATTTCAGGTTGTTGATCATTGTCGGAGCTAAAGAGCAGGAACAGGGTAATTGGAGATGTTGTATAGTAATGAAGATGGTGTATGGTCTTATGGTAAGGTTATGTGTTTTTCAGGATTGGGTAGACGCACACTTGTCGATGATTATAATTTATGGACTTAGTATGATGTATAGGAGTTTCTCGTTATCACTGCGGTTAGCAGTTTGTTTATTTTGGAAGTTGGATGTAGTTTGGCTACGTTGCTCGCATGGGCGAGTAATGGCCGGTGACACCCGTGTGAGTTTTGTAATTGTTATTTATTTTTCCGCTGCGAGACGTTTTATTTATTGCTACGTGAGGGATTATATCGTGATTATGGAGAGGGGTGTTACATTCACTATGTCAGTTTCCAACAAAGGTCGCCTATTAGATAGAATATCCTTCATAAACTTAGCATAAATATGCATCTGAGATAAAGCATCGGAAAAAGGGATATTAATAGTCAACTTCTTAAAAATATTAAGAAATTTTCTGAATTGCTCATCTAAATTCTTTTTCTTCAGCCTATTAGGGAAAGGAATAGGGGGATCATAAGTAATTTGAGAAGGTTTGACAATTAAAGGTACAAAAGACTCCTTCTCCTTGGGTATTTCAATCTCTTCAACTTCAGCTGGAGACTCTCCTGATTTGTCAGATTCATCTTCATCTTCAGGAACATTGGAAACCAACTCCTTACCACTTCTCAAAGTTACTGCTTTAAGTTGCTCTCTTGGGTTTGGATCAGTCTGACTGGGGAGTGATCCTGAAGGTCTCTGTGCTAGTTGTTCTGCAATTCGACTCATCTATCTCTCTAGGCTCTGATTGACGGCGGCTTGATCAGCATTCCTAGTTGCCTGCTCTACAAACTTAGATTCAATTCCAGTAAATCGAGCATTAGTAGCCTGTCCTTGCTTAAGGAGTTCTGCTAGCATACTTTCAATCTTACTATTACCTCCCTGAGAATTCTGAGATTGTTCATGTTGCCTATTAAAATAAGATGGTCTATTTTGATTAAAACCTTGGTTACCCATTTGCTGATCATTACCTCTCCAAGGAGGCTGCTGATTATTCCTCCAATTGTTCTGATTAAATGAGTTAGAATAAGGGTTACCTGGACTGTTGTTTATCGAATTTACCTCTTCGGGGTTTCCAACTAAACCAGGTCCCTCACGGTTGAAGGTCTCATGGGCACCTCCACAATTTTCACAACAAGGGTTCAAGAAAGGCGAAGAAGTAGCTGCCTTCACAATTTGCTGTTGTTTCTGATTCAAAGCTAACTTTTCTTCAACCTTAGTTAGAGCAGCTAATTGAGCAGATACATGATCTTGCGGGGGAGAACTAAACATACCTGGCTCTCTCTTAGACTCACCTCTTCCCTTGTTCTTGCACCATTGTCTGGTGCTAGCAGTCATTGTATCCAGGAGCTCCATTGCTTCATCTCCGGTTCTCGCCATGAAATTTCCTCCAGATGAGGAACTCAGCAACATCTTGTTTGAATCGTTCAGGCCCTTGAAGAATGACAAAACCAACTCCTCGCTGCTCATACCGTGATGTGGGCAAAGAATCTGTAACTCCTTGAATCTATCCCACGAGTCATACAGAGATTCTCCTGGCTCCTGACAGAAATTTGTAATCTCTGCAATCTTCTCCCTTGTCTTTGATGGAGGATAGTACTTTGCCATGAATTTGTTTGCCAGATCCGCCCAAGTGTGGATGCTACTAGGCTGCAGACTTCGTAGCCACCTAGCTGCCCCATCCTTTAGAGAATACGGGAACAACTGCAACCGGATGCGCTCGTTCAGGTTTCCTGTCTTGTTGAAGGTATTGCAGAAGTCCAGGAATGCAGAGATGTGGTGTGGAGCATCATCTGAGTCGAGCCCGCTGAATTGTCCTTGATGGTACAGCGTGGTGATGAAGCTCGTTTTGAATTGCCATGCATCTAGCTCAGTTTGCGTCACCTGGGGGAGGACGATAGTAGAAGGCCTCCCTTCAACTGCTGGTATTCACCTAGAGTTGGTTTGGCTGCCATGGAGAACTACAACTGTCGTCTACTGTGAAAGTATCTCTCAATCTCTGGTTCAGGATCAGCTAAAGGATCACCTTCAGATCGTGTTCGACGCATGGATATAAATTAGCGTCTGTAAAAAGAAAGAAAGAATACTAAGCAAATAGAATTAAATAAAATGATTCTTAGAATTTTAAATGTAAACAGAGACAATAAAAAAAACATATATTAACCAACTTAAACTAATAGAAATAAAATTCAAATGAACAATCAAAATAAATTATGAATTGAAAAGGTAAACCAATTTATTCTAATTCAACTATACTCTGAAACGAAAACCACCAAAGAAAACTACTATGCTAAATTCGTGTGTACAAAAAGTACACATACCTTATACTAGGTCAAACGAAACCAAAATGGCAAAACCCAATTGAATAACCTAAATAAAAAAATAGGAAAAAAAAATGAAGTAAACGGAAATTCAATACGTAGAAAAACTTGAATCCAAGATTGAATTCGATGAAGTGTGTGAAGTACGTATAGTCTAGTCTGCTAAGTCTTTAGCTGAGAAGGTTAAGGGGCCTCCCCCTGTAGGCTCCTCAGGTAAGACTGCTAAGCTGGTAAATCTTTTTAATTCAGCTGTTGGTACTAATAAACCTGTTCTGTCCACTGCAGAGTTTCAAAAGGGAACTCCAAGTCATGACTCTGGTGGAAATATTCCTCCGGGTCCTGAAGATGCTTGATGATTGTTTAGATTTTAGTTTTGATGTCTAACATTAAAATGCTATCCTGGAATGTTTGTGGGGCTGCGAAACCTAGTTTCCTCCCCAATATTAAGAATTTGATTAATCTGCATCATCCTAATGTTGTTTTTGTCTGTGAGCCAAGGATTAGTGGTGATAGTGCTGCGACTGTATGTTCTAAAATTGGTCTCCCAAATTGCTTTTGTGTGGATGCTAGGGTTTTAGTGGTGGACTTTGGTTGCTCTGGGATAATTCTATCTCTGTTTCTATTGTTCATTCTACTTTTCAGTTTATACACACTCGCATCTCTTGCAATCATTTTAATTTTATCTGTACTTTTGTCTATGCTAGCCCGGATGACTCTAATAGGGTAGTGTTATGGTCTGAGCTGGATTCTCTGAGGAGTAATTTTTCGGATCTTTGGTGCTTAACTGGCGATTTTAATTCCATTCTCTCAATCAGTGAAAAGAAAGGGGGTATTAGGACTCTTAATAGGGGTAGTAAGGCCTTTTCTAATTGGGTTAGGTCTAATGGTCTTATTGATTTACCTAATAAAGGTAATTCCTTCTCTTGGACGAATAAATCCATTTTTGTTAAGCTAGATAGGACTCTGGTTTCTCATGACTGGTTTGACCATCTCCCTGACAGTTGGTACTATATTCTTCCTAGGATAGGGTCTGATCATTCCCCTATCTTATCTCATCTGTTCCAAAACTCCCCTTCTGTCTCTTGTCCGAAGCCCTTCAGGTTCCAGGCTGCCTGGGCTACTCACCCTGAGTATGCCCTATTTTTCACCAACCATTGGGAGGTGAGGGCTCTTTAGCCAATAAACTAAGTTCCTTGTCCCATGACCTCTCAATCTGGAATAAGTCTGTTTTTGGAAATATCTTCTACCAAAAGAGGAAATTACTCCGTAGAATTGAGGGCATCCAGAAAGCGTTAGAAAAGGGTCAATCTACTTTTCTCAGGAATTTAGAATCTACCCTTTCAAAAGATCTGGAAACCATTCTCTGCAGGGAGGAAGTCCTTTGGTTCCAGAAAGCAAGAGTTAACTGGATTCAGTTTGGAGATAGGAATACCAAGTATTTCCATAGGAGGGTCCTTATTAAAAGAGCTAAATGTAAAGTTACTTCTCTAAAGGATGATGAGGGTAACTCTATTGTGGGGGAGGAGAACCTTATGGGGCTGGCTGTTGATTATTATAGAAATCTGTTCAAACAGGAGACCTCAGACCGGTATCTCACTGTCCGCCACAATTTTCCTATTATCTCTGATGCTATTTTTGATCTCTGCAATACATCCCCTTCCCTGGATGAGATTGACAACATCATCATGAGTATGAATAACTTTAAAGCCCCTGGGCCGGATGGGTTTCAAGCTTGGTTCTTTAAGAATCACTGGGAGGTTCTTAAGAAAGATGTTTATGATCTGATTATGCAATCCTTTTCCTCACATAAAGTTGACCCTTCCATTAACTCCACTCTCCTCTGCTTAATCCCTAAAGTGCCGGTACCTGATCGGATGAAGGATTTCAGACCAATAGCCCTTTGTAATGTCACCTATAAAATTTTATCCAAAATTCTGGCTAACAAAATTAAGCTGTTTCTTCCTGAGGTTATTTCCCCTACCCAAACCAGTTTTGTTCCTGGTAGATGTATCCAGGACAATCATATCATCATGCAAGAAATTTTTTATTCAATGAATAAAGTTAGGAGCAAGGAAGGTTGGGCAGTTATTAAAATTGACCTTGAAAAAGCTTATGACAGGATTTCCTGGAGGTTTATTCGTGATACTTTAAACTGCCTTAATCTGCCTCCCAGTTTTATTGAGCTTGTTATGTCTTGTATAGAATCTGTCTCAATGAGAGTTCTTTGGAATGGTAGTGAGTCTGCCCAATTTCTTCCTTCTAGAGGTATTAGGCAAGGGGACCCCTTGTCCCCTTATATCTTTGTTCTCTGCATGGAGAGGTTGTCTCATATGATAGATATCTTTACACATGAGGGCAGGTGGGATGCCATTAGGCTCAGTAGGAATGGGCCTAAGTTATCGCATCTCTTTTTCGCTGATGACCTAGTTTTATTAGGGTCGGCCTCTAAGGATAACCTTTCTAATATGATGACTGCACTTCTAGGTTTCTGTGAGATGTCTGGTGGGAAGGTTGCCTTGAAAAATCGCGCATCATGTTCTCTAAGAATATAAGGCCTGATCAGAGAATTAGTCTCAGCAGGAGTATTGGGATCCCCATTGCTGATAATCTTGGGAAGTACCTAGGCATCAATATTCATCGTGGCAGAACCCAGGGTAAGTACTTTAGGGATTTAATTGACAAGGTTCAAAGTAGGATCAGTGGCTGGAAGGAGAAATCCTTGTCTTTTGCTGGAAGGCTGACCCTTGTGAAATCTGTCCTAAATTCTGTGCCTGTTTTTCATATGTTGTCTCAATCACTGCCTATTTCTGTATGTAACAAGTTAGACAGGATGAGCAGATGTTTCCTGTGGGGCCATAAGGAGACGGATCAGAAGCTACACACAGTTGCGTGGGAGACTATTTGTAAACCCAGAATAGAGGGTGGCTTGGGTCTCAGGAAAGCCACAGATATGAACCGGGCTTGCTTGGCTAAACTCAGCTGGAGACTCCTCAAAAATCAGGACAAGCTCTGGGCCAAAATCCTTTTGGATAAATACAAGAATCCTGAACGCAAGAGTGCTTCTCCTGTCTGGAAAAGTATCATCAGCGGCCGTGATCTGATAGCTGAAGGAACTAAATGGAAACTTGGTAATGGTAAGCGTATTCAATTCTGGAAAGATAAGTGGTTAGTTGACAAACCTTTGTGTTCTTATATTCTCCAATCAACTTCGGCTGACATGAATGTAACAGTTGATTGTTTCTGGCAACCAGGTAGAGGGTGGGATTGGGAATTTTTATCTAACTGCCTCCCCTCTGCTATCCTCAATTCACTTGCCAGTAAGGCTATATTTAATGAGGATATCAATGATAATATTACCTGGGCTCTTCATCCTTCGGGTAATCTCACTGTCTCTTCTGTATATGAGAAATTTTTCACTACAGGTCTTAAGGATAGCTTTTGGCATCTTATTTGGAGGCTGAAGATTCCTGAAAAGGTAAAGTCTTTCCTCTGGTTTCTTGCCCACAAGAAGCTGAAGACCAAGGCTCTCCTACACGCCAGAGGCCTGCATCCAGATGAGAATTGTTCAACCTGCGGCTCCAAGGAGGATGCGCTCCATGTGATGAGGGACTGCTTGGTGAGCAGAGATGTTTGGAACAATTTTGACCTGGATCACTGTCCGGACTTCTTCCAGCCAGGGATTGATGTCAAAGAATGGATGTCAATCAATCTGTCTAAGACCAAGTGGGCCTCCGGTGTAGGGGATGCAGACTGGAACCAAGCTTTCGCTGTTACTTGCCATTCCCTTTGGTGGTGGAGAAACTTCAAATACCACAATGCCATCCCTGGTGCAGAGAAGCTGGAGTTCCATACTGTCAAAAGGAAGATATATGATTTCACGAGTCTTCCCAGAAAGCTCAATAATCTGAATGGTTCTCGACCTGTACAAGGTAGTCCTGGTGCTTGGAAACCGCCCCTAGTAGGCTTCTTCAAGATCAATTCCGACGCAGCTATGAAGCCAGATGGTACTCTTGCTGCTGCTGGGGTCATTCGTGATCATCATGGGAACTGGGTTGGCGGTTTCACTCATCAAATGGGCCTGACCAATATCCATGAAGCTGAGAACTGGGGCGTTTTGGATGGGCTCCGGCTTGCCAAGGATATGGGCCTCCAGAGTATTATAGCTGAGCTTGACTCCCTGGTGGTTTTTGATCATCTCCATCGAAAGTCCTATGAAGATCTTCCGAATGAATCCCTTATTAAAGAATGTATTAGTCTTTCCTTATGGTTTGAAAATTGTTCCTTCTCTAAAATTAACAGAAGTTGTAATAGTCTAGCCGATTGTTTGGCTAAGGTAGCTCTATCCTACCCTAGGGGATATGTTAGGCTTGAGTCACTCCCAGGCGCTTGTGTAAGTTGTCTCGAGAACGAAAGTTTGTCTCTCCAGCCTTCTAATGGCTAGTTAATAAAAGTTTTCTTTTGGATCAAAAAAAAGAATAACAGTAGAAAAAAATCAAAATGTACGCCTGACTTAATAAAATAACAGAAGGAAAAGAAAAGAAAATCGAAAAAGAATAAAGACAAACAAAAACAGAAAGTAAAATGAAACAGAGATACGTAAAACTATTCCTAATCTTAGCTAATTAATTTAACTAGCAAGCGTACCGGTCGACAAAGTACGTAATCAAAATTCAAGAATTAGACAAAGTAAATGTCAACACAATGATCTCTACCTAAACAAAAAGAATAATACTAAAAAGAAGATAAAACAAATGTATCCTAATTAATCTAAAAATAAAAACAGAAATTAAATAAAACAGAGACAAATAAAACAAAATGAAACCGCGACACCAATCTAATTAAACTATAAAATATTAATCAGAATAAAATAAGACAAACCAAAATAAAAGTAACAATTAATTTCACTCAAAGCTAAGCACGTATTCCTAATTAACTAAAAACAAAAACGTACAATAAACTTAAACAAATCAGAAAGCAAATTAAAAACTAAAAGAAGAAGAAGAAAAACGTACGTAAACCAAGATGGAACGTGCAGTATTATTATCTAACAATTACGAAAAAAGTATATAATTAAACTAACTACCTAATGTAACCTAAAGAATCAAACCAAATCAAATTATATCAAACAGAATTCAGCTCGAGGACGTACTAGTCAAAACGTGTATATATAGATTTTTTTTTTTGGAAAATTACATCCCCACCCATCAGGTTTGACGTATTTACAAAAACTACCCACATACTTCATGAAATTAAATTCAACACCCATCTACTTTCCTCCGTCTTATATCTGTCATCCTTTCTTATTCCACCGTTAGTCACCGCCACATGTCACATTTTTAGTGGACTGGATGAATGCTGACATGTAATATGCCACCTCATATTCTCATAATACATGTCACCATAACTCAAGATGGCTTCAGTCGACAGAAACCAAACTCGATTTCGATCGAGTCCCACTAGGGTTCTTCCTTTCTCCCTTTTCTCCTTCTTCGACGATTTCGGATCGTTGCCTGCACTCTGACTGAACCGGAATTCGTCGGTGCGGTTTGTGCCCTAGCGGGTGTCTGGTATGATTTTGTTCCGTCGAAATCCACCCCGTTTTCCTGTTTTATGCTTACGGTTCTTGGTTGTCTCCTGAGCATATTATCCCCCCTTCCCCCTTATTCTTCCATGGTTTCGATTCCTGGTGTTGGAATCGAGTAGCCCTGTTGTGATTGTGGTCCTTTGAACTCTAGCGGTGGTGCTCGCCTGTTGTATTTGGTGTCCTCTGAACCCTAGTGGGTTTGTTGTATTTGTTGTCGTTCGAACTGTTGAGTTTTGGCTTTTGGCTTTGCAAAACCTGTGGATGTTCAACAAATGTGGTATGTAATTGAGTCAATTGTGGTACGGTATGCTTGCTTGTTTGGTTTCTGTCGACTGAAGCCATTTTGAGATTTCATTGGTTGATTAAGAAAGGGGTATCTGTTGGCCTTTTTTTGCTTCGATTACAGAATGTTGGTGACAGTAACTAAGCTTGTTACAGTTTTGTTGTCAACGAAACATGCTGATATGAATACACATTATAATTCATCCTCTGCCCCTTTTTTCTGGTATTAGCCTGGTGTTTGAACTAATTTTGTGATGAAGCGGTTCTAGATTGTATGCTATCTGGGTAGTTGAAGCGATAATGGTTTCAGTTTTGTTGCTCAATTTTATGGTCAATCAAATTGTCCAACCATCGTTGCTCCTACCCAAACAAGCTATATCTGGAATTGCTCCATAGATTACGTTATTCATTGTTTTGCTAATACCAAAAGTTATGGCTGTGATGATGGGGCAAATCCCTAATCTGAGCTCAAATATGTTTCTTTTACCCAAGGTTTGCAACATACATGTTTCAATTATCAATAACTGATGTTGTTTAATCAGGTAGCTTTATATACAACATCTTCATCCAGCAACAGAAAAGAGTGAAAGTCGCTTCATTTTCTACAATGAGAAATGCAACTACTGTAATAAGAATGCTCGGTTGTATGTATCTTTTACTTCCGACAATTATCGAAAACTGTTTTAAACCGTTGTTTGTCCTAATGGATATTCAAGTGGTGCATGAAATGGAAGCAATATTCCCATTTGTTGAGGTATGATAGTACCGGTGAGAAGTAACATCTGGTGGCTCTAGAGGCGGTATGCGGTTATTCAAGAACAAATTTCCAAGCTCAGTGATGAAGTAAAGAGCTGAAGCATCTTCTCCAGAGAGACATAGTTGATTTCAAGTCGGAAGTGAACAAGCTTGTTGTATTTTTCATATGTAATACTTGTCACGATTGTATTGTTGTACTTGAAGGTGGTGTAATTGTGTATCGAATCATGTAATGAAATACCCCAAACTAATTAAACATGTATTAAACATCTAATCACATTAATTAAGACTTAAACATGCCTTAAAAGTCAATTGAGAACAACAATGGTCAACACAAAGCAAGATATTGCACCCTTTGACTGTTAAGGGTAAATATATACCCAAATGAACTTCTTAGGACCTAAAATTTTGTCCTAAGCATATTAACAAATAACTAAACATACTACAATCCTTGGATAAGACTCCAACACAAAGAACAAGCATTTACATGCTTCAAGGTCAAGTAGGGCAAAAATGTGCTCTAAGAAACCTTAAAGATCTTATGACCTCTAATTGATATAAAATTGGATTCCTATGATCAATTATCATGTAAGGAACACAAAAAAACCGTTCTCAAAGAAAACTAAGCTCAGAAACACCTTGTGACACAAAATGTGCGCTAAAACACCTTAAAGCACGTTTTTGTGTATGAGCTCTAAGATAATGACTTTTTGTCACTTTAAAGACTAGATTACATTCTTTATCATTTATTGACATGATAGACTAATTATAAAGTCTAAATCAAAGTTTACAATAAAATCAAAATGGGTGATTTTGGGTGAATAGTACCCAAATAACATTTAATTACTTAACTTAACTATGGTCAAATGTCATCCATTGACCAAACCAAGCATTGCCCCGCCTTATTTCTGTCATACCCACCATTAAGCAACATAAATTCTAGCCAATCTAATGAATCATCATATACATTTCAAAAGTAACATTAATTAACTTAAAAGGCAAAACTAGTTTTCTTTCTCATTTGCCTTGCTTCCCAGCCGACACCAAGCATACTCACCCTCTCTTTTGCTTCTCCAAACCGTGGGAACTCATCAAATTCAGAAGAGAACAACAATTGACATAGGTAAGCTTATTAAGCCATTTTATGTTCATTCTCTTCACATTTCTTTCCTCTTTCCATGGAGCTAAGCATCAATCATTTCCATCCATGTTTCTAGCTTGTTTTGGAGGTTAAAAGGAGGGCAATTCTCGGCTGTAACAAGGGAAGAAGGTGGAGAATTCTAATCTTGTTCTTAAGGTATAAAAATGTGCTTTAAGCACTTATCTCTTGATTCTCTTCAATTCCGGTTGTAAAACCTGTTTCCCTTGGCTTATAATCTTCCATTTATCATGCTTGATCAGTATAAATTGAAACCACATCATTTGGTGGCTGATTCCAAGCTTAAACTCCATTTTAAGCCATTTTAATCATGGTAAACCCTAGCTTTCTTCTACCTAGATCATTGGCTGTTATATAGCTGAGTTTAAAGAGTGTTTGGATGCCTTCTTTCTGTTGGAAATTTAGGGCGAGAGCAACTTGGGAGATCCTTGATTTTTCAAGGTAAAAGTTCATGTTTTTCATGACTTAAATTACTCTTATGGTTAGTTCATGTTTGGGACCTAACCATATCATTATATTGCTGTTAGAACTCATCTAAGAAGCTGTGTAAATTCTCCTTTAAATTGTCGTGGCCAAACAAGGCCTTATCTTGGCTAAAATAAGGTATAAATCACTTAAACCTACACTTGGTATATTAATATGTGTTTATACATATGTGTATATATATGCCGTGAGTGAATGAGGTTATTAAGGTCTTATTTTGACCTTAGGTGATTAAGGAATGGTTTAGTAAATTTATATAAGTAATTAACTAACATAATTGTCAAATTTAAGACATTATGTGGAAAATTGGTAAATATGGAAAACATATGGGAGAGGCCAAGAGTTTGAAGTATTTTTGGGCATTTATGTGTAATTTATTTTATAAGCTAATGTTTGTAATAAGGCCATGTACTTTAGGCCATTTTATTTATGTATTTATGAGGTTTTAATTAAGTTTAGGTGGTAAAAATATATTACCGCAAGGTATAGGGGTCTAAAGTGTAAATAAATTAAATTTGGGGGCTATATATTAATAAAGCAGAAAATTAGAGGTTTAAATGAGTTTAAATAAAAATTATAAGGTTTTATAAAGTTTTGGGGTTAAATTGTAATTTCTAAAAAGTATGGGTATAAACCGTAATATATGGAGATTGATGGTCAAGGAAATATTAAGGAGGTCAACCTTGACCATATGGTAGGTTTTGACCAAATTAGATAAGTTAAATAACTTATTAAGGTTTTATAATAAGATAAGTATTTAATTGTAACAATTTTATAACATATGTGGTAAATATGTTATTACCAAAATAAAGGGTGTAAAATCGTAAATTATAAACCCCATGGGCTATTAGGAATTTTTAGGAATTTATTTGGTTGATTTTGGAATTAAATAAACTATATATGTAATATATAGTTATTATGTCATTGTGACACTTAGGATAAATATATGTGGTGGAATAGTAATAAGCGAGAATATATGGGTTAGTAATGTAAATTATAACCCTTGGGTAAAATTTGATGATTTTTAGAATTATATAAGAGTATTTAATAAGATATATGTATAATATATAGTTTTAATGATATTATGAAACTATATGTTATAAACTGGGTCAAAATGTAATTATAGAAAGTTGGTGGGTTGAAAAATAATATAGACCATATATAGGGGTCTGTTCGCATATTGAGGAAAATATATAACCATAGGTTATTTTATATTAAGGTTTAAAAGTTATAATATATGATATATATTACATAACATTATATATGTGGTTAATTTGTAAATTTGGAAAGTTAAATAAATAAGATTATAAACTAAGGTATTTATTGAATAAACCTTAGGAGTTGTAATTATACAACATAAATTGTTACATAATATTAGGATAATAATCTTAATATAAGTTGTATAATATAATACAACTAATGGAAATAATCATCTAATATAAGATGATAAAATGTAACATATAATATAAGAGTTTTATAACTCATGGAACTTACCTATATTGGTAAATATATACATATACAAGAATAATGTATATAAGGATGGATATATATTATGGTTGGAAACCATATAATATAATGGTGGTGGTTATTGCATAAAAATAGTTACAAACTATAAGTTATAAGTTTTTGAATGGAAATATAGTTTACTAAAGATAATGGATTATATAATAAAATGTATTATAATGGATGGTGGAAAAATGATACAATGTAATAAGTAATGCATGCATACATGCAACTATGTGTGCCAAGCCCTCGTGGCTTGGTGGTAGAGGAGTGGTGTCCTCGAACCAAAGATCCTGGGTTCAAAACCTACCCCACTTATCAAAAAAAAATACATGCAACTATGTGTTATATACCTAAATTAAATGATGGATAAGATTAAAGAAATTTAACGAATTAAGCTTATAGTTTATTATCGTTTAGTTCATACTTCAGACGAAGGCGCTTGATGAGCTACTGGTCTACACTGCGCATCCTTGGTTGATCCGAGTTTATTAAAGGGGTTTGATCCGGGTTGTCCTAAGGAATTCCTTGGGCATGGATTTGGTTGATATCACTTGTGTGTTATGTGTTTTGGTTACGTATATGTGATTATGTGTTAATGCATTAATTATTCATGCACGAGCGTCCTACGGGACTAACACTACGTCGACTATAGATCGACTTATATAAACATACATATACATTATTGTGATGACAAGACGGTTACTTGATATAATACCATAGTATTAATATTAAGTATATGGTAACCTAAGTAAAACACTTAGGAACGAGTCACGACATTGTCGGTCTCTAGAGCATGGATCTCGAACATGAATATAACCTAGATTACTTCTAGGTATGCGTGACCCATTGGGCACCTAATTAATAATTATATTCTCCATAAAACTAAGAGCATATCTTAAACATTATGAGAGAGAGATGGTGTGAGTTGAGGTGAGGAATCCAGTGTAGTTTACGAACTACCTAGTTGCACATTTGTGATCACTGAGGGGTTCCCGATCGGGTTCCGCTCCAGGTTTATACCCAACGAGCCCTATTTGGATCGTGGGTCAGGTGGCTACGGCCTTTATATGGACGCCTTACGAGGCAAAGTGAATAGTCAGGGGCCTCCGGACCTCTGGCGAAATGAGCACCTTTGTGTGTACGGGAGGACTACTGTCCATGGTGAGGTAATTGGGTTGTCCTAACTTGACGCCCAACTGGTAAATAAATAATTAAACATGGTTTGGATAGATGGGGCCTTGAAGGCCAAGGTAAATTAAATATAGAAACCGTTCGCTACGGCGATTGTACATTGTACATTATACTGTAATTACTTCGCTATGTTCGATTATATAACTGTTGTTTGTGATATGAAATGAATGTTTGGATTGGATGGATGGTTATGTATTTATGAATGTTGGATTGGATGGATGATTAGGTATATTTATGCATGTATATTACAGTATTGATTATAACTGCAAAATGGTAAAGCATGAAACCAATCTAATAATAAGATGGTTAAAATGACTAAGTGACCATTAGGGTCCAAGCCCGGCATACTCAGCGTTTATCACTGAGACTACACTTATTGTGCAGGTTGATGATCATTGTCGAAGCCGAAGTGCGGGAACAGGGTAGTTAGGGATTACTTTAATTACCGTACAAGAAGTTTATTTGTATAACGATGTTAGACTGGGAATTGTATTATGGTACGGTGATGTATATTTGGGATTGGGTAGACGCTCACTTGTCGATGTTTATGAGTATGGACTTAGTATGATGTATAGGAATTATCTCGTTATCACAGCGGTTAACAGTTTGTTTATGTTGGTTGTTGGATATAGTTTGGCTTCGTTACTCGCATGGGCGAGTAATGGCCGGTGACACCTGAGTGAGTATTGTTGTTATTATTTATTCTTCCGCTGTAAGACGTTTTATTTATTGCTACGAGAGTGATTATTACGTGTTTAAGGAGAGGGTTGTTACATGTAACCTGGATTGTGAAGGCGGATATTATTGTTTCAGTTGGAATTTAATCTATCAAACTTTACTTTACTTTTGTCTCTCATATTCCTCAAATATACCCTTTTGTAACTTTAATCCCTAGTATAATCAGTTGCTTGAGTAGATGCTCAATTTAGCAGTTAAAAAAGGAAATGGTACAGGAATTACGGAAAGGGATCCTCCCTTAGAAGATGAAAAGAAAAAACAAACCATCCTGTTTCCAGTTTTTAGGAATTCTTCAACTATACACATCCACCTATCAGAAATTGACCACATAAAAGCGCATACTGCTACAGTATACTTGAATAAATGCTATATATTATCACTAAAGAAACTATAACGATTGTAACAATCAAAAGCCATAATTTGTAACAGTCTAGAAGAATATATACTGTTATCCATAAACTACAGTGATAAGCTAAGCTCAGGGTCTGTATAGTCATAGCTGGTTTTGACAATTTGAACCACAACAGTGCATTAACACCATGATTCAACAGTAGCAGGCCACAAATACTGGCAACACCACCATAACCAAAGGTTCAAGCCATCCACAACCACCGGCTGTTAAGTTTGGAAACAAAAGCAGAAGCAAAATACTACAACCACCAGAAGTTCAACCAGCCTTACTACAACAAACAAAAGCAAAGTACTACCAAACAACTTCCTAACACAGCCACACGCATGTTCTCTTTCAAACCAAAACAAAAAATTGTTCTGCAAACAGAAGCAATAGACTTGTTGGTCATTGTCTTGCTCTTCTATATCTTCAAGTGGCGCCTAACTTCTCAAACACCTGAGACAGAATAACAGTTTGTTAATTTATGTTAGATTAGATAACTAACTGGATTTATGAACAATTAGAATATAGAAAACCACCTTGCGATGTGGTCTTCACTTTTTTCCTATGACTTGGTCTTGAAGAGGAGGCAAATTCATTACCCTTTCGTTTTCTAGCTGGTGAAATATCCCTCGTGGCACCATTCCCATCACCACTATCATCAGCAAGTACAAGACCCGCACCTTGACCTTCCCCTCTATTGGTTTGACTAGAACATGTTCTAGAGTTGTGACCACGCTGCTTGCATTTCCCACAAGTCACATGGGTAGATCTTTTTGTGCTGGACCAGGTTCACCTTCTTCCCTTCGCCTATTTTTCTTTGGCCTTCCTGGTAGTTTTTTAAGAAATGGTGGGGACTAAATCTTCAACTGATGAGGTTCTGGCCACAGAGATAGATCCGGGATAGGGGAGATTGCAAACTCATATGTGGCTGCATACTTTGAGGTAGAGAAGTAAGGATCGACAAAATGGTCCTTGTCCATTCTTTTCCAATTGAGGATAGCACAAGCATGCTTGCAAGGGATTCATGATATATCCCAAGCCATGCAATCACAGTGCCTGTCTCTAAGATTCACAATGTAATGTCTGTTTGAATCCGTGACTTCAAATTCATAATCACTGCTTGCCGTATGGCCACATCGACAACCAGCTTTCATGTTCTTTTATAACACCTTCTTTGCATAAGGTGTGATCCTCCCACTCAACTTGTTAACAGATTTTCTTCTGTCATTCAGCTTCTTCATCAATGTATGCCTGAGGGATTCTAGAAGCGCAAATATGGGACTGCCTCTTATTCCAGACAACTTGATGTTGAAAGATTCAACAAAGTTGGAAGTTGTCTCTATGACTTTGACATCCTTCGGCATATGCAATCTTACCCACATGTTGTAATCAACTTCTCTGAGGTAACGAAATGCGCCTAAGGATGTCTCCTCAATCCTTTTAAGTACATCCTTAAGTGCCGCATTTGTGTAACATTGTGCCGCCTCCCAAAACAAGTTTCTCAACAAGGCACCTGATAACAATTGTCAACTCTATTATTCAAGTACTAAATATACCGAAAAGTAATACAGTAACCCAAAATAAATAAAGAGGATGAATACGAGCAAATACCGGGATGATCCTTCTTGAAGTTGGCATATAAGCGTCTACAACATATTCTTCGAGTCACCTCTGGCATGACAGCTTCCAATGCGGGTTCAACACCCTGTTACAATACATGAATGTGTAAAGAAAGGCATAAAGCAACAATATGAATTAGCTGAATGAAAACCAAATGTGATAATAAATATAGTGTTACCTTCTGTTGATCAGAGATAACGATCCAATTTCTCCGCACGTCTTCATCCGCTATCAGCCGCAAGTTACTAAAGAAGTACAGCTCTCTGTTGTCTCACTAGCAACGATAGCAAAAGCTATGGGAAAGATGTCGTTGTTGCCATCAAGAGAAACAACACTTACTAGAACACCACCATACGGCCCCTTCAGATGGCAACCGTCCACACCAATAAAAGGTCTACAACCCTTTAGAAAGCCCTCCTTCAACGCTCTAAAGCAAATGAACAGCTTGCTGAAAGTTGGAGGACCATTGTGATATTCTTGATACTTCAAGTCTATTATAGACCCAGGGTTCCTCTCGAGGACTATTTTGGTGTATTGGTGGAGATTGGCGTAAGATTCAGCATGATTACCCTGTAACAACTTCATCGCCTCTTTCTTTGCTCTGAAGCATTTCATGTAATTAGCATGCACGCCATACTTTGTCAGAATGAAATGTTCAATGGCATTTGGGGACATAGTCATGTTTGCCCTCAATTCAGGCAAAACCTTTCGCATAACCCAGGTAGAAGTTGCTGCGAGGTTTTCTGTCAGCCATGAACATATATGTTCTCCTTTTATTGTCTTTATCATAAAGGTCACATTGTCTTCCAGCAAAGAAGCATGAAGCCGCCACTCACATGTGTCAAGGTTGTTACACCTTACAGTATACTTCCATGGGTCATTTGCCACTCTGTACAAGTCAATACCTTCTTGTACAACGTAGTCCTGCATAACTTCTCTGAACTTGGTCTTGTTCAAGAACATCGGGTGAGGTTCTAACTTGATGGTGCCATCTGGATGCATCTCAAAAGGTTTCCCATTTCTCAAATACGACTCATCTCCTACGACACCTTCATTCTCATCACCAGACTAGTACGCACCCTCACGCAGAGCATCTAGGTCATCATCTTCAACATCAACACCTTCATCATTGACGATAGAATCTGACTCATCCCCTTCACTTGAGCTGAAATCTTTGTTCTCATCTGATTTAATGTCCCAAGAATCATCAGAGAAGTGAGGATTTTGTTCCTCGGTGAATTCTTCATTGTTTCCTTCACTTTGCAGTTTTGATGTTTTTTCGTTATTCACTGGGACAATCTGTAAATCATAATTTCTAGACACCCTTGTGTCCACAAGGAAGTTGTCAGTTGCACTATTGTGGTTTGATGCAACTCTAGGACTAGACAAGGTCTGTGCATGTGAAGTGCTTGGAACAGCCCTATTAAATGCTTGATTCGGTGACTGTTCCGTAGAAGGGGGAACCAATGGGGCACCTCCATCAATGAGATTAATAACTCTTGCCTTTTTCTTTTTCCTTGTTTGTGTTTGAGATGGAGGGAGTGTTGTTTGAGGTGGGGCTGATTGTGAATGAGGTGGTTGTGTTGGAGGACCGGGTGGTTGTGTATGAGGAGGTTGTGTTGGAGAATCGGATGGTCGTGAATGAGGTGGGTGTGTTGGAGGATCGGCTGGTTGTGAATGAGGTGGGTGTGATTAGGGTGGGACAGCGGGTTGAGTTTGAGAGGGTTGTGTTTGTGGTGGTGAATCGGGATATATCACTATTTGCCCATCTATCTCCAACTCATCCTAATCAACACCAACATAAACTGCATCATCATCTGTACTGTCTCTCTCTTTTCCATCCCTTCTATCTGCATCTTTCAGCCAGTTTTTGAAAGTAGACATGAGCTCAGTTTCTTTTGACCCATCTTCAACTACAATCTCAATCAGCTCTTTCCCTTCAAACAAGGACAACATTGCCATCAACTGTCTGTCACAACCAATTTCTATTTTTTTCTTGCTTTTAGGGTGCTTGTAGAAGAAAGAAGGACATTTTGGTTCTGGCAATTGTGCAATATTCTTAATCGCTTGTAGATAGTCATTAACCAGCTATATTATGGAGTATCTGTCAGGATCAAATGGCGCCTCAACTTTGTGACGTCCACTCTTGTATAGTACTTCAATAAACTGTTCCATTACTGCTAACACACCAAAATTCAAAGATACTAATCAATTTGAATAGATAGCACATTTGTAAATAACACTACATCAGATGAATAACAACTACATTCACAACAGAACTCTAACAGTCTATTCAAACAACATAACCAACATTCTGAGTAATCGAAGCAAAAAAAAGGCCAATAGATACCACTTTCTTAATCAACCAGTGCATTCTCACAATGGCTTTAGAGGATAGAAACCAAACAGGCAAGCATACCGTACCACAATTGACTCAATTAGATACCACATTTGACAGAAACCAAACAGGCAAGCATACCGTACCACAATTGACTCAATTAAAACCCACATTTGACAGAAAAAAAACAGGCAAGCATACCGTACCACAGGCAACCAAACAGGTTTTGTAAAACTAAAAGCCTAAACTCAGCAGTTCGAACGGCAACAAATACAACAGACCCGCTAGGGTTCAGAGGACACCAAATACAACAGGCGAGCACCACCGCTAGAGTTCAAAGGACTACAATCACAACAGGAATCGAAACCATGGAAGCAGAATAAGGGGGTAGAGGGGGATAATATGCTCAGGCGACAACCAAGAACCGCAAGCATAAAACATGAAATCGGGGTGCATTCCGACGGAAGAAAATCATACCAGACACCCGCTAGGGCGCGAACCGCACCAACGAATTCCGGTTCCAGTCAGGGTGTAGGCAATGATCCGAAATCGTCGAAGAAGGAGAAAGGGGTGAAAGGAAGAACCCTAGTGGGACTCGAACGAAATCGAGTTTGGTTTCTATCGACTGAAACCATTTGAGTTATGGTGACATGTATTATGAGAAGATGAGGTGGCATATTACCATGTCAGCATTCATCCAGTCCACTAAAAATGTGACATGTGGCGGTGACTAACGGTAGAATAAGAAAGGATGACAGATATAAGACGGAGGAAAGTACATGGGTGTTGAATTTAATTTCATGAAGTACGTGGGTGGTTTTTGTAAATACGCCAAACCTGATGGGTGGGGATGTAATTTTCCCTTTTTTTTACATAAAGTTAAATGAAACAACGAAAAGAATAATACTAAAAAAAAGAAAACAAAAAATAAAAAAAACGTAGTAGATCCCAATCGAACAAGAAAAACCGTAACCAACAAACTAAATTTGGATGGAAAACTTTATCCGTAGAGATTCAACCAAAATAGAATTAAAATAATCTGAAAATA
The DNA here is from genome assembly GCA_023374045.1 of Limonium bicolor. NCBI lineage: Eukaryota > Viridiplantae > Streptophyta > Magnoliopsida > Caryophyllales > Plumbaginaceae > Limonium > Limonium bicolor. The sequence continues at coordinate 260,587,974 of CM041780.1, forward strand.
TAAACACAAATAAATAAAAAGAAAACTAGAATAAAATCTAAATAAAAAAATGTCAATTAACCGTGCCAGAGGTCCCCGGCAACGGCGCCAAAAATTTGTAGCAGAAATATGTGACTACTTCTACCTAGGCAATGTACCTATCATTTTGCGGGATAGTGAATTGAGTGGGGGTTGTCGATCTCAGGGACCTCGTTCAATTAATTGATAGATTTAAATTAACTTAACTGAGAAAACTAACTTAAATTAATAAAACGGGAAAATATCACTTTTTCAGGTTTTTCAATTAATTCAACTTAAAAGACCAACATAAAATAATAAATTGATACAATGGTAAAAATAAACAAAACAAATCTTGGTTTAAGATCTAGTGAATTAAAAACACTCCCTGGGTTATTCCACTCGTCTATTCCGTCGAATTCAACTAATATTGATTTTCACTATATTTAGCAATAAACTCAGGAATTATAAATAGTTCGTTGACCGGTCCCTATACAACGAACCCTAATTAATTGAAATAACAAGCCGCAAACCATGCCCAAGTTAATTCAAGTTAAAAGCATTAAACACAATTCCAATTGGAGACAGATTAACCTATAGGCAAACCATGCTTCTAGTCATTAATCCGGTTTGACTTCCTATGTCTAGAACTTAATCTCAGCACTGCATTTTGATATAAGCTCTATAAGAATCACTTAGAGAATTGGCAAGAAAACTCAAGCGCATTAAGGATTGGAATCAAACTATTGCAAAATTATAATAATAGAGACAAATTCACATAACGTAAATTCGACGAAAAGGACTTGCTTCCCTAACCCGGGAAGCTAAATAAAATTACTCACTCATGGTTTTATGAACGAAAACAAACATTGGTACGAACATAAAATTATAAAACATAATGAATAATAATAAAACACGTAATAATAACGTAAATAAAAATAAGTTACCAATGCCCTCTGTTTCTTGTTCTTGAACTCGGTTGTTGAGTGGATGTCTGCGTTGAGCTGCTGTTGCTGTGGTGTGAGTTGCTGGGTTTTACGTATGAAATGGGTGGATGGATTGTGATGTATATATGGCTGGAGATGGATGATGGTGGGTGGAAATGTAGTGTACAGGTTTTGTGAAGATAGAAGATGGAGATGATTATGGGTTGTAATGGGATCGATTTTGTGTGCAGGTATGGGAGTGTAGTGTGATGGATTTTGGGCTGTAATGGAATGGAGGTAGTGCTGGGATATGTTGCTGTCTACGGTGGTATTGTGGATGGATAGGAGTAGTAGATGGAGAGGTGTTGTACTGTGATGGATGCCATCAGATAGAGGAGTGTAGCACTCTATTTATAGAGTTGAAATGAGAATATAATAGTGGATGTGATGATAGTTTTGATGCTGGAAAGAATAGGTTGAAGCGTGGGATTAGTTGAAAAGAAAATAAGAGACTGGAAAGTAGTAGGATCGTGGTGTATATGCTGGAATGATGCAGAGAAATATGTGGGGCGGTGGTCTATTGTGATAATATATGTTAATTATACTTTTTTCATCACATTTGTGGCTTTAGGACTGTCGGATCTGGTCTGTCTGAACTTGTGTCCGAACATGCAAGTTCGGACAGCCCGATATTACGCGAATCAATTTTTCGACTATGTTCGGACACAAGTTCGGACACACTATGGACACAACTTGAAATGCCTCTAAAATCTTCGTCCGAACTCCGATTTGATCCCCGTTTGTGGTGTTGGAAAGCTCGTGATGAGATCTATGCATTTCCACAATTATTTCCTGCTTTTAATAGATAAATTTGCATCAGTTCTTGCCTAAAGTAAGAATCATGAAGAGCATTGGATAAGTGTGAGAAAACGCCTGAAAACTTGCATAAAATAGGAATTTATAACATATAAAACTATATCACTTTCACACTTATCATGAACCTTTGTGTTACTTGTGAAGTAGTATTGATGGCTCTTGGATAATGAACTATACATGGTCAAATGACCATTGGAATAAGGAATAATAAAAATGAACTATGTTCTTGATGAATAATGAAAGATGAACTCGGATGAGAACAAAAAAGGGTCTTATGATGACCTTTGGTAAGAGAACTTACTTATGATTTGATAGTGATCTTTATGACTTTAATGTATGAATACTTCTATGAGCATCACAAATTTGATTCACTTTTGATGGTGGAAAGCTTGAAATCTAAGTGATTACAAAATGATGTAGCTGATGAAGTGTATTCTTGAGATTTACCATGACACGGTGTGAGATGGATAACAAGACGATTCAGTTGATTTAATACCTCTTATTCTGGATGATTAAGCCCTTATGAATGGTTATGGATGAGTAAATCTTGATGAATAATTATGGGTGGGTGATCCTTATAAATGATTATGGATGAGTAATTCTTAATGAATGGATATGGGTGAGTAATCCTGATGAATGATTATGGATGAGTAACTCATGATGAACAATTATGGATGAGTAATCCTTTTAGATCATTGGATGAGTAATTCTTGATGAATGATTATGGATGAGTAATCCTTGATGAATGATTACGGATGATTTGTCCTTGGTAAATGATTGTGGATGATTAATCCTTAATGAATGAACGGATGATTTATCTTTGATGAATGATTATTGATGATTAATCTGTGATGAATGATTATGGAAGATTGATCCTTGCGGAGTAATTATGAATGAATAATGTAAGGGAGACATACTCTTTGTATCCGATGGTTGAATGAATTGATGAATAAATGGAAGAGGGAGACGGACCCTAGATATCCGGTGACGAATTGAGGTTGTTAGCCTTCACGGAACCATAAGGGAGACGAACCCTAGATATCTGGTGATGAATTGAGGTTGTGAACCTCTATGGTTGAAATGAGGCAAATTCTGTATATAGCTCACCTGGTTAAAGTGCTTACTTGGAAACCTACTATTTGGTAAATATTCAATCGGAATTAAAACTTAGATGGAGTAGATTTCCATTGCAGTTTTCGAGGAAAAATTATGGAGTTTGCAAGAGTTTTGGTGTGCTTGATTTGATTAGAGTTAATTGTATAATGTAATGTGATGGTTTAGTGGATGTTGGTGGCTAGTTAGGTTGTAAATACTGGTTTTATAAGTTCAATATATGCGCTTACCTTTTTGTTCAAAAAAATGGTTGAAATGAGGGAAACAGACCCTATAACCGGAGGCTATGTGTTCCATTGATATTTGAAATGATTAGTTAGATGGACCATAGATATTTGGTGATGAATTGAGGTTGTTAAACTCTGCTGGAGTATGAAGGTGTTGCTGAGATAGTCGTACAACTGAACAAGTCAATCAACAAGAGAAGGGCCCGTCCCTGCTGAAAGATCGAGTGAGTCTTTCAGTCGAACGAGTCTTTGTCTTTACTGATAGATCGAGTAAGTCCATCCGTGTGGGTTCATCCATCAGTTGAGAAATTTAAGGAGCAACGTTCACTAAACCATAATGGTTATCAACCATCATCCTTGGACCGAAATTCATGCAAATTTGAGTAAAATTCGAAGCCTTGACTTTCTAATAGCTCGAGAGAGTCCGTTAATCAATTGTGAAAATTAAGGAGCAATGTTTACTCCCTTTGTTCATAAATATTGGCTCTAGTAAGCTCAGTCAAGTGAGCAACGTGTTAAATCCGAAAATATAACAATATGGACAATGAGGTCCTAAAATTTTAGAACTGACAGAGTCAGTCTGCTACATCAGACGTGAGAGTGATAATTGAACGTTGCCAAGTCATCCAATGGATTGGTAATTGTCCGAAAATTAAGGACCAAGGCTTAGAAACATTCACAAAGAAGTTAGGACTGGATTTTAAGCAACTACAAGTAACTACAACGTTCAGATGGCAGAAATTTCGGAAACAGACTCCCGCAACGGCTCCAGAGGCTTGGCTATATAAAGCTATAGAATTCTCATTTGCATTTGCGCTTTTCCGCCCCAATACTTCCTATGTTATGGAGAAGTTACCAGGAACAAGAGTTTTTCTGTCATTTTTAGTTAATATAGTTTGTACATTATCGATAGACTCAATCTAGGGTGTTCCTAGGCTCACTAAACTCATCAAAGAGCGGATCAGATAATGTGTAGGGTGAGTGAGTGAGTTCCACTGAGTAGATCCTTTCTACTTAGTGGGCAGTGTAATTTGTTATGTTTTGGCCAAGAAATAAAATAACTTATATTGTGTATCTGTCTGAGTTTGAATGAGTGTTTTCACATCTCTAGTGCTTCCGCATACGTAGTTCGATTGAGTCAAATGTTGGGGTTAAAACCTAATTCGGCAAGTGTACTGGTCTTTGTAACAAGTTTTCCTAGAAAGTATTCCCTAGGTTATCGAACCAAGGAGGCAGTGTCTAGTTTAATCTCAAATTAAAACAACTATTAAACTAGTGGAAACAGAAAACAGGAAATTGGGGGTTTAATTGATGATATTATAATTCTACAATTAAGTCTAATAAATAATAACAAGAACAATAACAATAACCATAACTGTGGAAAAGAAAGTGTTGATTTTCTTGATAACTAATGAGAGAAATCCCGGTTTACTACTCCTCCTAGTTCTCAGTTCCCCACTCAATGTGTTCACCCAATTCTTGATTAAAATCCCAGATCAAATTATTTCACGTTCGGTCTCCCGCTCGGCGAAATCTAACTAACAATTACCAAACCCTAACTCTCGTTATGAATTTCCTAATTGTTAACAGCTTTAAGCACGATCTAGTTAGATAGTCAGTTGATATTTTAAAGGAATTGTCGTCTCTAAATCAACTGGTTTTGTTCCTACAGTCTATTGAATGCTGCAGTTCTCACTTGTAAGCAGACAAACTAGTAATCTCTAACAATTGGCCAGACTATCAGAGAATTTATATAAACTAAGAACAAAACTTTAATCACATTAAACTGGTAAAATCACAAAGATAAAGGAACTTCGAATTCGGATTACATAGCAAACCGGGATCTAAGGGTACTACTCAGCCATAGACATGTTTACAATAAACAAAACTGTAGTAAGTAGTAATAGAGAAGTGGAACAAGAACAAACTCTGTTGTGAGACTTCGTGGTGAAGTCTCTATGTTGAACGTCCTCTCTGCTCTCCTCGAACTCCCGATCAGAATCTCTCAAAAATATGCTAACTTTCTCTCCCTGTTGTATCCCAAAACTGTTTCGTAAAATCAAACTTAGGTTTAAAACTCTCCCCCTCTTCTTTAATACACGGCGGCATCTTAAATATTAAATAAACTCTTTTATTTTCGTGACGTGATCTCCGGTCTTCCGCTTATATTGCTCCGGGTTTGCAAACAAGTACGCAAACCCGGACCACCACTAAAACTCGGAAGAAGGTTTCCTCTTAGGGATGGTCCTGGTTTACAAACAAGTACGTAAACCCGGACCACGTCTGAAATTAGGCAGAGAGGTCTTTGACGGGATGGTCCGGGTTTACAAACTAGGACACAAACCCGGACCATCAATAAAACACGGCAGAAATAGGCGAAATTCAACATTTGACTCTGGTTTGACTTCCACTTGTTGCCTCAACCTCTAAAGTCTTCATTTAAGCACCTTCTTGAGTATTTTATCCTGAAAACATATCAAATCAGTCATAGGAGACAAATACAACAACAAAGTGTAAATAAAGCATTAAGGAGGGAATTTAAAGTCATAAGGTAGATAATTAAGCATGAATTAGCCTAGTTAACTTAGACAAATTCCCGACTTATCAACTTCCTCACACTTAATCTTTCCTTGCCCTCAAGCAAATAGAAACAAACTGAAATCTTACAGAAGGGAGACGTCAGTTTAGAACCGTGCACAAGGAGATCTAATAATGAAAAGCAGTCGTAGAAAACAATGATCCACACTTGCAGGTTTTCATAAACAGTGAATTGAGAAGTACTTTCCAAAGGCTTAAGACACATAGTAAAACCACTTGGCTCAGATTTCACTCAGGGACTACTTTCCAATTAACTTTCCACAACGTACTCATAATCGAGAATGAATTTGCACTTTGCATTTGAAATTAATAAATTTCTTCAACTTTCTAAACAAGCATTAACTTTCTCTTTTATACCCCTCAGACTTTTCTCTCCATTCATGTAACGGTGTTGGGTCTTCTATCCCAAATCAGATGACCTTAGATAGATGGGTGATGAAGCACCCCAAGGACTTAATTACCAAATGGACGAGGCTTGTTTTTGGGCTAAAAGTTCGATTAGAGGAGTACCTTGTCTTTGTCCTTCCTTCCTTTCATTCAAGAATCATTTCCAAAGTCCCCAAGTGAAATCAAAGACAAATAGTTACACTAATAGGCTTAACTTTTTTAATAAAGAAACAGAAAAACATTCACCAAAACTGCACTTACAAGCAGTACAACCAGAATTTCCACAACTGTTCTCCATCTTTGATCCCACATGAACTAGTGCTACTTGTGCGGTGTTCCAAACCAACTTTTCCAACCACTGAATAAGACTCAGGTATATTACGCAACAAAAAAATTTTGAGGTCCAACAAAAATGTAGTGAAAATGAGTGGTAGCCTTAAAAATGTTCAAAATTAGCACATTCGAATGTAATTAAGCATGAGCATGTGTAATTTCCCCTCCTCACACTTAAAAATAAGCAATTCCCTCATTGCTTCATGAAAATGATTAAGAAGGAAGGAAAACACAAATTCACAGAAAACAATGTTCGAAGAATAAAAAGAAGTTAGAAAATCTCGCCCCTGGAGTATGGTGAGGACAACGTCCTCACACTTATGTAAGAACATCAGGGTGTTGAATTCTGTAGAAAATTCGATAGAGCTTCCTCTGTTTCTCTTAATACCTCACACGCAACAAAGTCAGACGTGTACCGCAAGCAATAAAACCAACAACCAATACTGACTTGCAGAAGCATTAAATGTACGGGTAAAACATCATAGTTAAGTAATACAACGAGAATGTAAAAGGCAGAATTCGAATCCAAAAGAGAAATAAAACAGAAGTACAACCGAATGAAAAGTTCTAAAAAACAAGAAAATAAAACAAAACAAAATAAGCGAAAGAGTAAATTACTCGGAACCCCCTTCAGGTATGGGCATAATACAGTTAACCCCCTTGTGTTTATCATAATTATTGGTAACCACCTTGAGGTTACGGTATCTCTTACTATGAGCCCCCGAACTATAACTTTGTTATCAAAACGCTAACTACATGCTGACCCATCAGCTTAATCACATTATTAATGCCAGTTTGAACAACAAAACTGCTTAATCAACATTATTTAACTCTCTCTCGTCCTAATTCAGATGCATTTTTGAGGTAGGGTTGACGTTTTTCGGACAATAAGAATACTGATTAAGCATTGTTTTTTGTCCAACTTGTCATTAATAATGTGATTAAGCTGATGGGTCAACACCTGGTTAACATTTTGATAATGAAGTTATAGTTCGGGGGCTCATAGTCAAAGATACTGTAACCTCAAGGTGGTTACCAATAATTATGATAAACACAAGGGGGTTAACTGTATTATGCCCAATTCTCAGGGGGGTTCCGAGTAATTTACTCTAAATGAAAAGTCAGAAAATGAAATAACCCAAACTCCAGAAACCTAAGGGCGTGGAGGCTGTGACTGTGTCCCATGCGGAAGATACCACGCCTCCATATGGGAAAAGCGGGAATCATACTCAGCCATCCTCTCCTCCTGGCGAACCTCAAAAGCATGACGACGCTCCTCCAAAGATGTAAGACGAACTCCATAGTTTTGGACTTGAGTGGATAATGCATCGAGGCGCGAGTCAAACTCATCAAAGCGAGTGGTGCACACCCCCGCCAATCTCTGAACTCCATCATCAGCTCCTCGTAACTCGGTGTCGGACCCGCAGCAGGCATATAAGCACCCCTAATCTCTGAGGGGCCGGCCACATCAGCACCAGAAGACCGGGCAGCTCTCTCACCCGGTCGGGCACGACGGCGCTTTATCCATCCGTCCCCGATCTTCTCCCACTGAAAACGATGCATAGATGACATGTCCATGGGAGATGAGGGATATTGAGGCTGCTCATCACGGAAGCTAACTCCAGCCTTCTCAAAAAGAAACTGCAGAAAATGCGGGAAAGTAAGAGAAGCAGTGCGGTCCACATCCATGATCCGCAGAATATGATCAATAACTACCGTAAAGAAAGCTATATGACAAGCCTCTCGAGAGAACTCATCATCCATTAGATGGTGCAAAAAGAAACAATCTAGGGAGTTAAGGTTAGCACACTCTCTGGGGCGAATATTATGCATTATAACGGCTAAAATCAAACGCTCAAGTGGGGTCTGTAGTTTGTCCCCCGTCACGATTTGCTTATCCCTCGTAGACCGTCTTTGATGGTTCAGCACCTCAGGGTCATTAACAACCAGACTAATATAATGCTCCTTCGCCCTCTTCTTATCATTCTCTTCATGTTTCAAAGCCTCTTCAAAAGCATCATCACCATATTCCAGATTCACTCCAAAGTACTCCCTAACCTCTGAATGCCCTATACGGATGAACTTCCCTTTTACCTTGAATGAATCACACTAAAATTATCATCCTGCTCCGCATTAGCATAAAACAGTTTGACCAATCGTGGATAATAGCACCCCTACCCAGATGAAGCAAAATGCTCCAACCTTTTGAACCGAATACAGTTTCTAAATCAAACTCAGCAATTAACTCAGCAGAAACTGACCACTCCGGAATTGTTTTCCGGTCCTTGACATTATAACAGTCGAAAGCGGCCTCACTGATGAAATCTGAACGCACAGACTCGCGGAATTGGACCGGTGGAATTGGTGTAGGCGCGGCAGAGGTGGAAGCTGCGACAATGGACTGTCGAGCTCTCTTCGGTGCCATGGTATCACACCAAAGCAAATATGGGAGTATTTAGGGCTTTTGGTGGCCGGTTCAAACTGGGTACGGTCGAACAGGTGAGTGGTGGTGGAAGGTGGTGGCGGGGCGATGGAAACTGGACTGGGTGGGTAAACACAGAGTGGTACGATGGGGCGGAAAGGGTAAAAAATGGTGGTGGTCAAGTGACGGAGGCGAGAAGTAAACTGCGGCGGAAATTCAGTGAAAGTGGTGGTCGTTAGGTGACTGGTGCACAGATGAATGCGAAAGTGGCGGTGGTGGATGGGTGAGTTGACTGGGGCGAGACGGAGGATGGAAGATGGTGGTCGAGTGACTGGCTGGGTAGAGAAGTGTGGCGCGGTGGAGGTTGAAGAAGAATAACTAGAGCAAGCTATCGGAGGCGCGGCTGTAGAAGAGGATTAGTTGTTTTAGGGATTCAAAATGTCGCACCCCTCTTATTCTGCAGAAAAACTGGTCCGGGTTTGCAAACAAGTATGCAAAACCGGACCACACTAAAAACAAGTCAGTAGGTTCTCCGCTTATATGGTCCGGGTTTGCAAACAAGTACGCAAACCCGGACAACCTCCAAAATTAGGCAGAACGAAACTCGGACTTATGGTCCGGGTTTGCAAACCAGTACGCAAACCCGGACCACCTCTAAAACATGACACAAAGTTCGCCAAACTCCTGGTCCGGGTTTGCAAACCAGGATACAAACCCGGACCACCCTCAAAAGTGGCCAGAAACTCAAATCTGTAACTGATGTCCCTCTAAACCCCTGAATTTACCTTCAAAACAATGAAAAATAAACAAAACATGTCTAACAAACACATTAGTCCAAGAATAAAGAAAGAAAAATGACTAAACTTACGAAAATTAAACAAAAACAGTAAAACTCACAAAACTGGGTTGCCTCCCAGCCAGCCGCCCACTTTACGGTCTTTGGCTGGACCATGATTCATCAGTTTGAATAATCGGGATCCCTCAGTTTGAATAATCTGGATCCCGGAGCCAGAGTGTTGAATGAACCATATCAATATCGCTCCCTTGATACAACTTCAGCTGTGATCCATTAACCTTGAATGCTTCCCCTTTCTCGTTGACCACACCAATGACTCCATAAGGTGAAACAGTTGTAACTGTGAATGGACCCGACCAGCGAGATTTCAGCTTTCCCGAAAATAGTTTAAGTCTGGAATTGAACATTAGCACTCGGTCACCAATCTGAAACTCCCGTCTCACAAGTAATTTGTCATGCCATCTCTTAGTCCGTTCCTTGTAAATCTTGGCATTCTCATAAGCTTCCTCTCTGAATTCATCCAGCTCATAGAGCTGCAGTTTCCTTTCCTCACCGGCCTTCTAAAGATCACAATTCGAAACTTTAAGTGCCCAAAAAGATTTATGCTCCAGCTTTACCAGAAGATGACACGCCTTTCCAAAAACTAACTTTTATGGAGACATTCCCAAAGGGGTCTTATAAGCTGTCCGGTATGCCCACAAGGCATCATCCAATTTCATAGACCAATCCTTACGGGATGAACTAACAGATTTCTGTAGAATCCACTTAATCTCTCTGTTAGTAACCTCAGCTTGCCCGTTGGTCTGTGGATGATAAGGCAAGGATACCTTATGTCTTACTCCATACTTTTGCAACAAAGCCTCAAACTGCTTGTTACAGAAGTGAGATCCTCCATCACTTATGATTGCCTGTGGTACACCAAACCTAGAGAAAATGTTTTTCTTCAAAAATCGAAGCACAACCTTTGCATCATTAGTTGGCGTAGCCACTGCTTCAGCCCATTTAGTCACGTAATCTACAGCTACCAAAATGTAGAGGTTCGAATGTAAAGAAGGAAACGGCCCCATGAAGTCCATCCCCCATAAATCAAATGGCTCAACCTCCAAGATGAAATTTAAGGGCATCTCAAGCTTACGCGAAAGGTTACCTTGGCGCTGACAGCTATCACATGTGAACACAAATGTATGGCAGTCTTTATGCAACATCTTCCAAAAGAAACCGGCCTCCAACACCTTAGCTGCTGTTTTGGCTGGCCCGAAATGTCTTCCAGCTTCTCTTGAATGACTATGGACAAGGATGTCATGTGTTTCAGTCTCCGGGACACACCGACGAATAATCCCATCACCACAAACCTTGAACAAAAACGGATCATCCCACCGGTAGTGCTTAATAGTAGAAAAGAATTTCTTCTGCTGCTGATAAGACATCTCTTATGGCAAAATCTGCTTAGCAAGGTAATTCACAATATCTGCATACCAAGGACCCTCCTTAAAACCAACTGCATACACCAGCTCATGAGGTAAATATTCATTAATTAATATACCGTTATCAGGACACTGCATCTGTGATAAATGATCAGCAACTCCGTTCTGCACTCCGGGCTTGTCTTTCACCTCAATATCAAATTTCTGAAGGAGTAGTATCCATCTGATCAACCGGGGCTTAGCATCAGCTTTCCGGAACAAGTACGTCAAAGCAGAATGATCGGTATGTACTATGACTTTGCTCCCGATGATGTACGGTCTGAACTTGTCACAAGCAAAGACAATTGCCAACAACTCCTTCTCTGTGGTGGCATAATTCCTCTGAGCGTCATTGCGTCTTGCTGACATAATAAATAACACGCAACACCTTCTCATGCCTTTGACCAAGAACCGCTCCCATAGCAAAATCGCTCGCATCACACATGATCTCGAACGGTAAGGACCAATCAGGAGCAACGACAACGGGGGTAGTCACCAACTTTGCCTTAATCGTATTGAATGCATCAAGACACTCCTGTGTGAACTCAAACTTTTCATCCTTCACTAACAAATCACACAACGGCTTAGAGATCTTCGAAAAGTCATTGATGAACCGTCTATAAAATCTCGCGTGACCAAGCAAACTTCTGACATCTTTCATAGAGGCTGGCGGTGGCAACTTCTCAATGACTTCAACTTTGGCTTTATCCACCTCAATACCCTTGCTCGATACCTTATGACCCAACACAATGCCCTCTTGCACCATGAAGTGGCACTTCTCCCAGTTCAGAACTAGATGAGTTTCTCTGCACCTGGCAAGAATATGATCCAAATTGTCCAAACAAGAATCAAACATTAGTCCAAACACAGAAAAATCATCCATAAATACCTCAATGCATTTCTCAATATAATTAGCTGTCATGCATCGTTGAAAGGTGGTTGGCGCATTGCACAATCTAAAAGGCATGCGTCGGTAGGCATATGTTCCATAGGGGTATGTAAATGTGGTCTTCTCCTGGTCCTCTACAGCAATAGGAATCTGAAAATAACCAGAATATCCATCCAAGAAACAATAATATTTATGCCCTGAAAGCCTCTCTAACATTTGGTCAATGAATGGAAGAGGAAAATGATCTTTCCTAGTTGCAGCATTCAGCTTCCTATAATCAATACACACCATATGCCCTGTAATAGTTCTTTGAGGAACTAATTCACCTTTATCATTGGGAACTACAGTAAATCCCCCTCTCTTGGGCACTACACTACTGGAAAACAGCTATTTACCTACGGAAATTACCTACGGAATATATTCCGTAGGTAATTACCGATGGAATTCCTACAGTCCAAGTTTTACATTTTTTTCCAACTTTTTACCGACGGATTACCTATGGATTTTGAGCTTCAAATTTACCTACGGAAATTTCCGTAGGTAATTTAAAAGGAAAAAATGTGGTAGAACCGGGTCGTAATACCGCGTTTTTCCCTTACAATTACCGACGGAATAGATCCGTAGGTAACTAATATAACAACCTTACCGACGGAACACCGACAACCAAGAGGGGAATAGAACGGTGTCATTTGCTCAACAATTATACCGACGGAAAATTCCATCGGCAATGCATTGCCTCCGAACACGGTCTTTTTTATCTTTCAATTTGCCGACGGAGATATCCATCGGTAATTTGTTTACTCTAAATTGAACTCGCCGATTCTTTAATTCTCAATCCCCTTGTTTGTAACCATTGGAGTTTTCGACCCTCGCAGAGTCTGGAGCAGGCTGAAGATTATGCACACCAGAGAGGGGACGGGCTGAATCTATTCTCCTCTCCTTTCTCCGACATTGAAGCCATGAAGATTTTGCATTCCAGAGTCGAAGCTATTCTTCTCCTCTCCCATCAATTTCAGTGGCGTAGTTATCGCCCAACTCAAGATAAAAACCCTAGTTTCTGCTTCATTCGATAATTTAACAACTCGAGGGACATTGAAGCTCTGAAGATTTTGCACGCCAGAGAGGGAACGACTGAATCTATTCTCCTCTCCTTTCTCCGACATTGAAGCCCTGAAGATTTTGCATACCAAAGTCGAAGCTATTCTCCTCTCCCGTCAATTTCAGTGGCGCAGTTATCACTCAACTCAAGATTAAAGCCCCAATTTCTGCTTCATTCCAAAATTCAGGTACTCGCTTACTCTCTGCATTTTCTAAACTATAATTTATCATCTTATGCAAATGTAAAACTATATTTTTTAGGATTAAGATGTGTAATTGAGTAAAAAAATGTGCTGAACTTCTTCACAGTGTTCGTCCGAATGCAAAACCTAGAATTTTGGGAGGCTTTGGTTAATTTAGTGCTATAGAATTTTCAAATAGTTTTATTTTCCAATATCTCTGTCCTGCACCGTAATTTTGCAAACATAACAAGACAGGAAGTTCATGCTATATTTGGCAATCAATTTTTTGGCACCTGTGAGGTTGCATTATTACCCAGTTAGCAATTCGTAATGACGTTTTGCTACCTATAGCTAATTATATTGTTGGTATGAAAGATCATCATCATATCATCCCAGACTAGTAACTATTTGATAACTGATAACAAATGGGCCTTCTTTTGGCAATTAGAAAAGATAATTAGGCATCTGGTGAGTCACATGGACAAACATTTGGTCTGATCAAAAGAATCTTGGTTGTTGCATGGATAAAGATTTATTTAAAGGGACTGAAAGTCTTCTATTTTATAACCAATGTATGTAACCTTTGAGGTGGTTTTTAATATATTTAAAATGTTAAAAACATTAATGTGATCCACGATTAAATAGTAGTGATATTAATATTTTCATAATTAATTATCTCCCATGATATATAAAGAGATTTAAAAAAACTAATGTTCTGTTTTTTTAGAAACTTCAAGATTTGGACAACTAGGTTGTTTAAAGCATTTAGATTTTCATTTCAAATCTAGCATTTCGTTGACGACAAATGCAAAAAAAAAATCATCATCTTTTTAAGTTTGTTCACCTCTGTGTAGGTTCTATACCAGTATTACTGATAAGAGAATTAAGGAAGTTATATGGTTCTTGATGTTATGGTACTCTATGTAGTATAATAGTACATGTAGTTTAGAATCCTTCTCTTATCCTTGCTATATTGAAGTCACTTCATTATTTTTTCTTTTCTTTTGGTATCATAACTTACTGATATTGTTCAAGGATTTCAGTCTCTACACCTCTTAAATGTGGATGAAAACTGCTTATTGAATTGGGAAGAAATAATGAAGCTTTCTAACTTACCTAGGTATTGAAAATTATTCTATTACTGTTTCTTCTCCACTTTTCCTCTTGCCTGATGCCTTAACAGTTTTTATGAGTATCTATGAGCCTATTAGGCTTGCATATTGAAACATATTCAAGAATATAGTGTCAATTTCTTATGCTTTGTCCATTCATATATCCCATTGTAGTTTTTATATTGATCCACACTTGTTGCTATTGTTCAAGTTGATTCTGGTTTTGCTACAATACATATTTTATTGGTTCTTATTGTTGCTTGTGAATTCAGGCAGATGGATGTTTTGTTTTTGTTAATCGAAAATTGTTTTTAAATGGCATCTTCTCTACTGTTTTCGTATGTATAATTAAATAAGAGCTTTCATTTATATAAAGAAGCAAGTACATTATGATATACTAAACAATATCCGAAAAAGACCAAACAACAAGAAATTATATATATATTATACTGTTTGTTTCTCCAAAAGTTGAGCATCATTAGTGCTGGGTTATTAAACTGATTTCAGCAGTTTTTTTATATTCTAAACTACGCTAAATAAAAATTTTAGCAGTTTTTTATCTTCTAAACTGATTTCCAATCAACCTGTTGCTTGATTCTCCACTTCTGAACATTAGTACTGCCTGTTATTAAGCTGTTTGATCAGTTCTTAGGCCTCAAAAATGCTCGAAGTTATGCATTGTTTAAATCTGAGTCTATGAAGGAAGTCCGAAATCCAAAGCTGAGATGATAGGCTTTAGGTTCTATATTTACTACTGTTGTAAACTTGTTCCAATGGTCCTTATGGCCATGACCCTAGTTTTTCTTAAACTACAACAACTACTGCTTCTATTTATATGCAGTATTATTTCATCTAAATTTTGTTGGCTTTGTAGAGTTTACAAAGTCTTATATATCTTTACTGAGAATTGACAAGAATAATACCATGTGAATCTTCAAACTGATTCCGTTTTTTTGTTTCCAAAGAAAGATTAAGTTACAAACAGTTTCTGTTGACAGATTTTGTTAAGATGCATTGGAAGAGTTTGTGTTCTTATTTAGATATTCTATCAATTACATAGTTGATGCACTTGTCTTCTTGCCCTATTCTTTCAATCAAAGAGGAAAAAGATATTGTGTTGTATGCATTGATTTCTTCTTGGAGATAATCTTGAGTGTTCTTGTCTCTGTTTTTTCAGCAATCCCTCACTCTGAAGAATATAAACCAAACAGAACCGATGAACGCCAAAGAATTGAAGATGCTGAAGGCATAGTGATGTGGGCAGGTATGCAGCCTACACAGATTGTAGAAGCATTTTGTGTTTTCTGTATATTGAGTGGAATGACGAAATTAAGCTACTTGAAAAATAAAGTTTCAATGATGCTTGGCCATTGCAGTTAAGTGTGATGAATCACTCTTAGAAGTGTGAGTTTAATTAGTCTGAATAACTCCCATGGGAGCCAAATCCAAATGGACACTAGTTGCTATAATCACTAGTCAAGCCATGCTGTTAACTTTGACTAATTTGGTTCAAGTCAGTAAGATGTAGCAACTTGACATTTAGTTAACTCCAGACATAGTATAGTATATTTTGCTTCTGTATACTAAATAGTATTTAGAAAAATATTTATCCTCATCCAGACATATCTTTCAAATTCTAATGGAGTTGCATGTCATCTAGTTTGTGTTGAATATTGTGCTCTGACAATTGGAAAAGTTGATGGATCGGGCTGGATTAGATTGCTCAAGTATTCTTGATGCTTTATCCAACATGTAACCTTCATATAGGAAATATTCATTGTGTTCTTTTGCAGCAGAGATAAATCGAACTGCTGCATCTCTAGCACATCATATTGAAGAGGGGGCTGAAAACATTTGATAACCAGAACCGGTATATACTTGAACATACCTCTGTAATTTTATAACCCAAACTGGCATACATGCTCTGCTGCGTCATTTCATCTTTGCTTATTTGTGTGTAACACCCCATCCAACTTAACATACTTACAACAAACTGCAGCGGAAGAAAACAACCTTCACATTACTTAACTTGTTGGTGTTACACGCCGTTAGCCACCCACGTGGCTAACAAGGCTAATACATACCAATGTACGGTCTGATGGGCTAAATTCCCGAGCAACTATACATTAGTATCCCTTTCCTTTAACAACAACAAACAACACCTTATCAACTATACCGAGTATTAATAAACTGATGCCGACAACACAAATCGGTCTTACTACTCCTACTGTATGTATACACTGAAATGAATACCCATGTACATTGACTACCCGTCCTACCTCTCTCGAACGGCTTCCAGCACTTCGTACCTGAAATAGGAAAAGAAGAGAAAGGGGTGGCCCCAAGGGCGCAGCACCTTTGCTGGTATGGTAATCCCGCAGCCCCATGCTACCGGGCCACGCCAACTAATTGTCGTCTTAACATGCGGTTGATTATATTTAAATCATGCATGTAACAATAACACACATCACATAACATTCTGCCTCAATGGGCTCAACCGGATAATATATCCTACTTAATAAGTCACTCTGGTATACATCATCATCCTAGGGTGTTCCTCCTCTGATGGAGCTACTTCCTTAAGACGACACATACCCTTAATCCGGGTTATCCTTAAACGTCTCTTATCACAAACTGGGAATCATCCATGATCCACACACTTCACATTTTACAACAATATCATACACTACTAACAACCCTTAACAACACTTTGCACGTTCCATGTGCACAACATAACACCGCAATAAATATGCATCACAACAAAACACATAACACAACGGGAATGGTCCTCTCAGGAACCGACCCAAACATCACCAACACACTGGTGAGCCTAGAGATGTTGCCAGTCTCATGATAAGCTCGTTACATAACTCGTTACCTGTTTCGTTAAATGAACGGTTAACTTAACACAAGGTGGCCCCGGATATAGTGTTCCAAGCACACCGAAACAAACATAACAATAGTATGCCCCTGTGGCCCGACGTGAGTCAGTAAAGCCTTGGTTAAGCTAAAGGGAAGGTTGGGAACCAAATGGAAAACAATCAATACATACAGAGAGGATCGAACCTGCTATGACAACGACCCCCATACTCACACGCGTGGCCGGAACAGACCGGACTCCTTCATTCCCCCCGTTAGCACTTTAGAAGTTCATCTTTGAACTTTATTAAACAATCACAAACATTGAGTTAAGTCTTGTCAGACATACACAAGGGAAAAGAGAGTCATACATTCACATACAAACACCACACACAAACATCACATAACCAACTCACGCATAGCCGTGGTTTAGAACGTTCCTTAAGTCGGAAACATGTTACCGGATACCGTTCTCTTACGTTTACCTAATAGTGGTTAACTAGCCCTTCAAGCGCATTAGAGGTTACCGGTATCGGCACGTAAACATACAATAACATTAATGGACTGTAAACTCGTTTCATGATTTATATCATAACGTGGCAAACATACAGAAAAACACATTGGCATACAAGCCGGTGTCAATCCGGTAGGACACAGGTTGCAAGAAAACCATACCTGTCACCGTAGTCCAATTATCCTGTCCATTTATGTTCCTCGAGCATTCTCGAACAACTGTTAACACACGTGTTTTCATTAACATCGGGTTTGCTTGATCATTTAATGTCAATGCTTAATTTTTCCCCGTTAACTTAGTTACATACTTAACATTTTTAACTTGTTTTACTCTCACATTTTAATACAACTTTAACCCACTTAGGTGTCATTAAAACTCCCCTAACATGTCCTTACATCCTTATAACATCATTACCTACACCAATCCCCATCATTACATATCATTTCATCAACCTTAAACAACATCCTTGGTCCGACCGACCCACCGACCGACCCAGCTGGGTCGGTCCCATTACAGAACCCTTTTACTTCCTTATAACATGCCCGTCCGACCCACGCCGACCCACCATTCTGGGTCGGTCCATGTGCGAACATTTTCCTTCCTTTAAAACTTGACCGACCGACCCATGTCCGACCCACCCTTTTTGGTCGGACCATTACCGAACATTCCTAACATTTAACAGAGGCTCGACCGACCCCAAAACTGGGTCGGCCCCTGGTCGGTCGCCTTCTATACTTACCCAACTTTGCCAATCTTCACCAAACTTCTCCTAAGGCCTCTTAAGCTTCCTAAACATTTGGGTACTTATATCCACATTCAACATCCATGAAACTCATTTTAACTAACTCCTTAAGCCTTTACCCATTTCCTTGTAAATCCTTAACACTTACATGTTTTCCTTATGATTTCTAGGTGGCATTTCACCTATAATGACCACATACCAAGGTGTTTCCTCTACACCTTATCATCACCGCTCAACTTCTTTTCTTACTAACTAAATCTCCTTTTCCAATTTCTTAAAACTCTACTCAAAACCTTACCTAAACATCATTTATTCTTTGAACACCAACATTACCTAAACCTTAAACAACTTCTCTAAGACTTTAATACATCACAAAACACCCATTGAATTCCTAGAACTTCCAAGACAACACCTCAATCCTTGCATCACCCAAACTCACCTTAAATACATGTTTTCTTCTCAAGTAAACATTCACTCACCTTTAACATTCCTAGTTCACCAAAACTTTCTTAACACTTAGAACTTCTTCTTACACATCTTCCCAAATTTGGCATAGCTTCTCTTGTATTTACTCACATCCAAACACTTAGGTTTTTACCTGTTTCATTCAAGAACACCTAAAATCCCATCAAACACACCTTTATATAACACTTCCACATTAAGCACTACATCACAATATAGTGCATAAACTTAAATTGGCTTGGCACTTAGGCCCTTAAATGACATGGCTCTTAGGCCCTTAAATGGATAAAACCTTAAACCTGAATTTCCACATAAATAATGCCTTTGACCTGCAAATACATACCCAAAACATATGTTCTTTACTAGTCTCCTTGAGACCACTTTACTATCTACTTACCATTTGCTCTTTAGGTAGTTTTCAAGCCATTATAAGCTTATTTCTCCTAAGGCATTAAACCACATTGAGATAGCATATTTTACCTCTTGTTCCACTCAAACTTCTTTCTTTCTTTTCCTTACAAACCGGTGGGGTACTTGATTCCTTGTCACTACTAAACATGTACAAACAACATAATGATTATTCAAGCTTAAAGCTTCATCCATTGTAAACCCTAGTTACATATATGTTTAACACATTAAGGTAATGTTTTACCTTGGAATTGGAAGAGAACTTGAATAAGGATCAAGAGAGGACTCCTCCTAGCCCTTGGAAGGTTCAAATGAAGCTAAAACAAGCAAGGTAAATACCCATGGTGAGGTGAATTTTCGGACAACACAAACTGAAGGAAACTTGATTTTTCTTTGAGTTTCCTTACCTTGAAGCAAAGGAGAACAAGAAATATGTGAAAAGATGAGCTCAATCCTTCAATGGTGAATCTCCATGGCACCAAAATTGAGCTCTTGAAGATTTGAAAAGGTAGAAGTGTAGAGCTTGACCTAACTAAGACAAATATGGTCTTGGAATTTGATTTGGCCAAGGGAATCACAAGTTACAAGTGAAAGAAGATGAAGAATGAGTGTAGGCTGTTGGAAACCGATGGGAGAGGAGGGAGAAAGACCCACCGTGGGAAATGAAGGAAGAAATGAGAGAATGAAGATAACCTTTGCTTTTGAAGATATTTGTAAATTATAAAGCAAATAGTACTTTACTTTAAGCTTAAGTTTACTATTTGATTTCTTTACATGTTGGTGACTCACACCATGAAAACCGGCCCCCAAAGCTAGGAGGGTATAATGGTCTTGTTGACCAATTTAATTACTTACATTACATGTTACAAACTAGCTTATGAAAGTTACTTTCACAAACTAAGGCACATAGAAGTGAAATTTTTGATTTCCCACTAATATGGCCACCCAATGTTTACTATATAGTACCATGTTAATTAAAGAGTAATGATGGACATTTAGCCACTCAAAACCATTTTACAAGACAATTTTTCAAAAACGTGCTTTAAGACTCCTTAAAGCACATTTTGTGTTTTAACTTGTTTCATCAGCTTGGTTTTCTTTGGTAATTGATTTAATATGTTCATTAACATTAATAAGGTATAGGTATGACCATTAGGCTTATACACATTCATCCCAAGCTTAGAGCACATTTTTGCTCATATTGACTTTAAGTATTACCTTGTGTTTTATTTGGTTTCATTGTCTACAAAAGTTTCCTAAGGACTTGTTTAGCCTTATTAAATCATAATTAAATGTTTCAAGTCTTGGTAGGCTCTTTGGGTCCTAAACAAGTTCACTCATAGCTTAGAGCATGTTTTGCTCAAACTGTGTCTTACTGCTTTATTGCATTTATTGGTTTAAATTGTTCACTAATGTTACTAAGGCACTTTTTTAGCCTTACATACCATAATTTGATATTTAAACACACTATCAAGGTTTGGGGTATTTCAATCTACCCCCCTTATAAGAACTTTCGTCCTCGAAGTTCACACTTTCCATATCATTAGATTAGAACACAGTAATCACTTGGAAATAAACTTCCTTAACCAAACACACTTACATCACAACCTCGGACTTGATGGTCCGGGCAACACCTTCACATCCACACATAACATAACATATCCAAATGATAACCTCGGACTCTATGGTCCGGTTATCTAACAATACTTACACTACATAACAACCCCTTTGACTCACTGGTCTTGGGTAACATAAAACATTTGGACCATAGGTCCCCACAACATAACAGTCTTTAGACACATAGGTCTATGTAACACCACACATTTGACTCATAGGCCTTGATAGTGTGTGTGTTTGTTAACAGTTGTGTGTTAAAGCACATTTTGTGTTTTAACTTGTTTTCAAGCTTGGTTTTCTTGGTAATTGATTTAATATGTTCATTAACATATAAATAAGGTATAGGTATGACCATTAGGTCTTATACACATTCATCCCAAGCTTAGAGCACATTTTTGCTCATATTGACTTTAAGGTATTACCTTGTGTTTTATTGGTTTCATTGTCTACCAAAGTTTCCTAAGGACTTGTTTAGCCTTATTAAATCATAATTAAATGTTATCAAGTCTTGGTAGGCTCTTTGGGTCCTAACCAAGTTCACTCATAGCTTAGAGCATGTTTTGCTCAAACTGTGTCTTAATGCTTTATTGCATTTATTATGGTTTAAATTGTTCACTAATGTTACTAAGGCACTTTTAGCCTTTACATACCATAATTTGATATTTAAACCACATATTCAAGGTTTGGGGTATTTCAGGTGTTTGCGCCTTTGGAGGGATAAATTGGTACTCTTATCTGCTTCATCTCGGAGTGGTATTGCACCACATGGATGGTGTTCGGGTCCGCATCAAGGATGTTAGGGTCCACCACAGACTGAACTTAATGCTTCACCATCTAGATCACTTGTTGAGTCCAAGAACCAGCAACCTAATGCTCCACCATCTAGATCACTTGTTGAGTCCAGAACCAGCAATCTATGGGGAAGATGGTGGGACGTCTAATAGTAAGAAGTGAGATTTGGTGTATGTATTGTATATACATGTGTATGGATATGTTATGTATGGATATGTTAAACTTGACACACTTTTTTTTTATCAGTATGCTTTTATAGTGTTTGTATTTACGATGTCGAATGTTAGTTTTGGATTTATAATATGAATTGGATATATATGTATTAAATCTTTTAATTTTTATGAAATTAAATATTCTAAATGTTGTGGTTTACAATGTAGTTTCATGTCTACTGAATATATTAGAATTTTATTGTTTAATAATTTAAATTCTGAAATATTTTCAAAGAATGTTAATGGATTGTATATAGCTTTATAATTAAATTTATAATGAAAAAAATTATAATATGAACTAAATACAATTAAAAAAATGTAAAATAATATATAATTTAAATAACGGCGGATTACCAATGGAAAGAGTATTAAAATATTGAAAGTCTATTTAAAATGTTGAAGTAAACTTCCGTAGGAAATACATAGGTAAATTATTACCTACGGAATGCCTACGACCATGTGATTGTGTGGCCAACCCAGATGTGCCATCGGATTACCGACGAATTTTCGTAGGTAATTTACCTACGGACAAATTCGTAGGTAATCCGTCGGTACAGGGCGCTGAGATTTCCGTCGGTAATCCGTAGGTAATTTACCTACGGAATCACTTTTCCATCGGTAATATCATTACCGACCATTTAAATACCGACGAAATTTTTGAGGGACATTTTGTCGGTAATCCGTCGGTAAAGTTGATTACCTACGGATTACCTACGGAATTTTCCGTAGGTAAATAGCTGTTTTCTAGTAGTGCTACCTGTGTAGGACTTACCCATTCACTATCTGAAATAGCATAGATAATACCTGCATCCAGAAGCTTGATTACCTCCTTCTTCACCACTTCTTTCATGTTAGGATTCAAGCGTCGTTGAGGTTGAACCATTGGCTTGCAATTTTCCTCCAAATGAATGTGGTGGGTGTAGAAGTTGTCTGATATTCCCTTGATATCAGCAATAGACCATCCAATTGCTTCCTTGTTCTTCCTAAGTATCTGTAAAAGTTGCTCCTCCTGCGTATGTGTTAGATTTGCAGAGATAATAACAGGTAGACTAGAAGGCTCAACTAAAAAGACATATTTCAAATGACTAGGAATAGGTTTCAGCTCCAATGTGGGTGGTGCTTTGATAGAAGGAATCAACTCCTTAGGTTCTCGTTCTAATCTCTCCTTCTCCACATTAGCACCCCTGCGGAAAGGCCTGCCTGCTGATAAATGAAACGCAACCTCAGCAATCTCTGGATCCTCATGAGCTCCATCGAAAGAATTAATTAAACACTTTTCTAACTCATCCAATTCAGTTGAACCAAAAATATATTCCTGCATCAAAGAATCAATAGAATCCAAACTAAAACAGGCATGCACGTCAGAAGGGTGTTTAGTAACCTTGGGCATATCAAAAATCCGCTGCTCATCATGCATCCTCAAAATAATCTTACCACCCTCAACATCAATGAGGGTTCTAGCTGTTCGCATGAAAGGGCGTCCAAAATTTAATGGTACTTCCTTGTCTTCCTCCATATCTAGAATCACAAAATCAGCAGGAAAAACAAAAGTACCAATGGAAACAACCAAATCTCTCACCACACCCTTCGGGAAAATAATGGATGTATCTGCTAACTGTAGAGTAATACGAGTGGGCTCACACTTCCTTAATCCAAGCTTAAGATACATGGACAAAGGCATCAAGTTAATGCTAGCTCCCAAATCACATAGACCCTTACCACAACCGACATTACCCATTGAGCATGGAATGATTGGTAAACCGGGATCGTCGAGTTTTGGTGGAAGATTCTTGCTAAGCACCGCAGAAACTCTCTCTGTCAATTGCACCGTCTCCTTCTCAACTAATGACCTTCTATTTGAAAGGATGTCCTTCAAGAACTTCGCATAAATAAGCATCTGCTTCAAACCATCTGAAAAAGGAATATTAATTGTTTGTTTCTTATAAATGCTTAGAAACTTAGCAAACTGCTCGTCGAGGTCTCTCTTTTTCAACCGATTTGGAAATGGCACTGGGAGCTCAGGGACCGCCCGTCGTGATGATCGAGAAGACTGGACAGCTTTGCCGGTCAGCTCACTATCTTTCTATGCACTGTTACCAACTGGAGCACTTCCTGACACTGGCACCTCATCGATCTCTACCTCTTGATCTACAACGTTGTCCTTTTCAGGTTCAGCTGGAGTGTTCTCAGCTTTAGGGATCGAAGAATCAAGCTGCCTACCACTCCTCAAAGTCACTGCTTTAGCATATTCGCTAGGATTCTTCTCTGGCTGGCTAGGTAAAGCCCCTGCAGGTATATCAGAAAACCTTTCATTCAGTTGGGCAATCTGAGTCTCAAGGTGTTTGTTAAAAGCTTTTTATTCCAACATGAATGTCTTGTGCTCATGGTTCATGTTCTCTTGTTGTTCGAGTTTCCTATTGGTCGATAAGATAAACTCCCGCATCATATCCTCCAAACTCGAACTAACACCAGCTGGCTGATTCTGTTTCTGCTGGTTCTGCATTTGCTGATTCTGATGAGGTCTCTGAAAATGCTGATTGTTCTGCTGTTGAGGCCTCTGACTATAGTTATTTCCCTGTAACCTCTGCTGCTGATATCCCTTATTATTTTGATTGTTGTAGTAGTTCCCTTGCCTGTTTCCCAGATAGTTTACCTCTTCATTCTGCTGAGAGGCACACTGACACATGTTGGAACTTCTACCACAATACTCACACTTTGGAAAAGAATCAGTCACAACAGCTGCACTTGACTGAGGATTCGTCATTGCACACATCTTCTCGAATTGCTTAGACATGCTGTCCATCCTAGCAGCTAAAAGAGTGTTTGAATCTACCTCATAGATTCCAGCGGTCTTCTTTGGGAGAACCACAGTAGCAGCCCTAGCACCTCCCCACTGGTTAGCTGAGTTGGTCAGTGTCTCGAGCAGCTCTTTCATCCTAGTGATTGAAAGCTCCATGAGACTACCTCCTGCACAAGTATCCACCAAAAGACGGCTCTGGGGATCTAGATCTTTGTAGAAAGATTGCAGCACAACTTCCTCTCCCAGACCATGGTGTGGTACTCTTCGAACAATACCCTTGAATCTCTCCCAAGCCTCTGAAAGAGTCTCCCCACTAAATTGCTTTAAATTGGTGATCTCACCTCTCATGGTCATCATACGAGATGGTGAGAAGTACTTTGCCAGGAATGTGTTTGCGAGCTTAGCCCAAGAAGTGATGCTGTTAGGTGCCAAGGAGTTCAACCACTCTGCAGCTCTATCCCTCAAGGAAAAGGGAAACAAAGTCAGCCTTGCTACCTCCTGAGATGCCTGGGTCAAACACGCTCCAACCAACCGTAGAGAGGATGTCAGATGAACATTTGGATCTTCTGTAACGGTCCCACTAAACTGTGGCTCATTCAAGACCATCGTGATGTAATGGGTCTTGAACTGCCACTCTACCCCTGTCGGCAGTGCAGGGATCACTATTGGTGATGTGAGTCCCACCACATTCGGACGAGTGTAGTCATTCATCCTTCTCTCCTAGTTGTTACCGTTACCCGCCATAATACACTCCTCTTCTGGAACAAATGTATCACCTGGCGAATCCTTGATAAACACTTCTGGCTCAACTGTAGAATCCAGTACTAATCCTTGACGAATTCTTCTAGCAAGTCGCTCTATCATAGGTTCAAGCTCAAATTCAAGATTGCCTGCAGAACGAGTCACGGACATAAACTTAAGTTAGATCAAAAGAAAACAAGACAAAACAACCCTAAACAAAATAAACTCAATTAGATAAAAGTAATGAAAAACAAATAGGAATATTAAAAACTAAAAACAACCAAAAAATTCAACTAGTGAAATAAAAATTTCAGGAATCAAAAACAAATTAAACCTAAACAAATTCTAAGCCTAAAAATAAAATAACTTTAAAAATCAGAAATAAACAAACTTCTAAAATAATCACCAAATTAAATAAAAATAAACTAACAAAATAAATTAACAAAACAGAACAAAAATAAAAGAAAAGAAAAAATAGAAATTAAACTAAATAACCGTGCCTCCCCGGCAACGACGCCAAAAACTTGTTGGGGTTAAAACCTAATTCGACAAGTGTACCGGTCTTTGTAACAAGTTTACCTAGAAAGTATTCCGTAGGTTATCGAACAAAGGAGGCAGTGTCTAGTTTAATCTCAAATTAAAACAACTATTGAACTAATGAAAACAGAAAACAGGAAATTGGGGGGTTTAATTGATGATATTGTAATTCTAAAATTAAGTCTAATAAATAATAACAAGAACAATAACAATAACTGTGGAAAAGAAAGTGTTGATTTTCTTGATAACTAATGGGAGAAATCTTGGTTTACTACTCCTCCTAGTTCTCAGTTCCCCACTCAATGTGTTCACCCAATTCTTGATTAAAATCCCAGATCAAATTATTTCAGGTTCGGTCTCCCGCTCGGCGAAATCTAACTAACAATTACCAAACCCTAACTCTCGTTATGAATTTCCAAATTGTTAACAGCTTTAAGCACGATTTAGTTAGATAATCAATTGATATTTTAAAGGAATTGCCGTCTCTAAATCAACTGGTTTTGTTCCTGCAGTCTATTGAATGCCGCAGTTCTCACTTGTAAGCAGACAAACTAGTAATCTCTAACAATTGGCCAGACTATCATAGAATTTATATAAACAAAGAACAAAACTTTAATCTCATTAAACCGGTAAAATCACAAAGATAAAGGAACTTCGAATTCGGATTACATGGAAAACCGGAATCTAAGGGTACTACTCAGCCATAGACATGTTTACAATAAACAAAACTGCAGTAAGTAGTAATAGAGAAGTGGAGCAAGAAGAAACTCTGTTGTGAGACTTCGTGGTGAAGTCTCTGTGTTGAACCTCCTCTCTGCTCTCCTCGAACTCCCGATCAGAATCTCTCAAAAATATGATAACTCTCTCTCCCTGTTGTATCCCAAAACTTGTTCGTAAAATCAAACTTAGGTTTAAAACTCTCCCCCTCTTCTTTAATACACGGCGACCTCTTAAAGATAAAATAAACTCTTTTATTTTTGTGACGCGATCTCCGGCCTTCCGCTTATATTGGTCCGGGTTTGCAAACAAGTACGTAAACCATGACCACCACTAAAACTCGAAAGAAGGTTTCCTCTTAGGGATGGTCCGGGTTTACAAACAAGTACGTAAACTCGGACCACGTCTGAAATTAGGCAGAGAGGTCTTCAACGGGATGGTCTGGGTTTACAAACTAGGACACAAACCCGGACCATCAATAAAACACGGCAGAACTAGGCGAAATTCAACATTTGACTCTAATTTGACTTCCACTTGTTGCCTCAACCTCTAAAGTCTTCATTTAAGCACCATCTTGAGTATTTTATCCTAAAAACATATCAAATCAGTCATAGGAGACAAATATAACAACAAAGTGTAAATAAAGCATTAAGAAGGGAATTTAAAGTCATAAGGTAGATAATTAAGCATGAATTAGCCTAGTATACTTAGACAAATTCCCGACTTATCATCAAACCATCTCACAGACTAACACCTTGAGTTGGTTTGAGTCAGCCGTCCGATCCTACATTTGGTATCAGAGTGAGGTTTGGCTGACACACTCTATTTGAAGATAATGTACGAGATGGTAGAATGCTCTTTGGTTTTTTAGGTGGACTCCAACCTTTAGGCAAGACTCTAGTTGTTTTGCACAGAGTTGAAGTTCCACATCCAGATCCACTCTATCAGGCCCCAGCCCGTCATGAGGTGCTATAGATGACCAAGACAAACATTTTTGACGAAGTAGCGTTAATGGTCTACCTGAAGATGACTCTACTAGGGGTGCACACCCAAAAGAAGTTCCAAATTCAGGGGGAACATGCAATCCTTCTCCAAATGCATGGATTAAGGGGGAACTTGGACATGGTTGGTTTCCAAAAAGTCTTTTTGCTCTTGTCTCGTTTTGCAGGATTGACTCATTCGAGATTCACATTGAAAGTTTTGCTATCATCAGCAACAAGGGGGAGATTGTTGGAGTATGAAGGTGTTGCTGAGATAGCCGTACAATTGAACAAGTCAATCAACAAGAGAAGTGTCCGTCCCTGCTGAAAGATCGAGTGAGTCCTTCGGTCGAATGAGTCTTCGTCTTTACTGATAGATCGAGTAAGTCCATCCGTGTGGGTTCATCCATCAGTTGAGAAATTTAAGGAGCAACGTTCACTAAACCATAATGGTTATCGACCATCAGCCTTGGACCGAAATTCATGCAAATGTGAGTAAAATTCGAAGCCTCGACTTTCTAATTGTTCGAGAGAGTCCGTCAATCAGTTTCGAAAATTAAGGAGCAATGTTTACTCCCTTTGTTCGTAAATATTGGCTCTAGTAAGCTCAGTCAAGTGAGCAACGTGTTAAATCCGAAAATATAGCAATATAGACATTGAGGTACTAAAATTTCAAAATTGGTAGAGTCAGTCTGCTACATCAGACGTGAGAGTCATAATTGAACGTTGCCAAGTCATCCAATGGATTGGTAAGTGTCCGAAAATTAAGGGCCAAGGCTTAGCAATGTTCACAAAGAAGTTAGGACCGGATTTTAAGCAACTACAAGTAACTACAACGTTTAGATGGCAAAAATTTCAGAAACAGACTCCCTCAACGGCTCTAGAGCCTTTGCTATATAAAGCGATAGAATTCTCATTTGCATTTGTGCTTTTCCGCCCCAATACTTCCTATGTTATGAAAAAGTCACCAGGAACAAGAGTTTTTCTGTCATTTTTAGTCAATATAGTTTGTACATTATCGATAGACTCAATCTAGGGTGTTCCTAGGCTCACTACACTCATCAAAGAACTGATCAAATAATGTGTAGGGTGGGTGAGTGAGTTCCACTGAGTAGATCCTTTCTACTTAGTGGGTAGTGTAAGTTGTTTTGTTTTGGCCAGGAAATAAAATAACTTATATTGTGTATCTGTTTGAGTTCGAATGAGTGTTTCCACATCTCCAGTGCTTCCGCATACTTAGTTCGATTGAGTCAAACCATCTCACAGACTAACACCTTGAGTTGGTTTGAGTCAGCCGTCCGATCCTACAAACTTTATGGTTGAAATGAGAGCAACATACCCTATAAACCGAAGGCTATGTGTGCCATTGATATTTGAAATGATGAGGGAGACGAACCCTTGATATCCATAGGCTATGTGTGCCATTAATATGAATTGAATATGAAAATTGATGCATGAAAAAGAACCGCAATGAGATGCTGCAGATCAATTGAATATATAAACTTATGTTCCTCTTGAAGGGTCTTCACAATATCTTTAAGATTTTAATTTTACTAATTATTTACACATAAAAATCAACATTAATACAAAGTCAAACTCTCCACAATATCTTTAGTATCTTACTAGTTTATCATAGTATTCATTAGCATTAAAAAAGATTTGCTCTGAAAAATTAGGGTTAGCAATCTATCATATATGTATATGACTGGTCAAGGCTTGACTTAAGTTGCTTCCTGCTTGTTGCAAAATGGAAAGGGGAGCCACATTCCTTGTCCACAACACCTTGACTAGTGGATGGATCTTGTGAAACACTACTGGAAAAAAAAGAATAAACAACGCTTAAATTTGGCATTTAAGAACGTTTATTTAGCGTTATTTATTCGAGCGACGCAAATGCTAAAACGTTTTAAATGACGCTTTCAAAGCGTTCCTTATACTATCTTTAAAGAACGCTTATTTTCAAAGCGTTCTTTATAATGCGAGAACGATGGGAACATAAAAAACGCTTTATCCCAAGAAGCGTTCTTTATGCTCAATCAAAAACAACGCTTATCACATAGAAGCGTTTCTTATGATGGTTGGCGGGAGAGTTTAAAAGAACGCTTATATGCATAAGCGTTCTTTTTATATATATATATTTATTTTGTTTTTTTTCAGAAATCTCTGTTCCAACAAATGCTACAGATCGATATCATCACATCACAGATCAATTAATGCATTGTTGCATTTTCAACACAGCAGAAGCCATCACAACGACTGTAAAAAAGAAATTAAAATCTCTACCAATTTTTTTGATTAATACCTTGAGTTTCCTCTTCATTCCGAAAATCAGATTACATCTCTATCAAAAGTACAAGATATCTTTTAGGGAATGTTTTCTCCTACCCAACATTGAAAAAAAACTGAACTATTATTCATGATAAAGGAAATCAGAAGGACTGTAAAATTAAGATCTGAAACATTTAAGCTAATCTTACTAATCTCACAGAGTTTAGCAAATTAAAATAGTTGCACCCAGCAATCTGAGATACAAGTTATCAGCGATCCATCTTCAATCTTCTTGAAGAAAACAAAAAGTTCTTGATTACCGACATCTAGTTCCATCCATGAAAATCCATTCTCTATCGCCCATTTCATAGCAAACACCAGTCCTTGGATCTCAGCTCCAAGCATCGAACATGAAGGTTTTAAGATTTTGTTAAAATCCATCAAAAGGTTGCCTTCTGAATTTCTGATTGAACCAGCCACAATCAAGGCCTGACCTCTTCTACTCTTCACTCCACAATTAACTTTAATATGATCCTGCATAGGAACAGACCCATGAGTCATGAACAGATTAGCGTCTCCACTATTTTCCTTATACAGATTCCAAGCTTTAACAAAAGCATGATTATTTTCTATTACAGCCATCCAAGACAATTGCATGCTCAGCCATATTAATTAACAGAGAATGCCAGTATTAGTACCATAAACACATGCAGAAAAAATTTGATTACAGTTAAATCCAAACACAGATGGAAGCTACTAAGTACTTATGTTGTAATGAAAGCAATCTGTAGAAATTTGATAATGCAGGAAACGTGTACTTGACATATATAATGCAACAGACTACATTTTTGTAGATGCAAATTGGTTGATCAGTCAGGCATCTTCCAGTATTGCTTTCATCCAGTAAGCGCACATGTGCTCCTTGACAAAATCTAGATCACCAGCTGAATAAGTACCTTCTTGGTTTTCAAAGAACCGAATAAGCTGCACGCAAGAATTATAAAAGCAATTAAGTACACCATTTAAACTTATCCAACCATGCAGAAACAGTTAAATTACCAATTCAAACACAAAACTTATAACACATACTGCAGATTCATCACTGATTTTTTCGATGTGGGACACGATGTCCAACATGTATCGCATCACAAAATAACCGCAACTGCTGCTATCCGGTTGCCTAGGACACTATTTTCAATAAAATTATATTCTTATATATACACACTAATATATACAAAATATATTTAAGTATATATGCATATGAGTAAATAGAATATTTTTTCCCTTTTTAATATACTGTAGATCCAAAGGAAATTCATCTGATTGGCATTGAGCATACCTTCTCTAAAACCACTGAAATTAATTAAAACAAGCATTAATTTAAGTGACAAGTCATCAAAAAAGGTAAAAATTTTATTTTTGAAATGAAAATATGCACAATTTACTTACTTTGTCAGCAGAACAGAAATGGCGATGTTTCTCTTAATTCCCACCAATAGGGTCAATCACTATACAGGATGATAAGTAAGTACACACCACTAACAACAACCAATGATTGCTACAAGTTGAAACAACAAACAAAACAACTTCACCTTCGAAATATATATGAGTTAACATAAAACAAGACAAAGCATAGGTGGTCAAGCACGCTTACATCTGATGATATGGTATGAGCACAAATTTGCTATTCCTCTTTACTGCCGCAATTATGCCATTGCGCATATGAATCTGACACGCAGCACCGTCTCTCATAGCTTCCTCAGAAGACATGATTTGTGGACATAGGAAGGTGAACATATAGTCCAGTTTCTTTGCCACTAGCCTCGATAGTAAGGGCCTTTGATGACAAATGCATTAAATTAAAATTATATATACATAAAACTTACTATTAACTTTGATAGTGAAAAAATGTGATACTTACAAGTAGTAGGATTGAATCACCGAGATGTTCAACATATCACCAAGCAGCAGCTCCTTGACATCACTAATACTGATCAGCAACTCCTGTCCTTCTCCGCTGTGGAACAAAGACGGTGGAACCCTAAGGATGAACTCAATGAAATCATCACCCTTCCCGAGTATCAAGTCATACAAGATCTGCAGACGCTATTTTAGTGTTTTCACCAAATTTTGGATATGAATGAAATCGCGTCGAAGTGGACTGATGTAGTGACCATGCTGCTAACCCGATGGTCCCTTTCCTTTCGACGCACTGACTGCCTTACCTTTGCCAGCAATAGGAACAGGTGTCTAAGAAATGACAAGTTAGCATATACGATAGAAAACTATATTCTCCAAAACTGCATTTATATGAAATGGTAATTAGTAAACAATTTATATAAGTTGGTTTGCTTACCCTACTATCAGATAATTCCACCAGATTGCAAGGCCATGGTACTTGTGAGCCACGTGCTTCAATGATAGTGCTCCATCATTCACTCTATCGGTAGTGGAATGTGATCACAGCCTTGACAGACACTATCGACCATCACACAGACGTACCAGGCCGGCACTCGCTTAAAATGACACAGTGACACCGAATCAGTCTGTAGAATTGTGCCTACTGCAACCACAAAGGTGCCTTGTTCATTGATCTGCAGAAGATCACACTTTTTGGTTTCCTAATAAACGAACACAAACAATTAGATTCATACATTACAACATGCATGCTTTTGATTAATTGAAAAAATAAATAACGACAAAGCACTAAAATTCACACATGCACACCTGAAGCTTGGCATATGGGAATGGGTCAGAAGGTGCAGGTACAGTGTAAGAAACTGGAACCTGAGATGGTACAGGGGTGGAAGTAGGTGCAGGGGTAGAAGCAAGTGCAGGGGTTGAAGTAGGTGTAGGGGTAGAAGCAGGTGCAGGGGTGGAAGCAGGTGCTGGGATGGAAGCAGGTGCAGGGGTGGAAACGGGTGCAGGGGCGGCATACACTGATGAGCTAGAAGATTGATGCCCCTGACTCATCTGTTCCATCAATCTTGCTTCCATTTGTTGCATCTGCTGCTGCAAATCAGATTGGAATTGTTGTGACAACTTGAAATACCCCAAACCTTGATAAGTTGTCAAAATGTTAAACTATGGTATTTAAAGGCTTAAAAGTGCTTCATAAACGTCATTGTACAATTAAACCATAGTAAAAACACAATAAAACACTAAGACACAACTTGAGCAAAAACATGCTCTAAGCTTGGAGTGAACTTGGTTAGGACCCAAAGAGCCTACCAAGACTAAATAATATTCAATTATGATTTAATAAGGCTAATTAAGTCCTTAGGAAAATTTGGTAGACAGTTAAACCAAACAAAACACAAGAAAATACCTTAAAGTCAATAAGAGCAAAAATGTGCTCTAAGCTGGGATAATTTGTATAAGACCTAATGGTCATACCTATACCTATAAATATGTTAATGAACATATTAATCAATTACCAAAGAAAACCAAGCTTGAAAACAAGTTAAAACACAAAATGTGCTTTAAGGAGTCTTAAAGCACGTTTTTGAAAAATTGTCTTGTAAATGAGTTTTGAATGGCTAAATGTCCATCATTAATCTTTAATTAACATGTGTACTATATAGTATCACATTTGGAAGTCTATATCAATGGGAAATAAAAAATTTCACAAATATGTGCCTTAGTTTGTGAATAGTAACCAAAATGTGCAAATTTATAACATAAGTGAATATAAGTAAGTTTATTGGTCAACAAAGACTATTATACCCCTTATGTAATAAAGTGGGCCGGTTTTCTTGAATGGGATGACTCATCCCCTTGTTAATTGATGAGATAAGAAAAGATAGCAAAAAAGTAAATAGTTACTTTACTTAAATATCTAAAGCTAACTACTTACCTTCTCATTCTCTTATTCTTCTTCATTTCACACGGTTCTCCATCTTCTTCCTCCTCTCTCCATCGGTTTCCAACAGCACCATCTCATTCTTCATCTTCCTTCACTTGTAACTTATGATTCCATGGTCCAAATTCAATTTCAAGACCACCATTCTTCTAGTTGGAGCAAGCTCTACACTTCTACCTTTTCAAATCTTCAAGAGCTCAATTTTGGTGCCATGGAGATTCACCATTGAAGGAGCTTGAGCTAATATTTTCACACCTTGTTGTTCTCCTTTGCTTCAAGGTAAGGAAACTCAAAGAAAAATGATGTTTCCTTCATGTTTTGTGTGGTCCGAAAATTCACCTCACAATGGTGTCTTTACCTTGCTTGTTTTAGCTTCATTTGAATCTTCCAAGGGCTAGGAGGAGTCCTCTCTTGTTACTTATTCAAGCTCTCTTCCAATTCCAAGGTAAAACAATTACCTTAATGTATTAAGGCAATATATGTGCCTAGGGTTTACAATGAGATGAAGCATAATGCTTGAATACTCATTCTATTATGTGTACATTGT
The DNA here is from genome assembly GCA_023374045.1 of Limonium bicolor. NCBI lineage: Eukaryota > Viridiplantae > Streptophyta > Magnoliopsida > Caryophyllales > Plumbaginaceae > Limonium > Limonium bicolor. The sequence continues at coordinate 260,622,451 of CM041780.1, forward strand.
TTAGAAGTTGACAAACAACCAAACATCCTACCGGTTTTACAAGGAAACAAGAAAGAAGTTTGTGAGGAAAAAGAGGTAAACAAGCTATCTCAAGTAGTTTAAATGCCTTAGGAAAATGAGCTTGATTTGCTTGATAAAAATACCTAAGGAGCCAAAGGTGAAAGACCTAGTAAAATGTTCTTAAGGAGATTATTAAAGGGCATATGTGTTGTTGTATGTAATTGCAGGTCAAAGGCAATATTTATGTGGGAAATTCAGTGTTTAAGGTTTATGCAATTTAAGGGCCTAAGAGCCATGTTATTTAAGGGCCTAAGTGCCAAGCAAATTAAGTTTATGCACTATATTGTGATGTAGTGTAAATTTGTTGAAGTTCGTGTGTGAGAAAGTTCTTGATTGATATAGGTGTTCTTGAATGTTTAATGGTGAAAACCATGAGTTTTGGAATGATGATGTGCTAAGAGAACCCATGGAAAAATTTGTATAATGTATAAGAAGTTCTAAGTGTTTTAAATGAGTTTTGGTGAACAAGTGCTTTACTAGTGAAGAAAGCAAGTATTAAGGTGATTTAGAGTGATATAAGGATTTAGGTACTATCTTGGAAGTTCTAGGAATTCAATGAGTATGTTTGAGAATGTATTAAAGTCTTGGAGAAGTTTGTTTAAGGTTTAGGAATGTTGATGTACAAGGAAGAAATGGTGTTTAGGAAAGATATGCAAAAGGAGATTTAGTTAGTAAGAAAAGAAGTTTGAGAGATGAAGTTAAGGTGTAGAGGAAACACCTTGGTATAGTGGTCATTATAGGTGAAATACCACTTAGAAAACTTAATGAAAAATGTACATGTATTAAGAGATTTTGTAAGGAGTTTGTGGAATGATAAAGATAGTTTTGGTGTGTGATTTAAGGAGTTTAGTACATGGCTAAAGATGTGTTTGAAGTGCCAAATGTGATTAGAACATACTAGGGCACTATGAGGTGAAGTTTGGAGTTAAATGGGAATGTAGAAACAAAGGTCTGGAGCCGACCGACCTTGGGACCGGACCTGCAAGGTCGGTCGAGCTCAGTTTACACTACCGGGAAGAGTTTCTGGAATGGACCGACCTTGGGGACCGGACTTGCAAGGTCGGTCGGGCTTGTATTTTATGTACGAATTAAGTTTCTGGAATCGACCGAACATGGGACCGGACTTACAAGTTCGGTCGGGCCTGAATTTTCAAAGAGAAGAAACTCTCGGGAATGGACCGAACATGCGACCGAACTTACAAGGTCGGTCGGAGTAGAGATTTTGATGGTAAAGTGTTCTGGAACGGACCGACCTTGTGTAAGGTCGGTCGGTAAGGTCGGTCGGACCAAAAACATTGTTTAAGGTTATAAAATGATATGTAATGATGGGGATTGATAAGTAATGATTTTATAAGGTTGTTTAAGACATGATAGGTGAGTGATAATGACAATTTAGTGGGGGAAAAGATGTATTAAAATGTAAAAGTAAAACAAGTTAAAAAGTGAAGTATTGTAACTAAGTTAACGGGGAAAAGTTATAAGCATTACACTTTAAACAATCATGATACCCCGATGTTAATAAAATACATGTAATGTTATCAGTTGTTCGAGGATTGCTCGAGGAACATAAGTGGACATAATAAAGTGGACTCCGGTGACAGGTATGGTTTTCTTGCAACCTGTGTCCTACCGGATTACACCGGCTTATATGCCAATGTGTTTTTCTGTATGTTTGCCACGTTATAAGATAAATCATGAAACGAGTTTACAGTCGTTATTGTTGTTGTGTGTTTACGTGCCGATACCGGTAACCTCGAATGCGCCTGAAGGGCTAGTTAACCACTATTAGGTAAATGTAAGAGAACGATATCCGGTGATAACGTTTCCGACTTAAGGAACGTTCTAACCACGACTATGCGTGAGTTAGTTATGTGATGTTTGTGTGTGATGTTGGTGTGTGAATGTATGACTCTCTCTTCCCTTGTGTACGTCTAACAAGACTTAACCCAATGTTTGTGATTGTTTAATAAAGTTCAAAGTTGAACTTCTAACAAGTGCTAACGGGGGGAGTGAGGAGTCCGGTCTGTTCCGGCCACGCGTGTGAGTATGGGGGTCGTTGTCATATCAGGTTCGATCCTCTCCGTATGTTATGGTTGTTTTCCAATTTGGTTCTCAACCTTCCCTTTAGCTTAACCAAAGCTATTACTGACTCACGTCGGGCCACAGGGGCATACTATGTTATGTTTGTACGGTGTGCTTGGATCACTATATCCGAGACACCTTGTGTTAAGTTATCCGTTCATTTAACGAGACGGTAACGAGTTATGTAACGAGCTTATCATGAGACTGGCAACATTCTCTAGGCTCACCAGTGAATTAACAATGTTTGGGTCGGTTCCTAAGAGGACCGTTCCCGTTATGTTATGTTGTTGTTATGATGCAATATCTATTGCGATGTTATGATGGCACGTTGAAACGTGAAAAGTGTTGTGTTGTTATGTGATGAATGTTATATGTTGTAAAATGTGGAGTATGTGGATCATGGATATGAATCCCAGTTTGTGATAAGAGGCGTTTAAGGATAACCCGAATAACGGGTAAGTGTCGTCTATTAAGGAAGTAGCTCCATTAGAGGAGAAACACTCTAGGGGTAATGAATACCATGAGTGACTTATCAAGTGTGGATAATGTTGTCCGTTTGCTGAGCCCATTGAGGCGGAATGATTTATGTTGTGTGTTTACAGTTGCATGCATGATTTAAATATAATCAACCGCATGCTAAGACGACAATTAGTTGTGCGTCGCCCGGTAGCATGTGGGCTGTGGGATTACCATACCAGCAAAGGTGCTGAGCCCCTTGGGGCCACCCCTTTCTCTCTTTTCCTATTTCAGGTACAGAGAGCTGGAAGCCGTTCGAGAGTAGGACGGGGTAGACGTTGTACGTGGGTAATCATTTAAATTGTATATATACAGTAGGTGTAGTAAGACCGGATTTGTTACCGGCATCAGTTTGTAAATACTCGGTACAGTTGGAAGGTATGTGTATGTTTTGTTGTTAATGGAAAGGAATGATAATGTATAGTCGCTCGGGAATCTAGTCCATCAGACCGGTACAATGTTTAAGTAATAGCCTTGTTAGCCACGTGGGTGGTTAACGGCGTGTAACACCAAGAAGTTAAGTAATGTAATGAAGTTAGTTTTCCGCTGCAGTCTATTGTTTAGTGTGTTAATGTTGGATGGGGTGTTACAAAAAGTGGTATCAGAGCGAAGTATCGCTCTGATGATTGAATTACCGAGCTTAGGAAGTACTGAGTTAGGATTTTAGTACTTTGGGTTAAGGGTGGAGTGATAGCGTGAGAGATACGCTAGATAGGTATAACCAGTGTGTACTGGAAACCTACAATATCCTTCCCGCCCTCCACAATCCCTGTTTTATTACTTGGGAAGAACGCCAGAGAGATGAAAGTCCTCTCTTACTCGGGAAACCTGATCCGGCTGTTATTAAGTATTCTTATAAGTAAGGAGAACCTGTCATACGGTAGATTCCCAAGTGAGAATCCCGGAGACGGTTTCCATGTGAACAACGTTAACCGCATTTAAGAGCGATGAATGAAGAATCTTGTGCATAGGAGAATAGAATTTCCGGCAACCTGGGTCGACATTCTGAGCAATCGAGAACAACCAGCTTGCAATGCACCGACCGTGCAACAGGCAAGAAGTGGATTAATAAAACCCGAGACGAGTGTCTACGGAACCACAGTTGTTAAATGATACGCCAACGGTATACCAACCGATAAAGAACCACAACGTAGTGCCCAAACAAGAGACAAGTCTCAGTAACCACGACAAATACGTGGAAAGGGCAACGAAGAGGAAACAATACAAAAGAAAAGGGGTCTCCAGAATGGGAAACACCCCAGTTGATAATTATCATGTAAAGACAGTGAGAAGTCACCTGGAGGAGTTATTATCGAGACAGTAAGATCAGTGAGGGCCAACAAGGCCACTGATGACAGTGCGGGCAAAAACAATACCACCACTGGTATGTGTTAAACCGATAGCCAGTTAGCATGGCACACTTGCCATAGCAAGTGCTGCTATAACAGGGCTGTTCGGGAAATTTATAACCACTTCAAGTACTTGGTAAAGTACCATAAAGTTAAATGTGATCGTCATAACCATGGAAGGGCTTAATAGCCTAACCTCTGTAATTGGAAGTACACCAGTCAGCAAGAAGCTAGACTTGGTTAAGGTAAGAAGATGTTGTAAAATCATGAAAATTTTCTTTTAAACCCAGATTTATTCAAACTCTTTTCTTTTCAAAACCAGATTTCTTTCAAACCAATACTTCTTTCTAACCTTCTTCTAAACCAAACCAGTAAAACCAAGGGCAGTTGATAAGAGTTCAACAATGGATAAACTTTCCCTCGATTAAGTTCGGGAAGCATGGAATGAATATTGTCACGGGACAATATAAGGGAGTTGACAACAGAATACTTCACCTAGGCGTGTGACGGACACTACGAGTGTACCAACTGAATTGTGGGATGACCGCACTCCGATAAGAGCTTGTGGGCCTGACAGACCTACTTATGGGTTAGTTGGGTAAGTAGTAATGTATCAGTATGGTACCCCACATATGTATACGAGTGGAGTCCGGAACACGGGAAGTAGTCGACACCGTTCTACGGTCAGCAGTATAAGTCAGACAAGAGCTAAGGATTACCATGAATGGTTAAAGTAAAGGAACTCAGTTAAGTGAACAAGACTAAAAGAATTGGTGAATTCCTTTCAAGGAAATGTTTAAGAGTCAGGAGGTGCGAAGTGCACTAACTGTAATGTAAAGACATCGCGTATGTCTTAAGGAATCCTCAGGAATAAACATAATAGCTGGGACGGAGACCCAGCCTGTACACGGCAAGCAGATGCCTAATGTGGACACATTAATGTGCAATGAACGGGATGGAACTCCCTGAATGAGTACCTACACTACCAGGAAATATTGATCTTCACAGGAGGAGATAATAAGCTAGTTAAGAACGCAAGCGGCGTGACTAACGGAATGTACCAATAAGTGTGAGCCAGAAGTAATGGCATAACTTAGCAATACCCAGGAGCAAACCTTAAAGGGTGTTGCATCAGCAATTGTTGAACAAAATGACGTGACAGAAACACAAGGGTTGAAACTAACACCCAGTTTAGACATAAGTTGTCAAGAGACGGACTGACAATCCTAAGGGGCATTCCATGAAGGAGACGGAATGGAACAACCTTGTCATGGAGCTCAATATGATATCCAAACCATGTAATGTTGTACAAAGAAGTACATGTGTGTGGACAGCCTACAATGAGCGTAGCTCAAGGCAATAAGGCTTATAAGCCATAAGCAAGATATGTTATATAAATATGATTGATTGCAGAAGTTTATGTTGTATAAGTGAATAGAGTGGTAAACGAACCACTGCATTAAGAGTGGGGATACCTCTCAATATATTGTGAGACCGCAGGAGCGGTAGTTATGTGAACCAAGTTCAAGAATATGTTGAGAAAAGACAATATTATTATTATTTGAGAGCAGTTAGTTTAGTAGTATGTGTGTATAAAGTGAAGCACCGAGCTAAATAACGTCGGTTTGAGACTCGAATGATCAATGCTCAAGGAGCATTCAGTAGTCATCCAAATGAGTGATGAACCATAATATGAAAGATGTAAGTATATGTGTGGAAGTTAATGTGACAGTAAATACGATGTAAGTTAGTGTTATACAATAAGCACGGTGCACAGTAAGCGACCGTTGTATAAGTATTGTTGAATAATAATGTGGCAGATAAGACCAGTTATGAGTTAAACTCAGTGGTGATGCAAGGTAAGTGATGTTAAAGAGACTGGGCAATAAGCCAGTGGTAGGTACTATGTGATGAGGAACTCAGTGTGAATTCCATGGCTAATCGCATAAGGGATTTACTGTCAAGAGTTTACGCCTCTGCACTCTGTATGACTGAGTGTTTTGGTATTGCACTTGCGCAGTAATGATCGAGTGGGATAGCTAGGAATTGGAAAAATGTTAGTTGTGGAGGAAATGCAAGGCTGCACCAATGAAAGAGTACTTGTACAGAACCAAATGTGGGGGCATGATTAACAGTAAGTGACTACAGTAGCACTAACTGCCAAATATAGGTATGGGATATACCCCAAATGTTGTAAATAGCTGAGAGAGCACTACACACTAGGTAGTTGCTCAATCTCAACCGACAGTAAGTCAGATGGGAACAAGTCAATCGTTGTGAAATACATAGCTGTATATACAGTAAATTATTATGGAAGTGGATAGAAAGTTTATAACTCACCGAATTCGCTAACGGTAAGAGATACCACGCGTCGGTTGAGAAACCATTGTTACCAAGATGAAGATGACAATTGGGGATATACAATACAGAAAGAATAACGAATGGGGCAAACTAAGCTCTACAGTTATTAGAGTTTCGCAGAAAAAACTAGTGAGCCAGTGATTCAAGTGTTGAATGTACATGGTGAACATGAGTGAATGGCTAATTATTAACGCCTAGAAGCCTAACAGGCCAGAATCGAAACCAACTAAGAGTTTAAACAGACTCCAATGAGAATTCTTGGTTTAGGAACTAAACCGCCAATATGGTTAAGATCTTCTAATCAATCCATTGTATAATAGACCGCGTGGAAGTCAAAACACTTCACGACGGCAGAACATTTTAAGCCAATGTTCAGTGACTGATTACGTGGGCGTAATCCCTTTTAAGGGGGGTAGAGCGCAAAACCACTTAGTGTGTATTTCCGTACAAGTGTACGTGACTTATGGTGTGCATAGCACAAATAATTGTTTTGATGATTGGTGTGTGTGTTATATAAACATACACATCCATTCATGGTTTAATTGTGGTAATTGCGCACAGAAGATGCGAATACCATTGTGATAAGTGTGTTTGTTTGTTAACAATTGTGGGTGAGAGTACAAGTGGAAGGGAGTAAAGAAACTCCCGGGGAACTAAAACCCCGACAGTGTATAAATGTGATACTGTGTGTTGTATTTTGATAAAATATATGTGTATATATATATACTATATAGTGATTCATGAAAGGGTGTGATACCGACATAGAACCTAGCGAGAATAAGATTCCCTAGGTAAAACATTAAGTGAATGGAGGTGACTGATAGACGGAGTTCTATCCCTTGGAGATGTATGATCATGATTAGAATGATTAAAAAGATAGAAAATTGGAAATGAGTGATTTAATTGATGCTTGAAGATGAAGTGGGAGGTGAAATTTGATTATCATGAGATCAAGGGAAGCCGAACACAAATTGGGGTGGAAGGATAGTTCGACACTGATGCTGATCACATCAGGGTTGGATGACTCTTGAAGCTCCCTATAAGTGGTCACAAATAACCACGCTAAGAAAAGAAGCAAAGAGCATAAGTTGGACTTGGAGTCGTATGTGTTTTAAAAAGGATTTTGAATTGGTATTTATAAAACGTCGATAGATGCTTTTCATGATTAAAGTTCTCTTACTTAACCTTACAAGGAAATTTTAAATTTAAGTGATTGTTTTGATCTCCCAAAGGCACGGGGACGGAAGGTGTCCATCGCGACCGGGTTCTGCGGGATCACAGTGTATATCAAAGATATTCTTGATTGCTATACGTGCTATGACATGTTGTGTGGTATGTGTAATAAATATTATTTTGACCTTGAGTTCCTAAAAGTGTATGCTATTAAGACCTATGAGTCTAAATGTGTTGTGTTACATAGACCTATGTGTCTAAAGGCTGTTATGTTATCAAGACCTATGTGTCTAAATGTTGTTATGTTACCCAAGACCAGAGAGTCTAAGGGTTGTTATGTGTGTGTAAATGTTGTTAAGATACCCGGACCATTGAGTCCGAGGTTATCAAGTGAATATGTGATGTTATGTATGGATGTGAATGTGTTACCCGGACCATCAAGTCCGAGGGTGTGTTGTAAAATATGTTTGGGTTATGGAAGTTTATTTCCAAGTGACTCTTGTGTTCTAATCTAATGTTGTGTGGGAAGCGTGAACTTCGAGGACGAAGTTCTTTTAAGGGGGGTAGATTGAAATACCCCAAACCTTGATATGTTGTCAAAATGTTAAACTATGGTATTCAAAGGCTAAAAAGTGCTTCAGAAACGTCATTGTACAATTAAACCATAGTAAAAACACAATAAAGCACTAAGACACAGCTTGAGCAAAAACATGCTCTAAGCTTGGAGTGAACTTGGTTAGGACCCAAAGAGCCTACCAAGACTAAATAATATTCAATTATGATTTAATAAGGCTAATTAAGTCCTTAGGAAAATTTGGTAGACAGTTAAACCAAACAAAACACAAGAAAATACCTTAAAGTCAATAAGAGCAAAAATGTGCTCTAAGCTTGGGATAATTTGTATAAGACCTAATGGTCATACCTATACCTTATAAATATGTTAATGAACATATTAAATCAATTACCAAAGAAAACCAAGCTTGAAAACAAGTTAAAACACAAAATGTGCTTTAAGGAGTCTTAAAGCACGTTTTTGAAAAATTGTCTTGTAAATGAGTTTTGAATGGCTAAATGTCCATCATTACTCTTTAATTAACATGTGTACTATATAGTATCACATTTGGAAGTCTATATCAATGGGAAATCAAAAATTTCACAAATATGTGCCTTAGTTTGTGAATAGTAACCAAAATGTGCAAATTTATAACATAAGTGAATATAAGTAAGTTTATTGGTCAACAAAGACTATTATACCCCTTATGTAATAAAGCGGGCCGGCTTTCTTGAATGGGATGACTCATCCCCTTGTTAATTGATGAGATAAGAAAAGATAGCAAAAAAGTAAATAGTTACTTTACTTAAATATCTAAAGCTAACTACTTACCTTCTCATTCTCTTATTCTTCTTCATTTCACACGGTTCTCCATCTTCTTCCTCCTCTCTCCATCGGTTTCCAACAGCACCATCTCATTCTTCATCTTCCTTCACTTGTAACTTATGATTCCATGGTCCAAATTCAATTTCAAGACCACCATTCTTCTAGTTGGAGCAAGCTCTACACTTCTACCTTTTCAAATCTTCAAGAGCTCAATTTTGGTGCCATGGAGATTCACCATTGAAGGAGCTTGAGCTAATATTTTCACACCTTGTTGTTCTCCTTTGCTTCAAGGTAAGGAAACTCAAAGAAAAATGATGTTTCCTTCATGTTTTGTGTGGTCCGAAAATTCACCTCACAATGGTGTCTTTACCTTGCTTGTTTTAGCTTCATTTGAATCTTCCAAGGGCTAGGAGGAGTCCTCTCTTGTTACTTATTCAAGCTCTCTTCCAATTCCAAGGTAAAACAATTACCTTAATGTATTAAGGCAATATATGTGCCTAGGGTTTACAATGAGATGAAGCATAATGCTTGAATACTCATTCTATTATGTGTACATTGTTTAGAAGTTGACAAACAACCAAACATCCTACCGGTTTTACAAGGAAACAAGAAAGAAGTTTGTGAGGAAAAAGAGGTAAACAAGCTATCTCAAGTAGTTTAAATGCCTTAGGAAAATGAGCTTGATTTGCTTGATAAAAATACCTAAGGAGCCAAAGGTGAAAGACCTAGTAAAATGTTCTTAAGGAGATTATTAAAGGGCATATGTGTTGTTGTATGTAATTGCAGGTCCAAGGCAATATTTATGTGGGAAATTCAGTGTTTAAGGTTTATGCAATTTAAGGGCCTAAGAGCCATGTTATTTAAGGGCCTAAGTGCCAAGCAATTAAGTTTATGCACTATATTGTGATGTAGTGTAAATTTGTTGAAGTTCGTGTGTGAGAAAGTTCTTGATGGATATAGGTGTTCTTGAATTTTTAATGGTGAAAACCATGAGTTTTGGAATGATGATGTGCTAAGAGAACCCATGGCAAAATTTGTATAATGTATAAGAAGTTCTAAGTGTTTTAAATGAGTTTTGGTGAACAAGTGCTTTACTAGTGAAGAAAGCAAGTATTAAGGTGATTTAGAGTGATATAAGGATTTAGGTACTATCTTGGAAGTTCTAGGAATTCAATGAGTATGTTTGAGAATGTATTAAAGTCTTGGAGAAGTTTGTTTAAGTTTTAGGAATGTTGATGTACAAGGAAGAAATGGTGTTTAGGAAAGATATGCAAAAGGAGATTTAGTTAGTAAGAAAAGAAGTTTGAGAGATGAAGTTAAGGTGTAGAGGAAACACCTTGGTATAGTGGTCATTATAGGTGAAATACCACTTAGAAAACTTAATGAAAAATGTACATGTATTAAGAGATTTTGTAAGGAGTTTGTGGAATGATAAGATAGTTTTGGTGTGTGATTTAAGGAGTTTAGTACATGGCTAAAGATGTGTTTGAAGTGCCAAATGTGATTAGAACATACTAGGGCACTATGAGGTGAAGTTTGGAGTTAAATGGGAATGTAGAAACAAAGGTCTGGAGCCGACCGACCTTGGGACCGGACCTGCAAGGTCGGTCGAGCTCAGTTTACACTACCGGGAAGAGTTTCTGGAATGGACCGACCTTGGGGACCGGACTTGCAAGGTCGGTCGGGCTTGTATTTTATGTACGAATTAAGTTTCTGGAATCGACCGAACATGGGACCGGACTTACAAGTTCGGTCGGGCCTGAATTTTCAAAGAGAAGAAACTCTCGGGAATGGACCGAACATGCGACCGAACTTACAAGCTCGGTCGGAGTAGAGATTTTGATGGTAAAGTGTTCTGGAACGGACCGACCTTGTGTAAGGTCGGTCGGACCAAAAACATTGTTTAAGGTTATAAAATGATATGTAATGATGGAGATTGATTAGTAATGATGTTATAAGGTTGTTTAAGACATGATAGGTGAGTGATAATGACAATTTATTGGGGGAAAAGATGTATTAAAATGTAAAAGTAAAACAAGTTAAAAAGTGAAGTATTGTAACTAAGTTAACGGGGAAAAGTTATAAGCATTAGACTTTAAACAATCATGATACCCCGATGTTAATAAAATACATGTAATGTTATCAGTTGTTCGAGGATTGCTCGAGGCACATAAGTGGACATAATAAAGTGGACTCCGGTGACAGGTATGGTTTTCTTGCAACCTGTGTCCTACCGGATTACACCGGCTTATATGCCAATGTGTTTTTCTGTATGTTTGCCACGTTATAAGATAAATCATGAAACGAGTTTACAGTCGTTATTGTTGTTGTGTGTTTACGTGCCGATACCGGTAACCTCGAATGCGCCTGAAGGGCTAGTTAACCACTATTAGGTAAATGTAAGAGAACGGTATCCGGTGATAACGTTTCCGACTTAAGGAACGTTCTAACCACGACTATGCACTGGTGGAACGCGAGCTTTTAATTACGGTCCAAAACCGTGTTACATTACGGTTCTGGACCGTAATCTACGCGGGCGTCAATAAAGATGGCGACGTCTTTAATTACGGTTTTAAACCGTAAAATGGCCCTTTTCCGGCCCGCGTGTCATTGACTTTACATTACGGTTATTTGTAAAACCGTGATCTAAAGTCCATTGGCGCGCGCGAACCAAAGGACTTTAGATCACGGTTTTACAAATAACCGTAATGTAAAGTCGACACTTTAGATTACGGTTCTAACAATAACCGTAATCTAAAGTGTTTTGGCGCGCGCGCCCAAAGGACTTTAGATTACGGTTATTGTTAGAACCGTAATCTAAAGTGTAATTTTTTTTATTATTTTATTTTTTTTTACAAATCTACACAATTGCAACAGAGACAGAATTGTAACAGATAAGCAACAGAGGGCAGAAACTGCACAATTGAACCACCTGAATCAAATACCAACAACACAAATTCATTCTAATAAAGCACCAGATCGAAAATCTGTAACATATTCAATCTGTTACACAATTGCAACAGAGATAACATCTAATAAAGCACCAGATCGAAAATCTGTAACATATTCAATCTGTTACACAATTGCAACAGAGATAACAATTGCAAATTCATTTCTGCGCACAATTGCAACAGAAATATTCAATACAACAGCTAGAATCTGTTACAGCAGCAGCTAGCATAATTCATTACAAACAGAATCAGAGCAACTAACAAAAAATATAATCTGTTACACAATATAATCTGTTGCAGCAGCAACTAACAGAATCAGAGCAGCAACTAAAAAAAATATATGTTACAGCAGCAGCTAGCTAGTCTACCACTCCATTCTCATAAACATGGCTGCCATGCTCTCTCTGACATGCAACAAGTCGGCAGGAGCATAAGTCTTGAATCTGGCATAATGCTCTTTAATCTGCAACAAGAAAAGGAATGGAACACATAATGAGATTAAGATAAAGACACAAAAAATCTGCCGAAAGAATTAAATACAAGACAGCGTTCGTATTACCTTGTCAATATCATTCTTAAAACTTGGGAAGTACCCGCAGAACTCGTACATATACCGCATCACGTAGTACCCGCAACTCTTAGAATCCTTTTGGGTAGGGCACTAAATCACCAAAATTCACAAATGTAAAACAATTGTACAAAGATAATAGCAGCACGAATGAAATACATGAATTACCAAACCTTGATGTAATCGACGGTCAAATCACCAAACTCTCCCTGAGGGGTTTTTTTGTAACAACTGTTACATATATTAACAAAAGCGTTTAGCAAAATGAACAAGTACATTAATTTTGGTTCAAAAAACTTACAAACAATTAAATAGTAATAAAAACTTACTCTTTGATTAAGTCTTCAGTGTTGAATTCTTTCCACTGCCCTAGTGGATCTAGAACAGCAGAGTAGCGGTGGCAGCGCAGAATATAAACAAAGCCCAGTGGTGGCTACAATGTCAAATACAAAATGAAATGAGAAATGAAGGTAACAAAGTTAGCTAATTAGTATGTAATTTTATATTAGAACTCACGTTTGGTGATACGGCATTAGAATGAATAATTTATTCTGTTGATCAACAACATTGAAGACATGAATCATGTAGTTACAAAACCTCCCAGGGTCCCTAGTGACATTGTCGTACGATAAACGCTCCGGGCACACCGCAGTAACGCATGTCATGTCCTTCTCAACACATCTCTCAAGCAGACATCTATTATATCACATGTACTATAAAAAGTTAGCCAATGCAACTTCATAGATACTTATTCTATATGTTTTTACAGTATGAGGAAAGAACACTTACTTTAGATAAGCTTGAATAATGTTAATGTTCAGATAATCTCCACACATCATCTCTCTGATGTCCTCAAAGTTGATTGCCGTCATCATATCTTCTTCGTAGTGAAACATCGACTTTGGAAGCGTCATCATGAAGTTGTTAGTTTGAGATGACTTCACATGATCTTGTCGTAGAGATTCATCTGCTTGGCCCCCAAAACATTAACAAGTTTTTGTGGCAGTGCGAGCTTATTTTTAGGCGCCTCAGAAGTCCTGGTGCGACCCCGGACGGGCGCTGGATTCTTACCTTTCGCACCCCGACTCACTGGATTCTTACCCTTCACACACAAACAGTAAAGCATAAATGTAAAGATAATTACTAATTGATTATTATAGTAACATTAAACATTTATCTAGAACATACCCTTCTGGCAGGATTCGTCGGCGCGCTGATCTCTTCTTCTCTGGGCCGGGATACGCGGCGAGGAACCTCAGGGATCTCAGGATTCGCCGGCGCGCTGGTCTCTTCTAGTCTGGGCCGGGTTACGCGGCGAGGAAGCTCAGGGATCTATAATAGATTAGATTAGACACTTAATGCTAAATAATGCATTTTATTAGATACTAAATGGTTGTCAAACAGTCTTACCTCATCGGTGACAACAATATAACATGCTGGCCAGGGCAATATGTCTCCCTTCGCTTCGATCAGCGTGCATTTGTTGTCAATCGCCATCGGAAGGTATGCATGCTCAAATCCATCAACTATCAGGTCCAAGGTCACACGCGCGTAGAATGGGGGTAGACGTACGAAACTGATGAGCGTGAGTGGACCTGATGGCAACACCGTCCCGTAGGCCGCATCTACAGGGTGCCCGTCTAATGGTATTTGGAGACGACATTTTTTTTGCTCCTTTAATAAACAGAGATAATACGTGAAATAAATAAGTGAGTCCAATCTAATACTATTTAAATAACTTTATTTTAGAAGAAAAATAGTTAAACAAAGTTAACCTGGATGTTGGCAAACGGGTACGGGTCAGCGGCCGGAGCACAACTAGACGAGGAAGACATTCGAGGAGGATCTAGCTGCTGCTGCTGAGTAGTCGCATGTGCAATCGCATTCAACGCTTCCTGCAGCCTCTCCTCGATAGCCCGGCGCTCAGCAGCATGTTTCTCGTCATTAGCTTGGCGCTCAGCAGCGAACTTACGCTCTACCATCGCCTCGACTTCAGCAGCACTCATCTGACCCTTCCTAGCAGATGGCGGGAATACGTTCTTCTGACGTACTTCTCCCCCAAATCCTCTAACACGCCCCGGGTGATCCTTCTTCCCAAGCATTTGATTCAGCGCGTCGTCTTGAGAAGGAGGAGCGTGTAAGTCCACTTCTCCTCTCTGTGCCGCTCGTACTGTCCAATTTTCAAAGAAGTTAATGACGAGATTTAAGATCAACAAACACTTGAGTATATAAGTAAATTATTCAGCTACTTTCAAATACTTACAATTTGGTTTGCCAGTTGTTCCATCGCAGCATTAGGAAATATCCTCTGACCTTCGCTGGTCGTTTTCTGGCGTCCCAGTATGTACATCTGCACCCTCCTCGCCTCAGAGACATCCTCGATCGGGCATTCACTTCCATCCTCGTTCCTCCGTGTCAGCAAACCAGCTTCTTTCCATCCCTCGAGGCTGCCCACATATCCCCTTCGTCCCATGGTGTGGGGGTAGAGATTAGCTTCACGGTTTTGTCGTGCTTGTTCTTGTACTTGCTGTTAAGAAAGTACAACAGGAAATTAATTAGAAAATCAGGGATAAAGCATTATGAGCATTAATTAAGAAAAGAGTACACACAAACATACCCTGAACTCGGGGGTGGCGTGCCGCTCAACGAACTCCTTCCACTCCTCTTCAGTTATCATGCCATTGTATACAACATACGGCGGAGGCTCACGTGGGGGCACCCTGTTGATCCAATGCTCAACCAAGTAGTGGCGGAATGATTTAGCTTTGCCGGCCACCAAAGAAAGAACGGTCTTCTTCACTTCTTCTGGGATCTTGTACCGTTCTTGCACCTTCTTCCAGATGGTCTCCTTTACTTTTTCCGGGACTTGTTTCCATGTGTGGTTGATGCAGCAATGTGATCTGGCCAGAGTCCCTAGCATACTAGCGAACTCTGACCTGCTGCCCCCACCATACCTCCCATACTGGTCCCACAGAAGACTAATCTGATCCGGTTTCTGCAGTTTCAACCCACGGGTCGGACCTCTACCTCTGGGTCTCTGAGTAGCACTCGTAGAAGGTGCACTCATGGAAGGGCCAACAGCAGCAGCGGCAGATGTGGATGGGGCAACAGCAGCAGCGGCAGATGTAGATGGGACCGGTACCATTTGCTGCTCATTTTCCTCCTCCTCACGACAAAATAAATCGAACTCTTCATCAGCCATGTCCTGATCAGCCATGCCTGCAAGGATTGAAATACAATTTGAATTAAATTAAGCATTTCATAATGGTCATAAACAAGCAATAAATAAAAGAGTGTTAATTTCATATAAATTTTTATAGTAATAACTTACATACACCATTATCTCTCAACCCACATTCCCTCGTTATGGTCTGATCGTATATACTCACGATGACCTGTGACCTCAGCCTCTTCCAATGAAATAGGAACAGTTGGAGGTTCATCTTCTGCATCATACTCATCCTCATCAACCACACATCCACACCAACTATTCCTCTTCTCCCTTTAAGCACAACAGACCATCTAGGATTACAGGGATCAGTTACATAAAATATCTGCTTAACCTTCGTCCCAACAACGAATGGCTCAACCGTGGGAGTAGCTCTAGACAGATCAACCAGTTTCATACCATGCTCCTCCTCACGGTAGCCATGATTGTTGTTAACCCAGTTACAGCGGAAAACACACATTTCGTAGCTGTTGTAGTCCAATACCCAGATGTCTTGTATAACACCGAAATATGATTGTTGTACCGAGACAGGACTATGACCCACGACACCGATGTCATATAAGTTTTGATAAGCTTCAAGCTCTACACCACTGTTTTGATTCGTTGACTTCTGATCCTGACGTTCTGTGAAAAAGGTGAATCCGTTGACATCGTACCCCTCATAAGAAATTACATCCAGATTTGGTCCAAATGCAACTACTTTAATCAGTTCAGGCACATTCGTGGACTGATCGGACAACACTCTCTCTTTGAACCATCGGACAAATGTCCTATTCTGCTCATTTTGTAGTCTAACGTCACTCATGTTTGGATATTGTGCTCTTAAAACACACAAGTGTTCATCAAAGTATGGTTCAACATCTTCAAGATGACTTAGCACAACTAAATGAGCTTTGTTAAGAGTGTCTATGTCAATTCTTTTCAGTTTCCTTCCAACCGTGCCAACACCCTTCAATCTGCCCTCGTGTCTAGAACGTGGAAGTCCAATGGTATCGACACCTTCTAGGTAATTGGTGCAGAAGTCTACAACTTCCTCTGTGATAGTGCCCTCTATAATACTACCCTCTGGGTGACGACGGTTCTTCATTTTCTTCTTCAGGACACCCATGTACCTTTCGAACGGATACATGTAGCGAAGGTACAAAGGACCACACATCAGAATCTCTCTTACAAGATGCACGAGGAGATGTATCATTATGTCGAAGAACGATGGAGGAAAATACATCTCCAGCTGGCACATTGTCACAATAAGATCCTTTTGTAATTTAGACAGAGTGTCCACATCAAGAACCTTAGACGAAATGGATTTGAGGAAGACACTGACGTTTGTGATTGTGTGTCTGACAGCATCCGGCAAGATCCCACGTAGTGCAATTGGCAAAAATTCTTGAAGTAGGACATGATAATCGTGAGATTTCATTCCTACTAATTTGAAATCTGTCATGGACACTAGGTTTCTTATGTTTGAGGAGTAACCTGATGGCACCTTGATGTTGTAAAGGGTACTGCATAGACTATGTTTCTCTTCTTTAGACAGAGTGTGACAGGCAGGAGGCAAGAATGTGCGTTTTCCACGTTCTTGCGGGCCAAGCTCTGTGCGTATGCCCAACTCAATTAAATCTTTTCTTCCTTTCAAATGATCCTTTGTCTTTCCTTTTATGTTCAAAAGAGTGCTAGTGACACTTTCACCCACGTTCTTCTCGACATGCATCCCATCGATACAATGTCTAACCTCCATGCTGTGATCAGTTTTCCCATCGAACTCTTTCGCCATCTTTCGATACTTATGTCCTTTTGGAAGCATTTTTCGGTGGCCCATATACACGGTTTTCCCACTATGTTTCAAGCGAATGCTACAAGTGTTTTCACCACAAATCGGACACTCCAACGCCCCCTTGATTGAATAGCCTGAAAGATTACCATAGGCGGGGAAATCATTGATTGTGCAGTACAACATGGCACGCAAATTGAAGTCCTCTTTACTGAATGAGTCGTAAACCGTAGCCCCTTCATTCCACAAGAGTTGTAGATCCTCTATCAAAGGTTGTAGGAATACGTCAATTTTGTTGCCCGGTTGCTTTGGACCAGATATTAACAAAGACAACAAGATGTGTCTTGGTTTCATGCATAACCATGGCGGTAGATTGTAAATAACTAAAAGCACAGGCCAGGTACTGTGTATGCTACTCAAAGTACCGTAAGGGTTCATCCCATCCGTGCACAAGCCTAGCCTTAGGTTTCTCGGTTCGTTACCAAACTCAGGAAATTTTACGTCTATGTTTCTCCACTGTGGTGCATCAGCGGGATGTCTTAATCTGCCATCCTTTTTCCTGTGAACTGAATGCCACCGAAGATTCTCTGCGTCTTTCTCAATGGAGAACAAACGTCTGAACCTTGGAATGATGGGCAGGTACCACAGTACCTTAGCTGGTGAACCTTTCTTACTACCGCTGATGTGAGTTTGTTGTTTCTTATACCGTGACGCTCCACATGCTGAACAGCTTTCAGCAAATTCATCCGATTTCCAAAACAGCATGCAACCATTTGGACAAGCATGAATTTTCTGGTACCCCATACCCATTGGGCACATCATTTTTTTGGCTGAGTACGTAGTCGTTGGTAAAACGTTGTCCACCGGAAGAACGTATTTCAATAGTTCCAGGAGGTCAGTGAAACTTACGTCGCTCCAGCCATGTTTCGCTTTCAAGTTGAATAGCTTGAGGACGACACTCAACTTGCTTAACTTTGTAGGGTCACACCCGGGGTACAACGGTGTTTTGGATGAATCCAACAAATTTTCATGCTTGTCTGGCGTGTTAGTAATGTCGTTCCACATCTTCGAGCATAGTCTCAATGTCATCATCCCAGAAATCTGGCTCGACGTTCCCTGTAACGTCTTCTGGGTCACCAGCAACTGTATCATCTCCAAGTTCTGTTTCTGTGTTTGCCTGACCATTATCCCCTTCGTCAGGCTTAATAACATCGAACGCACTCTGACCATGCCATCGGATTATGTCTTGGAAATCTTTTGTAAAACCGCGGCGGATCAGATGTTCCTTAATTGTTTCAACGCCGCGATATCTCAGATTGTTTTGGCAGTCGATACACGGACAAAATATGTATCCCTTGTCTGTAGGTTTCAGATTGTTCGCCAACACCGTGCATAACTTATCAACTCCTTCTAAAAACTTGTCGTCCAAATTTCCGCTGTAAATCCACGAACGTTCCATCTCCTTCTAGCTATTTATATGAAGGCAGCCATTTCATACCGTCACCCGTGGCAGAGTCTTTACACTTTTGTATCTTATCAACCTAAATCCATCCATGAGTATTAAATCCCACCGGTGAACGTGTTTTTAATATGTAATTTATTGAAAATTTCGGCAGCATCTCCCTACAGTTCTTCAAATGCACGATATTATGATATTAATCAATAATATATGCATTCGAAGAACAATAAAGAGATACTGCTGAAATAATCAATAAAGTACAATTAAAAACACATTCACACCCTAGGTGTGAGATTTAACAATCATGGACAGTCCCGACAGGGACTGCCGAAGATATACCTCTATTAGGTATATCTTGGGCGGATAACTATGTTTGGTAGTTTGTCAAATATTATATGTATATATGTAAATCTTACCTCTGGTAGACGATTAGCCGATGCTAAGACGGTTGAGGTCGGAAGCCAAAATAAAGTCGTAGTCCTGATGCATAAATGAAAAACGACAACATTAGAATTCATCAAAAAATCAAGGTTAAATGCTAGCTAAACCGCGGAAAAAAATCGACAGCATCTCCCCTATATTTCTAACGTCTCCAAATCAGTTTTATCAAAGTCAAATTTGCACGCACCATCTAGAACTAGTAACATACATAAACTTATCTTCTTCTACTATAAATGAAGTTTATTTATGACCTTCTCTGCAGTACTTCAGATTGAAGGACTGAAACTAGTCATTCTAGAACCATTAAAATACCGAAACTCATCTTATTCTTTCTGGTGGTTATAACAATAGCATTGTTGATTCCTGTCACAGATTGTGAATCAAACAGAGAGCATCTGGCATAGCAGATTGAGCAGTTGAAAATGAGCTATTTTCAGGAATCGGTAATATACTTGAACTTACTTTCTTTCCTGTGGCAGTTTTAAGTAGTAGCATTTTTAAAACTACACTATTATTTATTAATTGTAATACTAAATGCTAAGAATAAATAAATACAGCAGTTTACAGTTTGCTTTGCAAAATTACCGTTACTAAGCACCGAAGTGGGCAAGTAGTGTAGAAATCAGCCCACGAACTAGGTTGCAATTAACTGTGAATCTGGGCACAAATATATGAACAAAGTTAGAACTTGCAATCGAAATGCATGTATATGAACAAAGTTAGAAAAAAACGACAATCAATCGATCGCATACCCAATACGCGATAGAGAGGTCGACGGTGAGACCAGTGGTAGATGGGTGGTGACCGGCGGCGATGGGAGTGACAAAGGTGGTGGGAGCGATGGTGGCGATGGAGGCGATTTCAGTGAGGAAGATAGCGCGAAAGAGAAGAAGAGTTACTGTAAGTACAGTGTGCAGAGTAAACGGGCAAATGTTGTAGTTAAAAGGACTTTAGATTACGGTTTACATGAAAACCGTAATGTAAAGTCACACTTTACATGACGGTTCCTAAAGAACCGTAATCTAAAGTGTAACGAAATTAATAAAATAGCGCGAAAATTATTTGGCCTATGCTGGGTTTCGAACTCAAGATCGATGGTGTTGACTCATGTACCCACGGCCACTGAGCCAGGAGTCTTATTCGATCAAACAAATGTAACACATTAATATAAAGTTATTTTTAATCTAAAAAGCTGGTAAGACGACGTCGTTCACTGTAATTTAGATTACGCGCGGCGTCGAAAAAATCAAATAATGCGGGAAATATTTCGTCAGGTCAAGACGACGTCGTTGACCATCAGTGGGCGGGGACTTTAGATGACGGTTATTAGTAAAACCGTAATCTAAAGTCCGTTGACCGTAAAGCGCGCGTCAACACGGGACTTTAGATTACGGTTTCACAAATAACCGTCATCTAAAGTCCGTCCTAAAAAAGGCGCGCCTACCTCCGATCGATTATTGCTTACGGTTAATTTAATAAACGTCATTAATTAACTCCGGCCTTCATATTATTTACGGTTTCTGTTAAAGCCGTGATTAAACCACCGTCATTAAAGGCTTCCGTTCCACCAGTGATGCGTGAGTTAGTTATGTGATGTTTGTGTGTGATGTTGGTGTGTGAATGTATTACTCTCGCTTCCCTTGTGTACGTCTAACAAGACTTAACCCAGTGTTTGTGATTGTTTAATAAAGTTCAAAGTTGAACTTCTAACAAGTGCTAACGGGGGGAGTGAGGAGTCCGGTCTGTTCCGGCCACGCGTGTGAGTATGGGGGTCGTTGTCATATCAGGTTCGATCCTCTCCGTATGTTATGGTTGTTTTCCAATTTGGTTCTCAACCTTCCCTTTAGCTTAACCAAAGCTATTACTGACTCACGTCGGGCCACAGGGGCATACTATGTTATGTTTGTACGGTGTGCTTGGATCACTATATCCGAGACACCTTGTGTTAAGTTATCCGTTCATTTAACGAGACGGTAACGAGTTATGTAACGAGCTTATCATGAGACTAGCAACATTCTCTAGGCTCACCAGTGAATTAACAATGTTTGGGTCGGTTCCTAAGAGGACCGTTCCCGTTATGTTATGTATTGTTGTTATGATGCAATATCTATTGCGATGTTATGATGTGCACGTTGAAACGTGAAAAGTGTTGTTGTGTTGTTATGTGATGAATGTTATATGTTGTAAAATGTGGAGTATGTGGATCATGGATATGAATCCCAGTTTGTGATAAGAGGCGTTTAAGGATAACCCGAATAACGGGTAAGTGTCGTCTATTAAGGAAGTAGCTCCATTAGAGGAGAAACACTCTAGGGGTAATGAATACCATGAGTGACTTATCAAGTGTGGATAATGTTGTCCGTTTGCTGAGCCCATTGAGGCGGAATGATTTATGTTGTGTGTTTACAGTTGCATGCACGATTTAAATATAATCAACCGCATGCTAAGACGACAATTAGTTGTGCGTGGCCCGGTAGCATGTGGGCTGCGGGATTACCATACCAGCAAAGGTGCTGAGCCCCTTGGGGCCACCCCTTTTCTCTTCTTTTCCTATTTCAGGTACAGAGAGCTGGAAGCCGTTCGAGAGTAGGACGGGGTAGACGTTGTACGTGGGTAATCATTTAAATTGTATATATACAGTAGGTGTAGTAAGACCGGATTTGTTACCGGCATCAGTTTGTAAATACTCGGTACAGTTGGAAGGTATGTGTATATTTTGTTGTTAATGGAAAGGAATAATAATGTGTAGTCGCTCGGGAATCTAGTCCATCAGACCGGTACAATGTTTAAGTAATAGTCTTGTTAGCCACGTGGGTGGTTAACGGCGTGTAACACCAAGAAGTTAAGTAATGTAATGAAGTTAGTTTTCCGATGTAGTCTGTTGTTTAGTGTGTTATTGTTGGATGGGGTGTTACACAACTTCCTTTCGATCTCCTTGATTTCTTCCTCTCTCCCGATCCGCTGGGAGCGAGGAAAAACATCTCTCTGACGCACTGCGGATCCAAATCCGCGAACTCTCCCAGGGTAATTCTTCTTGTCAAGAGCTTTGTTCAACGGATCCTCCTGAGTATGAGGATGGGCAAGAAACGAATCAACACCCTCTACAGTCTTGTACACGCAAAAAAAAACATGTAAGAATAATTTATAAACTATTAAATATTACTCAGGGCACTCACAATTTTTGCAGCTAAGTCTGCAGTCTCCTTCCGTGGATAATACATTTCACCGTCCTTCTCTAATTGGCGGACAAGCATGTATGCTTGCGCCCGATTCACCTCATCCGGACTTTGAATCGTCTCAATTGTGCCGTCCTCACGCACACGCTTCAATAACCCCTTTTCAATCCAGCCTGGTATACACCCCGCGTACACAGCTCGGCCCATGTAGTGTGGGTTCTGATCTTTCAAGCGATTCTGTCGGGCTTTTTCCTGAACTGCCTATGGAAAGAATTAATACAATTCATTTTATAAACTTTATCCTGTTACATTAACATCATAAACTTAAAAGTTAATCTATGAAAACAATTACGTACCCTGAACTCAGGGGTGATATGTGCTTCATAGAACTCCTTCCAATCCTCCTCAGTGATCATGCCAGCATACAACTCATAGGGAGGCACCCGCTTCGGGTTGTTCGTATTGATCCAACCAGCCACCAGCCTATTTTTGAACGCTCGCATAGGCAAAGCAAGCAGTGACATCACTTTATCATATGCTTCATCCGGGATCTGGTACTTCTTCTTCAAGCTCATCCACATGATCTTCTTTATTTCCAGATCTTGGTTCTTCCATTTTTTGTTGATACAGCAATGGGTCTTAACCAATCGACCCATGGCACTGGCAAACTTCTGCTTTTTCTCGCCAGTGGGTCTAAGATACCTGTAATATATATGGTATATATGTTAGTCATACGTACGAAATATATATAGTACTAGGGTAAATGTATAAATATCAGTATATATGTGAAAAAATAAAACAAAATAATATATAGGTGTAGCATATACCTATCCCACACCAAATCAATCATGCCACTCTCCTTCTTCTCATTTAGACCACGTGACGGTCCTCGTGTCTTTCGTGGAGGGAGATGAGAGGTCGTAGGAGCATCAGCGGCATCGACGATCTGTGTACGCTCCGCTAACTGCATCTCTGAATCTATCTCCATCTCCATCTCCTCTTCACATTGTATGAGCATCTCATGATCGTCGGCATCCATAATCTGCACAATATCATTACATAATATATATATATATATTAGTCAGTGTCATAAATAGAGTCATAAACAAACATAAATTGTACACGCATGTGTTAAGCATTCACTTTTCTTTTATGCCAGACTTACTTTTTGTTCATTTTTCCACCCACAACCCTTCTCCATGATCTGATCTTGTGCACTGAAACTTGGTCACATTATCAACTTCCATTGGCATTTGGAGGGGAACATTGTCCATTTCACAGTCATAATCTTCCTTGTTCATAACACCATCAACACCAGCTATACGTCGCTTACTTTGCAATACAACTGACCATCTAGGATTAGAATGATCACGGTAGTAGAACACTTGTCTAGCTATAGAAGCAACTATAAACGGTTCTTCTGTGTATGTCAATGCATTAGGTCAACCAACTTCATACCGTGTTCCACCTATCGGTAACTGCGCCTGTTGTCTACCCATTTGCATTTAAAGACACAAGTCTCGTAACCGGTGTAGTTAAGGATCCAAATCTCCTGAATCACACCGTAATACTCTTTCCTCATTGTCACTCCCTTACTACCTGCATCTTGATATATTTCCTGTGAAGCAGTTAGATGAACACCACTATTTTGATTTGTTGACTTACGAACTTGGCATTCAGTATAAAAAGAGAACCCATTCACATCGAAACCCTCGTACGACAAAACATCAAGATTCGGACCGAGTGCTAATAACTTAACCATTTCAGTTACATTGCCTGAATCTTCATGCATAACTTTTTCTTTAAACCATGTAACGAATGTAGCATTATGCTCCTTTAATCTCACTTGACTCATCGACGGATGTTGTGCTCTGAGAGCGCTTAAGTGTGATACGAAGTATGGTTCAACATCTTCAACATGGCTTAACACGGTTAGATGCGCTTTACACAATGCAGCAAAATCAGGCCTCACCATTTTTTTCCCGATTGTACCTACACCCTGTAACTTGCCCTCATGTCTTGATCTAGGAAGTCCTATGTGGTCCACGCCTTCTAAGTAGTGGGTGCAAAAGTCAATCACTTCCTCAGTTACATATCCTTCAACAATGCTTCCCTCTGGACGTCTACGATTTTTCATTTTATTTTAAGCACACCCATGTATCTTTCGAATGGATACATATACCTGAGATATAATGGGCCACACTCCTTGATCTCCCTTACTAAATGAACAAGCAGATGCACCATAATATCAAAAAATGAAGGTGGAAAATACATCTCCAACTGGCACATAGTGACAATTAGTTCAGCCTGCAACTTGTCCAGTGTCTGCACATCTAGAACTTTGGCAGAAACTCCATTGAAAAACACGGACAAATTTATAATGGTTTTCCTGACATCATGTGGGAGAATCCCACGAATTGCAATGGGAAGCAAATGTTGCATCAAAACATGGTAGTCGTGAGATTTCATCCCTACTAACTTGAGTTCAGACATGGACACCCAACTTCTTACGTTGGAAGAGTACCTTGATGGTACTTTGATGTCAGAAAGGGCACTGCAGAAACTCTTTTTCTCCTCTTTGGATAGAGTGTGACATGCGGGAGGCAAGAGGATACGTGTTCCTCTTTGTTGGGGTTGGAGCTCTTTTCGTATGCCCAACTCTACTAAATCTTTTCTCCCCTTTAAATGATCTTTTGTTTTCCCTTTAATGTTTAGCAACGTTCCACCAAGACTTTCACCCACATTTTTCTCCACGTGCATGGCATCAATACAATGCCTTACTTGCAAATGTTGCCAATACTCAAGATCAAAAAATATCGACCTTTTCTTCCAAACACTCTTCTCTGTAGCTTTAGTTGGAGGACCAAATTTGTTCACAATATCTTTCACCTGGTTATAAACATCGACACCTGATAAAGGTTGCCGAGCTACAGCATGATCAGTTGTCCCGTCAAATTCATCTGTCATCTTTCGGTACTTATGATGTCTTGGAAGGAATTTTCGATGACCCATGTACACCTTTTTTCCACTATATTTCAATCGGATATTGCAAGTGTTATCACCGTAAACAGGACACGCTAATGCTCCTTTGATTGTATATCCAGATAGGTTTTTGTATGCTGGAAAGTCGTTTATTGTACAAAATAGCATAGCACGCAGTGTGAAGTTTTCCTTTGCATAAGAATCATATACTGTTGTTCCCGTATTCCATAAGAGTTTCAAGTCATCAATAAGCGGCTGCAGAAACACATCAATATTATTCCCCGGCTGTTTTGGACCGGATATCAACATTGATAGAATAATATGCCTAGGCTTCATGCACAACCATGGTGGGAGGTTGTATACAGTCAACAGAACAGGCCAAGTACTGTGTACACTACTCAAAGTGCCGTATGGGTTCATTCCATATGTGCATAAGCCAAGTCTAAAATTTCTTGATTCTTTACCAAACTCAGGAAATATTCTGTCATTGTTTCTCCATTGCGGTGAATCAGCAGGATGTCTTAATTTACCATCATCCACCCTATGTGTTGTATGCCACCTAAGGTTTTCAGCATCCTTCGGAATAGCAAATAGCCGCCTAAACCTTGGGATTATTGGCAAATACCATAACACCTTCGCTGGGGAACGAACCTTTGGCTTGTTGTCGTCTTGATGATCTTTCTTTACATAACGTGATTCACTACTTTTAGGACAACAATCATGTAGCTCATACTCCTTCCAGAACAAGATACACCCCGATGGACAAGCATGTATTTTCTTGTACTCCATACCCATTGGACATATTAACTTCTTCGCATCATAAGTAGTTGTAGGCATGACATTGTCCGCTCGTAGTATCTCCTTAATAATTTGCAATAGTTCCGTGAAACTTACATCGCTCCATCCGTGTTTTGATTTGACATTAAATAGTTTCAGCGTCGCACTTAATTTGTTCAATGCCAGTGCATCACATCCAGCGTACAGTGGTTCTTTACATGACTGCATAAATTTTTCATGTGTACTCGTTTTGTTGTTAAAGTATTGTTCTACATCTTCCAATAGTGTGTCAAGGTTCGCATCTTCTGTGATCTCGTCATTAATCGTGCAGTAGTCATCATCCCCAAAGTTTTCTGTGTCATCCCCAAAGTTTTCAATGCCGTCCAATTCTGGTTGTTCTACTGAAGCTTCTGCATAGTCAAACACATCCACTGCATGCTGACCATGCCATAATGCTATGTCTTTGTAATCTTCTGTAAACCCACGTCAAATCAAATGGTCCTTAATTTTCTCAATATCTCTATACTTGAAGTCGTTTTTACAGTCGATGCATGGACACAAAATATACCCCTTATTCCTCGGTTGAAGATTGTTGACTAGGATGTTACAAAACCTATCGACCCCTTGTAGGTAATCGTTGTCAAGTCTGTCATTGTACATCTTTGAACGCTCCATCTCTTTCTGTGAGATCGATGTACTACTTTACAACTGATCGATATCGTTCATATGTTGACAGATATTAGTCCAGTTACTTTTACAAATTTTACAACCTAAACCCATCCAATCACGTTCAATCTCACACGCGAACAAGTTTATAAAAAACAATTCATAGAAAATTTCGGCAGCATTTCCCTTCTGTTCTTCTAGTGTATATATGAATGTATATACTCGAAGAACAAAAGGGAAAGGCTACCGAATTTTTAAATGAACTGTTTTTCATAAACTTGTTCACTACCTAGAAGGTGAGATCAAACGTGATTGGACAGTCCCGACGGGGACTGTCCAAGATATACCTCTAGTAGGTATATCTCGGACGGGTGACTATGTTCGAGTATATTTAATAGCTATTTATCAGAGAAACACTATATAAACAATTAAGAAGTTATTAGAGAAAAATTATAAACTAACCTAATCTGATGAGTAGTCTGCTTAGTCTTGATGTGAAGAACCTAGACTTCAATCAACCAGCCCGTATCAGGCGTGTGACAATGAAAAGTACGTACTAACAATGCCTGCACGAGATAGTTTGTACACAACAATAATTACAGTACGAATCCAATAATTCAATAGTTTGACAAAATTTTCTGCAAAATCCGACAGTATCCCCCCTAAAAATACAGGGTTTCACCACAATATATTGAGCATGTACAAGAGGCGACAGTTTGGTTTGCAAAATTAATCCTACACACTTAATCCTAATAAACACATTAATCTCAAACAGAGCATGTATGTTCATGATCGACAGTTTGCATGGTTTTGCAAAATTTATGGTATGTGCGTATATATATATATGTTATATATATATATATATATATATATATTTGTATGCCCAAACACATCATATTTTTCACCTAATACACACATTAATCTCAGGTCCATTTGGACACAACCAGCAAGTATATACCGAAAATCATCAGCTCAGGCGCGACAGTTTAATTGGTTTGCAAAATTAATTAATATTCCCCAAACACTTAATTAATCCTAATATTTTATGATCACGTGATTAATCCCAACCACAGCATGTTAATTTTATATGTTACGATCGATCAGTTAATTTGGTTAGCAAAATTACCTCCAGTAGAATCAGGAAAAGAGGCGATGGAGCATGGATCGATTACGCCAGTTGGGTTGTAAAATTACTGTAGATGAATCAATAATAAAACGTAGTGGCCACGGGCATATGTACGTTAAGTCCTGCAGTTCGATCGATCGCGGGTTGCAAAATTAATAAGAGAAAGAGCAGACATATATATATGTTCCTGTTTCGCAGATTTTGATGATGAAATTACCGAAAGAGAGGGCGACAGGCATGCAACTATTTGGATGATGATCAGAGAAGAAAGATGCATGCGCGCAAATATCGGGAGCCAACGCGTATCATCAAGGGCGAGAGAGACGGCCGGAAAGCGGCGGCGGCACGGACGGGCGATGGCAAGGGCGACGGGAGTGGCGGCCGGCGACGGAAGGGTGGCGATGGCAGTAGCTTGCCGACGGTACTGGGGTACGTATTCGTGAGCTCAGTCGAGAGAGAGAGGTAGCTAGCTAGAGGGTTTACGTTGTATAAAAGTACAGTGAGCGCGGGAGAGATTAAATTTTTTCGGGAAAGTGGCGTACTATTCAGGCAACATAAGAAACTCTTCACTTAAGAAGCGTTTTTTATGCTGAGAGTAAAAAACATAAAGAACGCTTCTTAAATGAAGCGTTCTTTATGCGGAGAGTCCTGACACATAAAAAACACTTTCTATATAAAGCGTTCTTTATATGAAACCATATAAAGAACGCTTATTACCCAAGCGTTTTTTTTGTTTTTGGGCGCGATACAATAAAGAACGCTTCTTAAGTGAAGCGTTTTTTAAAACGCCCGGCCTAAACCATAAATACAACGCCTTACTTTATAATCATTCTTTAATATGCTAAAAAAACGATTTACAAATATAACCGTTTTTAAAAGAGCATTGTTTATTCTTTTTTTCCAGCAGTGAAAGTTGGGTAGACACTTTGTCCTAGGAGACGGAAATAGACATAAATGGAAAAAAACAAGAATGGGGAAAGAGGATCGGGGGATTAAAACGGGTAGGAATGAGTGCGCTATGTCAGGCCATGCACTCTGTAACGAACTTATTAGAAGGCTATAAAGTGCGTTCGATGCAACCAACATTATAGGTCATATCATACAGAAGAGAAAAATTGTTATCTTAGCAAGCTAAGAAGCATCATATTAGCAATATTGACCATGAGGTGAAATTTACAACGCTTGTGTCATGCCCCATTTGTTGAGTTGCTTGATGACAAGTAGTTCTATGCTAGTTTACCCTTTGGTTGGTGCCCGCTGCGACTTGTGTTAGGTTTGTTTTTCAGTCTAATACTTGATTGCCGCTTTGACTTAGTCCTTTAAGTTCCATGGTCCATGAGACCCCTAGAGAACGAAGGTCCGGGGGGTGGGCATCGGTTGAAGTGCATAATGCATTGGTTTTTGGCCGAGATGAGTAGCGTCAAGTTTTGACTATAGAGGGCCGAGTTAGCGGGTGCTATAAAGGGCTCCATGCGGGCCTGGTGAGGACTGGGTATGCCTTTGGGCATGCATGCTGCTAGGATGGCTTGGTAGCGACTCCAATAGCATGGGCACTTTGTGTTCAGTGTTGAACCTTAGGTTGCGAGTGTCAGTGAGTCCACGGGCATGAAGCAACTAGGGGTTGTCCCGTTAGTTGACTCCTACAACGAACGGTGCAAGGGGCCATTGCACATCAGAGTCGTCACACAGTTTGGCGTGAATTGAGTTATGGTTAGGGCGAAGACAAGGTGCGACGTAGCCCGCGTTAGCACACCTTACTAAGTCGTACCAATTGGCGCTCCTTGGCTGTCACTGACATCTTGGACAAGCACATGTGATTCTGGATTTGGTCCTACTTGGGCGAACTCGACCCGATTTGTCGTATGTCGTTGTAGAGGGAGCCTATGAGATGGACCTTGAGTCTTTTGGTGATGGAAGTGGTGGCCTAAGTGTTGCCTCTTGGTTGCTTATCGGATCGATGAGGGCTTGATGGTCTAGAGGACGAGTGCGGCCTTTAAGGGGCTCACAAATACTCGGGTCGCAGGGACGGTGTTGACTTAGACTGGGCTACGGCCTAGAATTCGACTGAGGTGTTAGAGCCACGGGAGTGTGAGACAGTGATGAACTTGTCATTGGTAGGATAAAATCTACTCTTGACTTTCTAGCTTATGGCTAAGTGGTTAACTCAGCTTTCCACAGTAAACGATTGGCAAGTTTGGTCTTTGACCCAACACCGGTGATGCCTAATCAATCTCTTGACTTAATCCGTATGGCCATTTTGTGGATCTACTTCACCGCGAAAATCTTCAGATTTAAGGTCGGGCATTAAAGCTTGCCACTGGCCCACTACCACATTTGAAATTCTCTAGGTCCATCAACTCATTGCCGATTTAGGTTTCTACCTTCATCAACCTCCCATTCTTTAGTGTGTTAGCTTCGGTGTCACTTACTGGGCGATAAATCCGGTTTTTCACTTGATGGGTCGTTTGGTTCTTGGAATGTTAATTCATGGAATAGCATACCTGGAATAGAATTCCGAGAATAGACATCATTTGGTTGTTATGATAGAAATACCTGAAATTTGATGGTTTCTTTGTTTGGTTACCAGAGAAATAATAGGAATAGACTTGGAATAAGTATCAAGTTACTAATAAATCATTGACAGTAACACATATTATTAGTTGTATGTTCAATTTTTAATTATATAAATTAAATTTAGAATTTTTAAAAGTATATTTGATAAATAATAATTGATTGAAATACCCCTGACTTAAAAATGGTGATTAATTTTTCTAATATGAGATTTAGAGGCTTAATGATGCCTAAAGAATATTGGTGAAGAAAGTAAAACCAAAAGAAAGACGAAAACGCGTAAAAGGCATAAAACGTAAAAATGTGTGTTACGTAACCATATGAGGTATATGACCTCTAATAGGGTCCTAGATGGATTCCTAAGTCTTATTTATACACTAATAACATGTGGGAAAAATTCCCGAAGAAAACGAATCCATATAGAGGGTTAAAACGCGAAAGAAGTCCTAAAGCACGTTTTTCGAGAAAACCCAGAAACGTGACTTTAAGCAATTTAATGGACTTGTAAAAAATTATAGTTGATCATATAACTATAATTAAACCTTAATGAATGTCAAAGAATCATTAAAATTAAAGAAACAAGGAAAATCCAGAAAACGAGCCCGATTGATGAATAGTGCCAAACCGGGAAATTTAGGAGCGTTTCTTGTGAAAAGATGAAAATGCCCCTGCCTAATAACTAATATGGGGCCGGTTTTTATGAGTGTTTCAGCATTCTCCTCTCTCAATTAGTAAACTAGCTTATTAGTTATAAGAGAAAAGAAGTAATAAAGTAGAAAAAGTACATAAGTAACTTGTTGCCCTCTCTCTCTTCCATTCTCCCCTCTCTCTCGTTTTTCTCCCCTCCCAGGCGGCCACCTTCTCCTCTCTTCTACTTTGGGCTATTTTAAAGCTATCCCATGGCTTCCCCACCTTTCTTTGCTTGCCCAAGCCAATATAAGGCTCCAAATGAAAAACAAAATACATGATCTTCTTAGTCTCATCAAGGGATATCTTTTGGTCCTTTCAAAATCTTAAAATCTTGAAGTTGACCTCCATGGGTATAGCTCCATTTGAAGAGAAAAGTGGATTTTCTAGAGCTATTTCATCTCTTCTTTGATTCAAGGTAAGAAAAATCACAAAAGTCCATTTCTTTCTTCATTCCTTGTGTGACCGAAAATGGGTCCTCATGGTGTCTTGTTCTCTTATTTGTTTGAGCATTTGTTCTAGCCTCAAATTGTGATTGGAACTCTCCGTTGATTCATGGTCAAAAATCTATTCTAGAGCTTCAAAGGTAATGCCCTAAATTTTGTGCTTTAAGCCCTCTTCTTGAATTCTAGGGTTATCCCATGGGTCTAAGTGAGTTAATTAGCACTCATATCTCTACTTGAATATTGATTAGAGGTTTTAGCAAGGGAACCACCCCCTTGGCCGATTTCAATCAACAGAAAATAAAGAGGAGAAGAGAAAGAGAACACTTGGAAGATTAAGGTAAATAATCTACCCTGGTGCCATCCTTAATGCTTTAGAAATTTTGGGATGGGAAATTAAAATAATGGACCAAAATTTAGTTGGAAATGTGTTTGACAGTTAGAACAGAGAATTGTGAATTGATGTGTGATTTAAAGGCCTTGGAGCCAAGTGATTTAAGGTTATGCATTATATTGTAATTGATGAATTTTGGATGAGTTGTGTGCTGGTAGAATCCACTAAGGATTTGGTTAGCTTGTGTTGAATTGTGGATATTTTGGTTTAGGTGATGAAGATAATGAAATTTAGATGTGCTAGTATAGTAACAAATTTATGGCGAAATTTCTGTAGAAACCTAAGGAATTTAGGTGACATTGTGAGTTTGAGGAACCTAAGGTCAACTATGAGTTAATAGAGATTGACTTGGTTAGTTAATCACTTTGAAATGTTAGCTGAAGAATTGGATAGAATTGAGCAAATCTGTAGGAATGTGGTGAAGGAGTATCTTGGAATTTCTAGAAAAGACCTAGGGTGAATGACCTTGAAAATGAAGGATGGACTTGAGTAATGAAAATGCAAATGACTAGGAAGGAGTTGTTATGGTCAAACAAGTGAGTTGGTAAAGTATTGAGCAAAGGTGCATCTTAGAACTAGGAGCTAAGTTGCAAGTGTAAAAAAATGTGAATGAAAGTGGTTAATTGATCAAAGATTGAGTGATAAGTTGATCAATGGACTTAGGAAGGTTTAAAGTGTTTTATGGTATTATGACATGTTTGGAAGCATGGGGAAAGATTAGAAAAGAATTGGGTAAAGAATTGAAGTTAGAACAAAAATGGAAACTATCAAATTTGACAGATTGTAGCAGGGTCCGGGACCTAGTCCTTGGACAAGGTCCCGAACCACACATTAAAAATGGCCGAGAGCTTCATTACAGGACTGGTCCGGGACTTAGGTTAAGGATGAAGTCCCGGACCACATGAAAAAATCCACCGAGAGTAATACTGCACATTGGTCCGGGACTTGGGATAGGTACAAAGTCCCGGACCACCTTAAAAATCAACCCGAGAGTTTCTGAAACGCATTGGTCCGGGACTTAAGGGCCGGACCACCCTGAAATTGTAATCGTAAGTGTTTTAAGGCAATTAAATGATGGGAATTGATGGATATAGGAATTAGATGATGATTAAGACTTGCTTGATGACATGTAAAGGTCATTAAAAGTATAAACAAGTATTAGATTGAATGAGAAAGTGAGAACTCAAGATCACATGAGTAAATATAAGATTAACGGGATAACGGGGTCAATTACGGGCGCAATAGTCGGTTAAATTTCTGTATTACCTTAACGTTAAAAGAAAAGTTTGTAATGTGACCAGTTGTTCGAGAATTACCTAAGAAGCATGAGACGACACACTAGAGTAATTCCTTGGTGAACGGTATGGTTTTCTTGCAATCTGTGTCCTACCGAGTTACACTCGGCTTGTGTGCTACTTGTTATTGTGTGCCGACCTAACAAGATAAAAGCACGAAAATGTTTATTGCATTTTATGTATATCTCGATGCTTGTCGTATGTGCTAACCATCCTTGCTTGAGTTGTGATCTAACTGAACACCGTAAATCAACTCACAATAGAATAACGTTTGGTTAGTGACTCGTAGAAAGAGTTGAACCACGAATAATTAAACGTGGAGAAAATACATAGGGATTCTCAATTAGAGAACAATGGTAGTTCGAACTTATGAACTTAATCATAATGTGAAAAGAGATATACGGGATTATCGAACTCCCTTGCAATGACTAGTCGACCTCCTATATGAGGATCTGACCCAACATGAGAAAATGACTAAAACTTCTAAGTATTGGAAGTGTGGGGGCGACCCTTAAATCGGTGTATACAATGACTTAGGAAAACACCCTAAGATTGTGAGATGGCATCAAGAGAGATGCTTCTGATTAATATATATGAGTATATATTATTACTAACCCTAAGATTGGGTTATGGGGATTGTGAGTCACGCACGTGCAAGGAAGAGGAAACAACAGAGCATTTGTTTCTGATTCCGTGGTCGAACTCCCTTGTTAGGGGCCGTGAGCCACATAGTGGTGCCCGTTGGGGCCGTCAGCCACGTAGTGGTGCCCGCTGGTGTAAGACTGACAGAGCTTATCCGTCTAAAGAGATAAGCTGGGTATTATGGGTAAAGAAAAGGAGACATGAGAGAATGTTTTTAAATTCCGTGATGAGATTATAAAAGCCCGGTGGTGAGATCTATATGTGTCTCTGCTCGGAGGCCTAAGAGGCTTAACTTAAGAATTATTAAAGAGAAGAATAATTGAGAAAACAAGATTGGGATCAGAGGGTGTCTGTAGATCTAAGAGAACAAATATAAACTATCCGATGAAGATGGATAAGTTAGTGACTAAGGCTGCGTTCGGTATGGTTTTTTTTTGTAGTTTTGTGGTTGTTTTGGTCTGGTTGTTTTGGATGGCAGTTTTGTGGTAGTTTTGGTGGTTGTTTTGTGCTGGTTGTTTTGAAAACTAGTGTTCGGCAGGCGGCGGTTTCGTCTAGTTGTTTTGAATAAGTTAGTTTTGTGCAGTGCGTTTACCGTTTTCGATGTTACAATTAAAATTTTTATATTACATTTTAAAACAATTTTTTATTAATAAAGTTAAAATATATGTAGATATTCAATTAAAGCCTTTAATTATTATTATTCTTTATTAATATTTTAGTGACAATTAATTTATAATATGTATACATATTATTTATAAATAAAATTTTTACATATATTAGAAAAATATAAAGAAATAAACCATTGTATTTAGAACAAATATATTAGATGTTATATATAAAAATAAAATTTTATGGATTATATATTAGTATTTAATATAACATTTCAAATGTATTCATACTTAAGATTATTTTAATTTTTAATGGAATAAATAATATCATTAAAATAAAAAAACAATTCTTTCTAATAATAAAATAATTGACTGTAATCGAATATATATATATATACAACTATCACTTATTATTTTATTATTATATATTGTTTAATTGTTGATAAAATATTTATTTTAAACATATATTTGTAGTTAAAACAATATATTTTGTTCAATTAAATATTACTTAATGAAATTCAAAAACATAAATGTAACACCCCAACTACAAATACAATACTTAACAACGGTTGCAGCGGAATTGAAACTCAACACATAACATAATCCTTGGGTGCTACACGCCGTTAACCACCCACGTGGCTAACAAGGCTATTACTTACACAATGTACCGGTCTGATGGACAAGATTACCGAGCATTACACTTTACATTACCAACCGTTTCTAAACCGAAATACTTACATTTACATTACAACTGTACCGAGTCTATACCTTCAACTACTGATTATCAAACTTCGGTCTTACATCTCTTACAACTACATAAACAACTAAATACTATCCATGTTTATACAGCTACCCCGTCCTACTCTCGAACGGCTGCCAGCTCCATTGTACCTGTAAAGTAATGGGGGGCCCCAAAGGGGGCCAGCACCTTTGCTGGCATGGTAATCGTGCAGCCCGCATGCTACCGGGCCACGCACAACTAATTGTCGAGTGAGCATTCAGTTTATTTTATTTAAAGCATGCAAGAAAACTATAAACATATAACATACTTATAAGCACACACAACCAACCAATAGGATACAAACATAGGATTAACACATCACCTTGGTTAGATCACATTATTGTGTTCTTTTGACCCCTTGAGGTTCTACCCTAAGGAGCTATTCCTTTTAGACGACGCAACCCATTTAATCGGGTTATACGTACGTTACCCTTATATTTGTACGGGGTTGATTTCGGAGATCAAC
This sequence comes from Limonium bicolor, assembly GCA_023374045.1. Lineage (NCBI taxonomy): Eukaryota > Viridiplantae > Streptophyta > Magnoliopsida > Caryophyllales > Plumbaginaceae > Limonium > Limonium bicolor. The sequence goes on from CM041780.1 coordinate 260,658,403, forward strand.
ATACACCACATAACACATACTACACACATAACATGTATACAACTTAACACCGTTCTTCCGAGAACGTACACTTTACTTAGGATGTGCCGGAGGGAATATAAGTCCGAGCACACCGTACACATTTACTTCACTTAGATGTGTCGGCCCGTAATATAGGCCCGATCACACCATACACAATTTCCCCTAGCTCCAAATAATGATGGGTAGGTAAGCCTTGGTTAAGCTTGTGGGTGGTTTGTAATCGAAGGAAGGAAACAACCATAACATAACAGTATTCCCCTAGCCCCGATAATAATAAAGTTAGGTAAGCTTTGGTTAAGCTTGTGGGTGATTGTAACCAAGAAGGAAAAACAAACCATAATATAACAGAGTGGGAGTTAATTCAAATATAGGCATCAACTCCCAACACAACGCGCGCGACCGGAACGACCGGATTCCTCACCCCCATAAAATATACATATTAGCTACAAGTTCCATTATGGAACTTATCACATCATGACACCGAATGGTGTTATAAACTTGGTTAATCACACACAAGGCAGGTAACATCCCATTTGACAAACATGGACAACAACATTCATTAAATAACAATGTACTAAACAAAGCCACACACATCACACACAACCACAATATACACTAACACACGGATAACCGTAGTTAGAATGTTCCTGTAGGTTGGGACGTTTAATCTGAATACCGATCTCTTATGTGATCCTAGAGAAGGTTAGCTACGGCTTAACACATAATTAAGGTTAAACGGTATCAGAATTATTTACGCCACATTAATGAATTACTATAAACTCATTTCATGCCTTATCTTGCAAGGTGGCAAACACACAGAAAAACAAGTTGGCATACAAGCCGGTGTAACCCGGTAGGACACAGGTTGCAAGAAAACCATACCTGTCACCAAGGTCCACTCTATTGTGTCCTCTTGTGTTCCTCGAATAATCTATGAACAATTGGTAACATTATATTTGTTTCCATACATCGGGGCAATACAATTGTTAAACGACTAGTGCGCCCATAGTTAACCCCATTACCCCGTTATACTTAATTTTACTCTTGTGATCTTAAGTTCACAACTCGCACATCAAACCTAACACTTGTTTACACATTTTAAGGCCCTTACATGTCCCACAACAGAAGCTACACGGTTTTACAGTTCTGCACTAGACCTCCCCACAGGGGCGGTCCCTAGGGGCGGTCCAGAACAGACCCCATTTTAAAAACCGTTTTTCTACACATTTTGAACTCCAAATTCACCCCAATCTTTTCCCACTTATTCCACAATCTTTCCACATGTTTCCTACAAGTTTAAACAACTTAAAACATGCACTAAACCTCTCCAAATCTTTGGTTTAATCCACTACCCAATCCTTGCTCAAATTCAACAAATCTAACTCTCACATTTTGCATTTTTTTACACTCTTTTGCATTTCTTACTTCTTCTTGCTTGTTTCTACCTCTCATCAAACTTACCAAATCACTCAATGGCCATACCAATTCATTCCTAGACAATGCATCTCTATAAACCCACATTCACTCCTTGTTTCACAAGTTACAAACACCAAGTCTTTTTCTTGAAATTCCAAGTTACCAAGCATCATTATGCTACAGATTTTGCACACTCTTATCTCTATTATCCACCTAACATTATGAGGCTACCACTCCACTCTACCCAACACTAAACAACCCCATTGAACACCTAAGTTCTCTCACTTACCAAGCCACCTAAAAGCACTTATTTCCTACCAAAATTTCGCCATAACCTCCCCATAATTTTAACATGTTCCCACACATTACTTCCATCATTTTAACAACGATTGAAATACCCCAAACCTAGTTATGTTGTTTAAACACCTAAATAGGGTGTAATAAGACTAAAAAGAGTCTTAGAAGCCTTAGTAAACAAATTTAAACAAAAGGAAACACAAATGTGCTTTAAAGTCAATAAGAGCCAAAATGTGCTCTAAGCTTGGGATAAACTTGGGTAAGACCTAATGAGCTTACCAAGACCTCATTTATATACTAATGAACTTATTAAACCAATTACCAAAGAAAACCAAGCTTGAAAACAAGTGAAAACACAAAATGTGCTTTAAGAAGTCTTAAAGCATGTTTTTGAAAAATTGTCTTGTAAATGAGTTTTGAATGGCTAAATGTCCATCATTACTCTTAAATATATATGTGTACTATATAGTATCACATTTGGGTGGCTATATTAATGGGAAATCAAAAATTTCACTTCTAAGTGCCTTGTTTAGGTGAATAGTGCTTTTTATAAGCTAGTTTATAACATATGTTGTATTAAGTAATTAAATTGACAAACAAAGACTAAAACACCCTCACACTAATAAAGGGGGCCGGTTTTCTAAGTGTGGTGACTCACCACTCTCTAGCTAATATAATAAGTAAGTAAAGAAAACTAATTAAAACTACTTTTTGCTTTATACTACAAATATCTCCTTAAAAGCAAGTTCTATCTTCATTCTCATTTCTTTCCTTCATTCCCACGGTTTCAAACACCATCTTCTACCTCTCTTCTTTGCTCTCTCTCGGTAATACCACTACCACCATTAGAACTCCACTTTTGACCTCTTGCCAAATCAAGCTCACTTGTCCAAATCAAATTCTAAGACCACCAATCTCTTCCTCTCATCAAGCTCTTCATTCCTATCTTCTCAAAACTCCAAGAGCCCCATTTCGGTGCCAAGGTGTTCCACCATTGAAGGAGCTTGAGCTTGTCTTTTGACATATTGTTGATCTCCTTTGCTTCTAGGTAAGGAATCTCAAAGAAAAATCATGTTTCCTCCATGTTCTTACCTTGACCGAAAATACACATTGATATAGCTCTTTGTGTGACCTTGTTCTAGCTTCATTTCAACCCTTCATGGACTAGGTGGAGTCCTCTCTTGTTATATATTCAAACTCTCTTCAAAGATCAAGGTAAAACAACTACATTAATGTTTTTGAAACAATGTCAAATTAGGGTTTACAATGAGATGAAGCTTATAGCTTGAATACTCATTATAATGTTTGTATATTGTCTAGAACTTGACAAGGAATCAAAATACCATACGGTTTTGTAAGGAATCAAGAAGGAAGTGTTTTGGGAAAAGAGGTAAATCTACTAACTTAATGTGTTTAATGCCTTAGGAGAAATGAGCTTAAAAATGCTTATTAAAACTACCTAAAGAGCAAATGGTAAATGACCTAGTAAATGTTCTCAAGGAGACTAGTAAAATAACATATGTCTTGTTGTATGTAATCGCAGGTTAAAGGCATATATATTGTGGAAATTCAGTGTTTATGATTAAGCACTTTAAGGGCCTAAGAGCCATGCATTTTAAGGGCCTAAGTGCCATGCAATTCAATTATGCACTATATTGTGATGTAGTGTGAATTTGGTGAATTGTGTAAGAAGATGTTCTTGGTGTTCTTAGTGTTCTAGGATGTTTAATGATGAAAATAATGTGCTAAGGTGTAACAAAATGCTAGGAGAAACTATGTCGAAATTTAGGAAATGCATAAGGAGTTCAAGATGTTGTAAAGGAATTTTGATGAACTAGGAAGTGTTCTAGAGTGTAATAAGGACTTAGACATGATCTTGAGGTTCTAGCAAGTACCAAAGCCACTTTGGGACTTAGGTAAATACTTAGGAAAACTTTGGTAATAAGGAGAAAGTGTTAACTTGGAAAAGAATTGTTAAGATGAATATAAGGAGTTAGTTGTGAGAGATGATGCTTGGGAGATGATGTTAGGATAAGGAGAAAGCATTTTGGGATAGTAGTTATCTTAGGTATGAAACACCACTTGCAAAACCAGGAGAAAATATTGTAAGTGTTAGGAATTTTGTGAAGGAATAAGTAAAGGCTTAAGGAATTAGAAAATGAGTTTTATGAGTGTTTAAAGATGTCTTAAGTTGTGTTTAAAGTACCCAAATGAGGTTAGGGAGTACTAGGTTATATGGGGTGAAGTTTGGAGTTGAATGTAAAAAGGAAAACAAAGATTTGGGGCCGACCGGACTTGCGACCGGACTTGCAAGCTCGGTCGGGACCTGTTTACCCTGCGAAAATTGGCTTCTGGAATGGACCGACCTTGGGACCGGACTTGCAAGGTCGGTCGGGCTTGTAATTTGTGTACGGATTGGGTTACTGGAATCGACCGGACATAGGACCGGACTTGACAAGTCCGGTCGGGCTAAATTTCCGAAGGGGAAAAACTCTCTGGAATCGACCGGACATGGACAAGTCCGGTCGGCAAGTCCGGTCGGACCTAAACTTGTAAAAAAAAACAAAAACAAAAAAAACAAAAAGAATGTGACCTATGTAGTTAACCCTAGGGTGTATAATGAAGGTAACCTAGGGTAAGATAGACATTAAACATGTCATACAATCATGTTAAATACTTAGTAAGTTTGGAGTTAAATAAATAATTAACCGACGTTACTAATGTGTTTAGGATCCTCTCAAGGTGGAAATCAGTCGAGGCAAGGACCAAAGTATGGTTTTCTTGCAGTCTGTTGCCTACCGGTTTACACCGGCTTGTGTGTTGTTGTTTTTCTGTGTGTTTATGACTTTGTAAGATTAAACCATGTAAAGTTTATAGTTGTTGAATATTATTATGTTGTTAAGTAAGACTCTCTCTTCCCTTGTATGTGTCTAACAAGACTGGACCTATTATTGTGGATTGTTTGTTGAGTTCAATGATGAACTACTAACAAGGGCTAACGGGGGAAGTGAGGAGTCCGGTCTGTTCCGGCCACGCGTGTGAGTATGGGAGTCGATGTCATAACCGGTTCGATTCTCTCTGTATGTTATGGTTAAGTTTCCAATTTGGTTTCTAACCTTCCCTTTAGCTTAACCAAGGCTATTTTACTGACTCACGTCGGGCCACAGGGGCATACTATGTGTTATTTCGGTGTGCTTGGATCACTATATCCGAGGCACCTTGTGTTAAGTTAACCGTTCAATCTAACAGGACGGTAACGAGTTATGTAACGAGCTAAGTATGAGCGTGGCAACATTCTCTAGGCTCTCAGTGGGGACTAACTGTGTTGGTTCTCTTCCTAAAAGGAATTGTATGTGTGTGTTGTGTGTTATGATGTGTACAATACCCGTGTTATGTTATACATGTATGAGTTGTGTGTTTAAAATAAATACCATGTCAGCATGACAAATAGTTGCGCGCATTCCGGTAGTCGATGGACTGCGCGTTAACCATGCCAGCCAAGGGTTGCTGACCCCCTCGGGGGATCCATATTTCTTTTACTGCAGGATGAGGATCGAAGAAGCGGAGTGGCTCTAGATCCTAGGGTGTAGTTACTTTTGGAGTACTTTTGGATGTTGCCCGGGTTGCGCCTGTGCTCCCGTGGCGTGTTATATACTTGATTATGATGGTTTACAGTGACGGTATACAGTGAAGGATTTTGTAAACACTCGGTATTATGTTGATGTATATATATGGTTATTAGTTCTATGCTCGGGAGTCTGATCATCAGACCGGTACAATTGTATTTATTCAGCCTTGTTAGCCACGTGGGTGGTTGACGGCATTGTAGCACCATTCGTTTAGTTACTGTTTAGTTGTTTATTTTCCGCTGCGATTCCAAGTAAAGTTATGTGTGTAGTAGGGGTGTTACAACGATCACCTCAATGTACATAACTTTAAAAGCTTGGCTCTTAGGCCCTTAAACAACATTAAATTTAAACACTGAATTTCCTCATAATAATAGCAACACCTGCACTACACTCAACATTTATATTTGCACCAAAACAACAAAATTTCCTTAAAACACCACATAAGCTTAAGGTGGGTTATTTATCTTGGATTTTCTTCCAAAACTTTCCCATCCCAAGTTCTACAATAATCAAATAAGCATTAAGGTGAGTTTCTTACCTTAATCTCACAAATCCTCCTTTCCTTTACCAATCTCCTCTTTCTCCTTTTCTTCCCAATTTCGGCCAAATAGGTGATGGAGTTACGAAACTCCATCCCAACATCCAAATCACATAAAAAGGCACACAATTAAAATTCTAACCCTTAAGATAACACAATTTCAATGCAAGGTTTAGAACATCATAGTTAGGGTTTACCTTTTGGAGCTTTTTAAGAGGGGTTCTCACCCTTGAATCAAGAAGGGAATTATTCCACCATTGGAGGGTTGATATGAAGCTCAAAAACAAGGAGAAGAACAAGGTATCAAAGAGGGTAAAAATCGGTCAACACCATGGGTGGAGAAAAATGAGGGTTTTCTTGGAGATTTTTACCTTAGGAGAGAGAGGAGACTCCAAGCTTCAATTTGATGTCGTTTTCTCTTCAAATGGGAAAAACCCATGGAGATGAAGTTCATCCTTTTCAAATTCCGAAAAGAGAGGACGGTAGAGGATGATGAGAGGATGAAGAATATGTATTTATTTTTGTGATTCGAGCTTTAATGTAGCTTGTATAAGGGAGAGAAGATGAAGAAACCATGGATGGTTGGTGTAGAAGTTGCAAAGCGACATCAACAGAGGGAGGAGGAGAAAAAATCGCTGGAGGAAGAAGGAAGAGGAAAGAGAGGGGAAAAAGAAATGAGAGGAGAGAGAGTGTGGGTGGGGGTATAAGTTACTTTTTGTTTTATTGCTTTTTGACTTATTTAACTAGCTAACTAGTCAAGAGTGTGAGAGAGATAATTAACATATTAAAACCGGTCCCCTTACAGTAACACATGCTGGAGCGTTTTTCGTTTTTTACAGAAAACGCTCGTTTATTTACCCGGTTTAGCACTATTCACTAACCGGGCCCGTTTTTCCGGGATTTTCTTGTTTAGTTAATTTTTATGGCTATTAAGCTCCCATTAATGTTTATTTATAGTTATATGGTCAACTATAATTTTTACGGGGTCATTTGACCGTTTAAAGTCACGTTTTCGGGTTTCCTCGAAAAACGCGCTTTAAGACTCTGTTAGCGTTTCAACGCATTATTTGGATCCGTTTTCTTCGGGAATTTTTCCTACATGTTCTTAATGTGTAATTAGGGTATAAAAATATATTTATAACCCTATTGAAGGTTATATACCTCCTAAAATAATTAAATATGCTTTTTCACGTTTTGTGACTTTTACGCATTTTCTTTTTCTTTTTGGTTTTTATTTCTTCACCAATGATCTTAAGGACTTAATTAGCCTTAGAAAATCATAATTATATAATTAATTAACATATTAAGGTTTGGGGTATTTCAATCTAGCCCCCTTAAAAGAACTTCGTCCTCGAAGTTCACACTTCCCAAGCATAATTTGAATTAGAACACGGGGATTACTTGTCAAATAAAACTTCCATAACCCAACATACTTTACATCACAACCTCGGAATTAATAGTCCGGGTAACATATCCACATCCACACATGACATACTTACATAACAACCTTGGACTCAACGGTCCGGGTAACATAACAACATTTGTACTTACATAACAACCCTCAGACTCTCAGGTCTGGGTCATATAACAACATTCAGACTCATAGGTCGGGATGATATTTAGTACACATATCACACAAGATGTCTTAGCATGTATAACAAACAGAAATACCTTTTCCATCTCTCCATGGGCTCGAGTCCCATGTTGAGTACATATACATTGTGATCCCGCAAAACCTGGTCGCGATGGACACCTTCTGGTCCCTGTTCCTTTGGGAGATCGAAACAATCACATACATTTTTAAAATATACTTCTCATGTCACCGGTCCGAAGACAAAGGCTCATACGTCCTCAGCTCACGAGCAAGTAATACAAAAATATTCTTTATAAGGTTAAGTGGAACGAAATCCTTTATTGGAAAGTACTAATTGAAAATCCTTTTTACAAGGTCAAGTAAAGAAATCCTTCCTTTGAGAATACCATTTAAGAATCTTGGAAATATTAATTGAAGTCTTGAAAATACCAATTGAAAATTTGAAACACCAATTTAAAATCCTTTCTGAAAACACAATACAACTCTAAGTCCAATTATTGCTAACTACATCTTATTCTTGATGTGATTATTTGTGACCACTTATAGGGAGTTTCAAGAATTATCCAACCCTGATGTGATCAGCATCAGTGTTGAACTATCTCTCCACCCCAATTTGTGTTTGGCTTCCCTTGATCGCATGCAAATCAAGTTCCACCTCCCACGTCAATTTCAAACAACAACTAATTCAAGCATTTACCATTTTCTATCTTTCAATCCTTCTAGTCATAATCATTACAACTCTAAGGGATGGAACTCCGTCCATCAATTATCTCTATTCACTTTTAATCAAGTTACCTAGGGAATTTACCTCTCGCTAGGTTCCATGTCGGTGTCATACCTCTTCATAAATCACAATACTGTATATATATATATATACTTTTATCAAAATACAATACACGGTTTTATAGTTAGTAGTATATGAACATACATTGTCGGGGTTTTAGTTCCCCGAGAGTTTCTTTACTCCCTTACACTTGTACTCTCACACAATAGTTAACAAGGTAGGCACACTTATCACAATGGTATTCGCATCTTCTGTGCGCAATTACCACAATTAAACCATGAACGAATGTGTATCACTAGTAGAAAAAACATTATATACCACGGTTATTTTGCTTATATACCACGGTTAAAAACCGTGGTATTTGCTGCCGTCGTAAATGCCAAAATATTATATACCACGGTTCAAAACCGTGGTTTTAAATGAAGATAAAAACCACGGTTCTATAAACCGTCATTTAAAAGTATTTCTCGCGCGGAACTTGTTAACTATAAACCACGGTTTATGCCAATAACCGTCATTTATAGTGAGTAATATATGACGGTTATTCTAAAAACCGTGGTATATAATGTAAAAAAAATGGTTATAAACCACGGTTTGTAGGGCAACCGTCATTTATAGTACATGCCGGAGAGAATAAACCACGGTTTTTGGGGAACCGTGGTATATAACCGTCACGCCGGAGAGAATAAACCACGGTTATTCTAAAAACCGTGGTATATAAGGTGAAAAAAACAACGAATAAACCACGGTTATACATGAAACCGTGGTTTATAGTCCATGAATTTTTCAAATCTTCGCCTTCAATCTGGAAATCTCAACAGAGCGCATATACAAGACAATGAAGATGCCAGATTATGTATGTTCCTTGTTTGCGATTAAGGTTGCGAAATCGTGAGTGAAGAATGGAGGCGCAGTATGCTCCTTGTTCGCCGGTGGGTTCCAAAATTACTGTGAGGTTGAAGAGAATAGATGCGGCGTAGAGCATGTTCGTTGTTCGCCGGCTGGGGTTGCAAAAATTACAATGAGTGAACATGAGGATGAGACGCAGAGCACGTTCCTTGTTCGCCAGTGTGGGTTGCAAAAATTACCATGAAAACAAGATAATGAGAGAGGTAGGAGCATGTTCCTTGTTCGCCAGTATGGGTAGCAAATTTACAGTGCGGTTGATATGGCATAGAGCATGTTCTTTATTCACTAGTATGGGTTGCGAAATTACCGGGAGGTTAAAGAGATGGCGTAGAGCATGTTCCATGTTCGCCGGCGTGGGTTGTAAAAATTACCTGGAGGTGACGAGAATGAGGAAGAGGCGCGTTCAATCCTTGTTCGCCAGTGTGGGTTGCAATTACAGTAAGAGAAATATATAAGAGAACAAGAGAGCCGCGTTAATTTGGGCCGAAAATTAAAATTCCCGCTCAGACTATATACCACGGTTCTCCAAAAACCGTGGTTTATTCTCTACAGCGTGACGGTTATATACCACGGTTCTTTAAAAACCGTGGTTTATTCTCTCCGGCGTGACGGTTATATACCACGGTTCTATAAAAACCGTGGTATATAGTCTGAGCGGGAATTTTAATTTTCGGCCCAAATTAACGCGGCTCTCATTGTTTACTTATAAACCACGGTTTGTAGGGAAACTGTCATTTATAGTACATGCCGAAGAGAAGAGCCGCGTTAATTTGGGCCAAAAATTAAAATTCCCGCTCAGACTATATACCACGGTTCTCCAAAAACCGTGGTTTATTCTCTCCGGTGTGACGGTTATATACCACGGTTCTTAAAGAACCGTGGTTTATTCTCTCCGGCGTGACGGTTATATACCACGGTTCTAAAAAAACCATGGTTTATTCTCTCCGGCGTGACGGTTATATACCACGGTTCTCCAAAAACCGTGGTTTATTCTCTCCGGCATGTACTATAAATGACGGTTGCCCTACAAACCGTGGTTTATAAATAAACTATATACCACGGTTCTCCAAAAACCGTGGTTTATTCTCTCCGGCGTGTACAATAAATGACGGTTTCCCTAGAAACCGTGGTTTATAAACTTTAAACCACGGTTTTTCATTTAACCGTGGTTTAAGTTTCGTCATTTAAAATGTTTTTTCTACTAGTGTATGTTCATATTACATATGCACCAATAATCAAAACAAATTATTTTGTGCTATGCACACCATGGTTCACGTACACTTATACGTCAAAACACACTAAGCAGTTTTAGGCTCTACCCCCCTTAAAAGGGATTACGCCCACGTAATCAATCACTGAACATCAGTTTAAAATGTTCTGCCGTCGTGAAGTGTTTTAACTTCCTCGCGGTCTGTTATACAATGCGTTCTGGTTAGAGTATCTTAACCATATTGGCGGTTTAGTCCCCAAACCAAGAATTCTCATTGGAGTTTATTTGACTCCTAATCGGTTTCAGTTCTGGCCTGTGAGGCTTCTAGGCGTTAATAATTAGCCATTTACTCATATTCCCTATGCACATTCAACATTTGAATCACGGGTCTACTAGCTTCTGCTGTGCGACCCTGATAACTTTAGAGATTGGTTTGCCCCATTCGTTAATTTTCATAATGTATTGTACATTTCCCATTTATCACCATCATCTTGTGAAGAATGGTTTCTCAACTGACGCGTGGTATCTCTTACCGTGAGCGAATTCGGCGAGTTATTAAACTTTCCCTCCACATCTCTGACAATTCACTTTGTACGCTGCTATGTATTTCACGATTATTCACTTGGCCTCTTTCGACTTACTGTCGGTTGAGGTCGAGCTACTACCTAATATGTAGTGCTCTCTCGGTTATTTCCAACACTTGAGGTATAATGCATACCAGTATTCGGTATTCTGTGTTACTGTAGTCGCTTATTGCCAATCATGCCTCCACATTTGGTTTTGTACAGTATTCATCCATTGGTACGACCTTGCACTTGGTGCTTATATCGTCATAACTCTCTTTCTACTTCTACCACAATTTACATTTCCCCAAATTCCTAGCTATCCCACTCGATCATTACTGCGCATGTGCAATACCAAAACACTCAGTCATATAGAGTGCATAGGCGTAAACCCTTGGCAGTAAATCTCTTATGCGATTGAAATAGGAATGAACATTGTGTCCCAATGAGACCTTTATTACATCGTACTGGCTACTGGTTACTGCACAGTCTATTTACTATCACCTCCATGCACTTCCTCCGAGTTTAACTTACAATTCTACTTATTCATCATATTACTGCCAAACCATACTCATACAACGGTCGCTTACTGCGCACTGTGTTCTCACTTCTTGTACAACACTGACTTACATGGCATCCACTGTCATTGTAACACCCCATCCAACAACAACACATTTAACAATAAATTGCAGTGGAAAACTTCCTTCATCACATTACTTAACTCGTTGGTGTTACACGCCGTTAACCACCCACGTGGCTAACAAGGCTATTACACATACATTGTATCGGTCTGATGGACTAGATTCCCGAGCGTCTACACCTTATTATTCCTTTCCATTAACAACAAAACATACACATACCTTCCAACTGTACCGAGTATTTACAAACTGATGCCGATAACAATCTCTGTCTTACTACACCTACAGTACATATACAATATAAATGATTACCAATGTACAACGTCTACCCCGTCCTACTCTCGAACGGCTTCCAGCTCTCTGTACCTGAAATAGGAAAAGAAGAGAAAGGGTGGCCCCCAAGGGGCTCAGCACCTTTGCTGGTATGGTAATCCTGCAGCCCGCATGCTACCGGGCCACGCACAACTAATTGTCGTCTTAGCATGCGGTTGATTATATTTAAATCATGCATGTAACTATAAACACACAACACACAACCTTTCGCCTCAGTGGGCTCAACAAACAGATAACATATCCACACTTGATAGGTCACTCATGGTATTCATTACCCCTAGAGTGTTTCTCCTCCAATGGAGCTACTTCCTTAATAGACGACACTTACCCATAAATCGGGTTATCCTTAAACGCCTCTTATTACAAACTGGGATTCATATCCATGATCCACATACTCCACATTTTACAACATATAACATGCATCACATAACAACACATAACAACACTTTTCACGTCTCGACGTGCACATAATAAGATCGCAATAGAAATTGCATTACAACAACATCACATAACATAACGGGAACGGTCCTCTTAGGAACCGACCCAAACATAGTCAGTTCACTTGTAGCCTAGAGAATGTTGCCAGTCTCATGATAAGCCCATTACATAACTCGTCACCATCTCGTTAAATGAACGGATAACTTAACACAAGGTGTCTCGGATATAGTGATCCAAGCACACCGTACAAACATAACATAGTATGCCCCTGTGGCCCGACGTGAGTCAGTAATAGCTTTGGTTAAGCTAAAGGGAAGGTTGGAAACCAAATTGGAAAACAATCATAACATACGGAGAGGATCGAACCTGCTATGACAACGACCCCCATACTCACACGCGTGGCCGGAACAGACCGGACTCCTCACTTCCCCCCGTTAGTACTTGTTAGAAGTTCAACTTTGAACTTTATTAAACAGTCACAAACATTGGGTTAAGTCTTGTTTGACATACACAAGGGAAGAGAGGGCTACATTCACACACAAACATTACACACAAACATCACACGACTAACTCACACATAGCCGTGGTTAGAACGTTCCTTAGGTCGGAAACGTTATTACTGGATACCGTTCTCTTACGTTCGCCTAATAGTGGTTAACTAGCCTTTCATGCGCATTCGAGGTTACCGGTATCAGCATGTAAACACACAACAACGATAACGACTGTATACTCGTTTCATGATTTATCTTATAATGTGGCAAACATACAGAAAAACACATTGGCAATACAAGCCGTGTAATCCGGTAGGACACAGGTTGCAAGAAAACCATACCTGTCACCGGAGTCCACTTTATCCTTTCCACTCATGTTCCTCGAACAATTCACGAATAACTGGTAACATTAAAGTTGCTTTCATTAGCATTGGGGGTAACATGTTTGTGTAACGTTTAACGACTATGGTTAACGCCGTTACCTAGTTAAGTAACTTAACATTTTTAACTTGTTTACTCTCACATTTTATTTCAACTTTTCACCCACTTAATTGTCATTATAACTCACCTAACATGTCCTTAACAACCTTATAACATCATTACTTAATAATCCCCTTCATTACATATCATTTTATAACTTTAAACAATGTTTTTGGTCCGACCGACCTTACCGACCGACCTTACACAAGGTCGGTCCATTCCAGAACACTTTACCGTCAAAATTTCTACTCCGACCGACCTTGTAAGTTCGGTCGCATGTTCGGTCCATTCCCGAGGTTTTTCCCTTTGAAAATTCAGGCCCGACCGAACTTGTAAGTCCGGTCCCAAGTTCGGTTGATTCCAGAAACTTAATTCGTACACAAATACAGGCCCGACCGACCTTGCAAGTCCGGTCCCCAAGGTCGGTCCATTCCAGAAACTCTTCCCGGTAGTGTAAACTGAGCTCGACCGACCTTACAGGTCCGGTCCCAAGGTCGGTCGGCTCCAGACCTTTGTTTCTAAAATCCCATTTGACTCCAAACTTCACCTCATAGTGCCCTAGTATGTTCTAACCACATTAGGCACTTCAAACACATCTTTAGCCATGTACTAAACTCATTTTCCACATCTTACCTAAACATCATTTATTCCTTGAATATCAACATTACCTGAACCTTAAACAAACTTCTCCAAGACTTTAATACATTCCTCAAAAACACACATTGAATTCCTAGAACTTCCAAGATAATACCTTAATCCTTGTATCACTCTAAATCACCTTAATACATGCTTCCTTTCCTAGTAAAACACTTGTTCATTTGTAACACTTCCTAGTTCACCAAAACTTATTTAAAACACTTAGGACTTCTTACACATTTTCCAAAATTTGCCATAGCTTCTCTTGTATATACTCACATCCAAACACTTAGGTTTTTACCTTATTTCATTGAAGAACACCTAAAATCCACCAAGAACTTTCTCACACACAAACTTCACCAAATTTACACCACATCACAATATAGTGCATAAACTTAATTGCTTGGCACATAGGCCCTTTAATAACGTGGCTCTTAGGCCCTTAAATAACATAAACCTTAAACATTGAATTTCCCACATCAATAATGCCTTTGACCTGCAAATACACCCAACAATACATATGCCCTTAATATACTCCTTGACAGCATTTTACTAGCTCATTCACCATTGGCTCCTTAGGTATTTTATTAAGCAAATCAAGCTCATTTTTCCTAAGGCATTTAAACTACCTTGAGATAGCATATTTACCTCTTTTCTTCAAGATTTTTACTTGAACACTCTTGTTCTTCCTTGTTTGGAAATCGGCAAGAGGGCTTGGTTACTTGTCAATGTTCTAATCAATATACAAGTAACACCAATGAGCATTCAAGCTTCATGCTTAAACTCATTTACAAACCCTAGGTTATATATATTGCCTTAACACATTAAGGTAATTGTTTTACCTTGGAATTGGAAGAGAGCTTGAATAAGTATCAAGAGAGGACTCCTCCTAGCCCTTGGAAGGTTCAAATGAAGCTAAAACAAGCAAGTTAAAGACACCATTGTGAGGTGAATTTTCGGATAACACAAAACATGAAGGAAACATCATTTTTCTTTGAGTTTCCTTACCTTGAAGCAAAGGAGAACAATAATATGTGAAAAGGTGAGCTCAAGCTCCATCAATGGTGAATCTTCTTGGCACCAAAATGAGGCTTTTGAAGATTTGAAAAGATAAAAGTGTAGAGCTTGCTCCAACTAGAAGAATGGTGGTCTTGAAATTGAATTCGGACCATGGAGCTAGGAGTTACAAGTGAAAGAAGATTGAGAATGGTATATGGCTGTAGCAAACCGTAGAAGAGAGCATGAAGGGAGGAAGGAGACGTGTGAAATGAAAGGAAATAAAAGAATGAAGATGAGTTCTACTTTTGGAAGATATTTATGTTAAGGTAAATAGTTCTTTTGCTTTATTACTTTCCTTAGTTGTTTGATTGGCCAAGTGTGGTGAGTCACACATGGAGAAACCGGCCCCTTAATGTTTTAGGCCTAGTCATGGTCTTTGTTGACCAATTAACTTACTTATATTGACTTATGTCATAAACTAGCATTTTTGTAACTATTCACTAAAACAAGGCACATAGATGTGAAATTTTTGATTTCCCATTGATATAGACTTCCAAATGTGATACTATATAGTACACATGTTAATTAACGAGTAATGATGGACATTTAGCCATTCAAAACTCATTTACAAGACAATTTTTCAAAAACGTGCTTTAAGACTCTTTAAAGCACATTTTGTGTTTTAACTTGTTTTCAAGCTTGGTTTTCTTTGGTAATTGATTTAATATGTTCAGTAACATATTTATAAGGTATAGGTATGACCATTAGGTCTTATACAAATTTATCCCAAGCTTAGAGCACATTTTTGCTCATATTGACTTTAAGGTATATTCTTGTGTTTTGTTTGGTTTAACTGTCTACCAAAGTTTCCTAAGGACTTAATTAGCCTTATTAAATCATAATTGAATATTATTTAGTCTTGGTAGGCTCTTTGGGTCCTAACCAAGTTCACTCCAAGCTTAGAGCATGTTTTTGCTCAAGCTATGTCTTAGTGATTTATTGTGTTTTTACTATGGTTTAATTGTACAATGACGTTTCTAAGGCACTTTTTAGCCTTTAAATACCATAGTTTAACATTTTGACAACATATCAAGGTTTGGGGTATTTCAATCTACCCCCCTTAAAAGAACTTCGTCCTCGAAGTTCACACTTCCCACACATCATTAGATTAGAACACAGGAATCACTTGGAAATAAACTTCCATAACCCAAACATATTTTACAACACACCCTCGGACTTGATGGTCCGGGTAACACATTCACATCCATACATAACATCACATATTCACTTGATAACCTCGAACTCAATGGTCCGGGTATCTTAACAACATTTACACACACATAACAACCCTTAGACTCTTAGGTCTTGGGTAACATAACAACATTTAGACACATAGGTCTTGATAACATAACAGCCTTTAGACACATAGGTCTATGTAACACAACACATTTAGACTCATAGGTCTTAATAGCATACACTTTAGGAACTCAAGTTCAAAATAATATTTATTACACATACCACACAACATGTAATAGCATGTATAGCAATCAAGAATATCTTTGATATACACTGTGATCCCGCAGAACCCGGTCACGATGGACACCTTCCGTCCCCGTGCCTTTGGGAGATCAAAACAATCACTTAAATTTAAAATTTTCCTTGTAAGGTTAAGTAAGAGAACTTTAATTATGTAAAGCATCTATCGGCGTTTTTTAAATACCAATTCAAAATCCTTTTGAAAACACATACAACTCTAAGTCCAATTTATGCTCTTTGCTTCTTTTCTTAGCGTGGTTATTTGTGACCACTTAAGGGAGCTTCAAGAATCATCCAACCCTGATGTGATCAGCATCAGTGTCGAACTATCCTTCCACCCCAATTTGTGTTCGGCTTCCCTTGATCTCATGATAATCAAGTTTCAGCTCCCACTTCAATTTCAAGCATCAAATAAATCACTCATTTCCAATTTTCTATCTTTTTAATCATTCTAATCATGATCATACATCTCCAAGGGATAGAACTTCATCTATCAGTTATTTCCATTCACTTAATGTTGTTACCTAGGGAATCTTATTCTCGCTAGGTTCTATGTCGGTATCACACCCTTCCATGAATCACTATATAGTATATATATACACATATATTTTATCAAAATACAACATACAGTTTCACATTTATACATTGTCGGGGTTTTGTTCCCCGGGAGTTTCTCTACTCCCCACACTTGTACTATCACACACAACTGTTAACAAATACACACTTATCACAATGGTATTCGCATCTTCTGTGCGCAATTACCACAATTAAACCATGAATGAATGTGTATGTTTACGTAACACACACACTAATCATCACAACAAATTATTTGTGTTATGCACACCATAAGTCACGTACACTTGTACGGAAATACACACTAAGTGGTTTTGCGCTCTACCCCCCTTAAAAGGGATTACACCCACGTAATCAGTCACTGAACATTGGCTTAAAATGTTCTACCGTCGTGATGTGTTTTAACTTTCACGCGGTCTATTACACAATGGATTCTGATTAGAGGATCTTAACCATATTGGCGGTTTAGTTCCTAAACCAAGAATTCTCATTGGAGTTTGTTTAAACTCTTAGTTGGTTTCGATTCTGGCCTGTTAGGCTTCTAGGCGTAATAATTAGCCATTCACTCATGCTCACCATGTACATTCAACACTTGAATTACTGGCTCACTAGTTTCTGCTGTGAAACTCTAATAACTGTAGGCCTTAGTTTGCCCCATTCGTTATTCTTACCGTATTATACATCCCCAATTGTCACCTTCATCTTGGTAACAATGGTTTCTCAACCGACGCGTGGTATTTCTAACCGTGAGCAAATTCGGTGAGTTATAAACTTTCTATCCACTTCCATAATAACTTACTGTGTATACAGCTATGTATTTCACAATGATTAACTTGTTCCCTTCCGACTTACTATCGGTTGAGATTGAGCTACTACCTAGTGTGTAGTGCTCTCTCAGCTATTTACAACATTTGGGGTATATTCCATACCGATATTTGGCAGTTAGTGCTACTGTAGTCACTTACTGTTAATCATGCCTCCACATTTGGTTCTGTACAAGTACTCTTTCATTGGTGCGACCTTGCATTTCCTTCACAACTAACATTCCCCAAATCCTAGCTATCCCATTCGATCATTACTGCGCAAGTGCAATACCAAAACACTCAGTCATACAGAGTGCAGAGGCGTAAACTCTTGACAGTAAATCCCTTATGCGATTCGCCAAGGAATTCACACTGAGTTCCTCATCACATAGTACCTACCACTGGCTTATTGCCCAGTCTGTTTAACATCACTTACCTTGCATCTCCACTGAGTTTAACTCATAACTGGTCTTATCTGCCACATTATTATTCAACAATACTTATACAACGGTCGCTTACTGCGCACCGTGCTTATTGTATAACACTAACTTACATGGTATTTACTGTCACATTAACTTCCACACATATACTTACATCATTCATATTATGGTTCATCATTCACTTGGATGACTACTGAATGCTCCTTGAGCGTTGCTCACTCGAGTCTCAAACCGACGTTATTTAGCTCGGTGCTTCACTTTATACACACATACTACTAAACTAACTGCTCTCAAATAATAATAATATTGTCCGTCCTTAACATATTTCTTGAGCTTGGTTCACATAACTACCGCTCCAGCGGTTTCACAGCATCGAGAGGTATCCCCACTCTTAGTGCAGTGGTTCGTTCTCCACTCTATTCACTTATATAACATGAACTTCTGCAATCGATCTAATTTATATAACATATCTTGCTTATGGCTTATAAGCCTTATTTGCCTTGAGCTGCGCTCATTATAGGCTGTCCACACACATGTACTTCTCTGTACAACATTACATGGTTTGGATATCATAATGAGCTCCATGACAAGGTCGTTGCATTCCGTTTCCTTTCATGGGATGCCCCTTAGGATTGTCAGTCCGTCTCCTGACAACTTATGTCTAAACTGGGTGTTAATGTCAACTCTTATGTTTCTATTATGTCCCTTCGTGCAACTCTTGTTGATGCGAACACCCTTCAAGGATTGTTCCTGGGTGTTACAAAGTTATGCCTTTACATCTGGTTCAAACTTATTGGTACATTCCGTTAGCCACGCCGTTTGCGTTCTTAACTGGCTTATTATCTCCTTCTGTGAAGATCAACATTTCCTGGTAATGTAGGTACTCATTCTGGGGGTTTCATCCCGTTCATTGCACATTAATGTGTCCACATTAGGCATCTGCTTGCCGTGTACAGGCTGGGTCTCCGTTCCAGCTATCATGTTTATCTCTGAGGATCCTTAAGACGTATACGATGTCTTTACATTACAGTTAGTGCAATTCGTACCTTCTGACTCTTAAACATTTCCTTGAAAGGAATTCACCAATTCCTTTAGTCTTGTTAACTTAACTGAGTTCCTTTACTTTAACCATTCATGGTAATCCTTAGCTCTTGTCTGACTTATACTGCTGACCGTAGAATGGTGTCGACTACTTCCTGTGTTCCGGACTCTACTCGTATACATATGTGGGGTACCCTACTGATACATTACTACTTACCCAACTAACTGTAACACCCCTACTATTAATACAATGCTTACCGTCCAATCTCCTCGTGCTTTCAGAGTCATGCAGCGGATAAATACTTACATACTTTGGGTGGTACAATGCCGTTAGTCACCCACGTGACTAACAAGGCTACTACTTCTACATACAGCATCGGTCTGACGGACCGGAATCCCGAGTACTACATATCTACTATACATACTCCGTATACCAATAAATGCTACAATCTTCCATTCGATACAATACTTCAAGTTCATTACAATATGATCCACATACCGAGTTTACTAAGATCCTTATACAAGTATAATACCTCTTCCAAGTTCATACGTACTCACTAAGAGACTACTTACTACCCGTTCCTCACAAGCTACTTGCTTCTAAATACAAGGGTGTCGCCGGTCTCTTACCTTGACCACATCCGCTTCGGGTACCTGCACACTAAAAATGGTCCCCCTAGGGGGTCAGCTTTCGCTGCGCATGATAACCGCATACCCCGCGTACTAGTGAGGGTACGCCGACCACTTGGTCGAATACATGCAGTTCATTTTCATTCAAACATACATGCATACATGCTCTTATACACAATACAACAATACTTACGCAAGGCATACATACATACACTTCATTACATATAAGGAATACAATATACCATCCAATACATACTTACCTTCTTCCGAATACACATGCTCATTACATACACAAGTACAGTTCTTGTTAGCTTCATTGGTCCACCCGGGTTAATCGGGTGGATATTACTCTTTTACTCGTTACTTCATACATACGCATACATACTCATACTCATACTCATACATACTTACTTACTCTTACTCATGTTAAGCCGGTATGGCCTCTGGGCAGGGACTACACCGTCCCACCACCAGGCTTTACTTGGTTCACTAATCGAGGATGCTACCCACTTAAGGGATTTGGGCCGTGGACCAGCTTACGAACCAGGAATCGGATCCAACCTCTTGTGTCTCCTCATCCTCACGCGTGGCCGAAACTATATCGGACTTCTACTCATTCCAATTTACTCACTTAAGTTAGGAGTTAGGTAGTTAGGAATTAGCAGAAGTCAACATTCAAGCCACAATAATACAATATCCATATACACATACATACGAGGTACAATACATTACACAAGTACAATACGAGGTTCGAATACCATTCATCATCATTCATATATTTCATGAATTATACAAACTAGTGCTCAAGACAATAAATATCAAGCACAACATAAGTCAAGCACAGGTAAGTGAAATATAGTCCGATTCATGCATTTATCTTATTTAGGTGGTCAAATAAGCACACAAATCGGGGTAACCAGATTAGGATACAGGGCTTGAAGAAATCATACCTTTCACCGTTGTACTTGTATCCCAACGTTCCTTCGGTGTTCACAAATCAAATCCTATTATATATACATACAGTTGAATGATTAATCTATCTATCATTAACTTAACCCGATTACTCTTACGTTTACTAATCCATACTTACTAAGTCTTGCATTACAATACTTACATTTTTATTTACTTACTCCTAGTTACTTAACAATGGTTTACTTACCTATATATGCACATATGTATAGGTGGGTATACATATACATATATATATATATATATAACTATTATTTAATTTAGTTAAAAAATTTTTTTTTGTATGACTCGACCGAACTTGCAAGTCCAGTCGCAAGTTCGGTCCAAGTCAGTAAGGAATTACGCTGGAGAATTACAGGGCCGACCGACCTTGCAAGTCCGGTCCCAAGGTCGGTCCATTCCAGTAAGTTTCGTATGTGAAAATTTTAGCCCGACCGACCTTGCAAGTCCGGTCGCAAGGTCGGTCCATTCCAGTAGCTTACTTGACGGAAATCTTTCTGGCCGTCCGAACTTGCAAGTCCGGTCGCAAGTTCGGTCCATTCCAGAAGGTTACTGACGGGAGAATTTTTCTGGTCCGACCGAACTTGCAAGTCCGGTCGCAAGTTCGGTCCATTCCAGAAGCATTCCCGTCTTTGTAAATCTGGGCTCGACCGAACTTGCAAGTATGGTCGCAAGTTCGGTCCGGCCCAGTATTTGCATTTTTACTTCTGTTCTCAGTTCTATACTTTACCCATTGTTTCTCCAATCTTCTTACATGTAATCCCACATGTTTAAACACTACCTAGGCCCTTCAAATTGCCTTAGTTCATCCACCAAATTCTTTACTAAATCCATCAATCAACTTACACAATTTCATCACTTCCCTTCAACACTTACAACAGTTTTGCATCCTTCAATGCTACAGATTTTTGTTCCAACTTCTAACATCCAATACTTCCTCTACCAATGTCACTCCTAGCGTCCCAAATACCTCCTCTTACCAAGCCAATTCACCTCCAAGCCATTGTACCATCTATACCCAAGTCCAACATTCATTTTACCAAATCTTGCACACTATTTCCTCTTAGTTCCACAATGCAATCTAATACCTCTTTGCTACAGGTTTTGACACTTACTCTCCCCTTCTCTAACCACCTCTTCTAATGTCATTTCTAGAGTTCCGAGTACATCACAATACATTATCCTATCTCTATCAAAATCTGTTACACCTATTAGCCACCTAGTTTCTAGTTCACTAAATGTTATAATCCTAGGCAAATTTTGCCATCGTCTCCCCTATATTTTATACACTCTCACCACAATGTTTCCTCACACATTAACATCATCTCACCTGTTTATACACAACATCAATATACAAGCTCCCATACACAATTACCAATACTAAAACACTACTAAAAATTCCTGCACTCAACAACCCAATACCCAACAAAGTTTCAATACATTTTACGTGTCTTTCAACGGTTTTAAACACTTAGATTCTCCTACACAATATTGCTACACAATACCATTTTCATTACTCATTTCAAACTTCTAAAAATCTGTTACATCCATATATATACAAGGCTACACAAGGGTGAGTATCCTTACCTTGTTTCTCTTCTAATTTCTTTTCTTCTTGTCTTCTTTTCCTCTTCCTCTCCTCTTCTCACCGGTTTCTAAACCAATTCTAACACTACACCCATACATATACATATTTCAATACACCATTTTAATACACCATTTAACCCTAACCATTATGTAAGTTCTAATATAGGTTTTAGGGTTTAAAAATTATATTACCTTCCAAGAGTACAAGAGCTGTTTGGGATAGCTCAAGAACAAGACTTCTCACTCTCCAAAGAAGCCAAAATCGGCTAGCATTCAAAGAAGCAAACAAGGGTTTAGCTTCAAATTAAGTTTTGCCCTTGAAGGCTAGAAAAGGATGGAGTTTTGAGAATATTTTTACCTTAAAAGAACAAGGAGAATGAGGTGGTTCTAATGGTGGTCTTGAAGCTCCAAATGCTCCATACCCATGGAGATGAAAGTTGTTGTTTTCGATTTTTGAAAAGGTAGGAATGTAGCTCTCGATGAGAGGATTCCAATGGTATACTTTTTATAATTTTTGGAAGAGATTAAAGGGGGTTACAAGAGGAGAGAAGAGAGGTTTTGTGTGGTTTTGCCTAATTCACCATGGATGTCGCATGGAAGAAGAAAGGAAGAAAAGAGAGAGTGAGGATGGGGGTGTTCACGTGAGAGAGAGGAGAGAATAGGGGTAGGAGAGAGAGTATGTGGAGTGGGGTGGTTTTATTATTTTTGTCTTTTGTACATAGAGAGAATTGAGAGAGTGGGTGTGTGAGGGGGGGTAGAATCGGACCACACACAGCCCTTATGGGTTTTTAAAATTCTATTTACAATATTGGACACATAAGTTTGTGTTATTTATATTTCTACCCCACAACTTCTCGTTTTTGACAGTTTTTACTAATCTCTCGTTTTATTGATTTTATTGGTTCTAAAGCTTCACTAATATTATTAATGATTATTTAGCTGCCCAAAATTGTTACGAGTCCATTTGACCCGCTTAAAGTCACGTTTTCCCGGTTACCTCGAAAAACGCGCTTTAAGGTTCGTTAGTGACTTTAATCCGTTTTAAGGATCCGTTTTCTTCGGGATTTGTTCCCTAGTATTTATTTAGACTTAATTAAGCCTTTAGAATCCATATAATACTCTAACCGAGGTCTCATACCTCCTATGGTTATTTAACGCTTATTTAGCGTTTTCCGCTTTTTAAGCGTTTCTTTATTTCTTTTGGATTTATTTTTCCTTACTAGTATTAATTAGGTACCATTAGGTCCTTAAATACGTATTAGATTAATTTTAATCCCTATATTTAAGTTCAGGGTATTTCAATCTACCCCCCTTAAGAACTTTGTCCTCAAAGTTGTTCGAGGTTATAGGTTTACAATGCTTACTCATTCTTACGTGTCTAATACCAAAGCCATACCTTCTTCCTCTTACAATCCCAAATCCGTTACTCAAGGTTCCTACATACTATACCATACCATACCATACTAATGCACAATAATCACTCCAATCCGCATTACTACCGACCATCCGGTTCCTCATTACCAATTTATACATACATACAATGCAAGGCTATTCCCAAAGCAATGCAATACACATTCCAATCCCGTAGGCGCTCAGGTCCTCTAGACACGGGACTCCTCTATGTCCCGCCGCCCTTGGAATAATACCACATACTACCTTACTATCTTCTTCGGTACCCACTTCTAACACATCCTCATTCTCCATACTAAAGGAAATTCTTCCACCACTACTAATTAAAAATTTCTAAAACATACAACTCCATATTCCAATTTATGTTCATTACTTCTATCATATGTGTGATTCTTGTGACCACGAGGGGAGCTTCAAGAATCATTCGACCCTGATGTGATCAGCATCAGTGTTGAACTATCTTTCCACCCCAATTTGTGTTTGGTTTCCCTTGATCTGATCAGGATCAAGTTCGACTTCCCACATCAGATTCAGCCAAACAAATAATTTAATTGTTTTCATTTTCTATCTTTTTACTCTTTCTAGTCGTGATTACGAATTCATACATCTCCAAAGGATGGAATCAATCCATCAATCATCCTCACTCTACTTCCCAAATGCTTTACTCCGTGGTTCAATACCTAAATGCTCACTTCATCGACTGTTACTACTTCCATTCATTACTCACCATCATCTCCAATATTCTATCCAAGAAATACTATACCTATGAGATTTAGTTGTCTTCAATTGGCTTCGAATAATTTACTTACGATTCCACTACTCATAAACTTCATTCATCTACCATCCTCATTCATTTCGTACTACTTCTTCAAAGGCTACAATACTTGTGGAGCTCCGTCCACTGCTCATTACTTTTCTTTTACTAATACTCTTACATAGGTGTTACAAGATGGGTATATTCCTCCTATGGTATTTGCATGTCTAATGCCTAGTTACCATAATTACAATATGAATGAGTACTTATGTTTATTTAACATAGTGTCAAACATCAATTTGGTTCTCATTTGTGTTATGCACATTATGGTTTATGTGTTCTATTCACAAAACTTACATTAAGCGGTTTCGCTCTACCCCCCTTAAAAGGGATTACGCCCACGTAATCTCCCATATGTTAATATTAAACATTGGTTATTTAATTCGGGCAATCCGAAGCGTTTAGCTTCACTGCTGTATACTATACTATGCTTGTCAAAGGGTCTTAACCATACCAATGGTTTAGTCTTTGCACCAAGAATTCCTATATGAGCTTATTTAACTCATAATTGATTCGGTTCTAGCCTAACCGGCTTCAAGGTATTAGCAGCCATTCTATTATACTTACTAGGTATATTGCCTCCTAGCTAGGGCCCACTAGCTTCTGCTGCGCGACCCTGATAGCTTGGGTTACTTACCCTTCGTGTTATCATTAATGTGCTATACATCACCTTCTTATCCGTCTATTATGGGAATAAGGTTTACTAAACAAATGCGGTATTCTTTTACCGTGTTTGAACTCAATGAGTTGTAGGTTTATAACCAGCTCTCTGGCAATCTAGTATACACACTATTTGTACTTCGATCATTCGCTAAGCTCTTCCGACTTATTGTCGGGCGAGGTTAAGTCACTACTCAGTTGTAGTGCTTCCTCTGTTGTCACTAGTTTCAAGTTATACCAGTTCTTCTGGCTCGGTACAAGTGTCCTTTACTTGTATGATCTTGCATTGATATGCCGGTCCTAGTGACTTTCTTAAGTCTCCTTTCACCTTTTATTCCATTGGAATTCACATCTGTGATTGTTAGTGTGTTTCGCACTCTTCGGGCTTCTTTGGCCTTAGGCCGCACGGTTTGTTGCTAAGCTTGCTTAATTGGCTTGTGCCATGTCTGTTGGTGAAAAGAAGGGTTTACTACGGTTTACATTCTCCATATCCCTAGCCATCCCATTAGATCATTAGCTGCACAAGTGCAATACCAAAACACTCAGTCATACAGAGTGCAGAGGCGTAAACGCTTGACAGTAAGTCACTTATGTGATAGGAAAGAATATTTTTGTGTGTCATGTGATACTTATACTCCGTGTCATTGCATAACTACTTCCTCATAGCGGTCGCTTGTTGCGCACCACATTCTTACTCATTGTACAACATTGCTTTTACTGACTCCATTACTGTGGTAGTTTCTCTTTACTCATTGCCATTGTCATTGGCACCATTCCCTTATGGTATGAATACCCTGGGGTTTCCAATGTTCGTGTGTATGACGGTTGTCGTAGCATACCACAATATTAATATCTTCCCAATGTGGAGATGTTCTTCCATTTTAGGTTTCATGTGTAGGTTAGCTTACCTCACATTCCATCATTTATGGTACAACCCACCAAGTATCTTGGTTGACCGAGGATGAAGTGGTTTATCGGGTTACAAGCTCTCTTGAGCGTTGGTCATTCATGGTGTGCAATGTGCACACACATTGATCGCTTTTGACTACTATTATCTTCCCAGTGCCGAGCATCGGTTATAGGCTCCAGCTGTGTAGTTTCACTTTGGTATGTACGTCACCGGGACTTCCCAAGATACTTCAAGGGTTTTCTGGTCCCGTTCTCCAATTGAGAGTATTCTTTCATTGATAATGAAAGTTCTTGTTGAGGGGTTTGTCTCCACTCATAGGTCTAATGACAAGGTTTGCTATGTTGGTGTTTACACAATGGTCCACTATATGTTTAGGTGTATATGGAGTATGCTTACTCCATTTAGTCGTAATGGTTTGGAAATCTCATTTCCTTATCCCATCATCCCTTGGCAATATCTATTGCGTGGTTTTATTGTTATAGTAGATGGAAGCCTTTTCTAAGGGTTCACATCATCACCGCATTAGTGGTCTTCGGTTACGAGGGGTACCTTCCCTTGGGTTTCTCGTAGTGTCCAAGTGTGGACTAGGCCAATGTTGGCATTATCATGATTCTCATGCCTCTGTGCTACCATTGCTACAGAAGGCATGGCGGTAATTAAGAACTCCGTCAACTGTATACTAGGCTGATGCTCTAGTGACAGTGACACTGAGTTGGCCATTACTCCAGGCCACTCAAGATGTTGGGTTTGAATTGATGGTCCAGTTGTTGATTTCTTGTCGTACGAGGCAATACCTCTTGCAGGTCTTGTTAACAGTTGGTGCCGGTTTTGCAACCGTTTAAGTTTATATAACGTATTTGGTTTACGACTTCTGAGCCGACTCGCTGCAAGCTATGCTCTTTGCAAGCTTCTTATACATGTTTCCACTCCATGTATACCGTCATAGGTTGGAGATATTATTGGGCTCCATGGTAAGTCGTGGCATCACGCTTCCGTTCATAGGAGACCCTTTTTGGCAATCTGGTGCTAACCAGTGCCTTCTGGTAATCTAGGGTATTTCCTGTTAAGTGAAATCCCTTCGGTGTCTTAACCGAGTGTTCGTTCTAACTTCCGTGCTTTTATCATGTCGCTGTTGTTCGACTATTGTAATTCAGACACCCTTCAAGGATTGCTCCTGAGTGCCGTTGCATCATGCCGTTACATCCGGCTATTTATGATATGTTGTGTCTACTATACCAACTTGTGGTATTGTATTTGAGTTATTCCCTTTTGGTTTATATCGTCTCCCGTCGTTGGGTAGACCGTTTACGCTTGTTCCTAGTGCTTAAGACTAGGTTTGACATCCCCTTCAATGATGGATTATACTTGTGGTAATCTTGGGGTTGCTCTTGGGAGTTCTGTCCCGTTTGTTGAGTATTGTTAGGTTCATGTTAGGCATTCTCCTTAATGTGTTTAGGCTGGGCATTCCATCCAGATGTCAGGTAATTGTTTGGATTATTTGAGACATACCCAATGTCTATACTTACTAGTGTGCTCTTTGCACTTCCTAGTCCTTATTCCTCATCTTCAGATGGATTCTCTGAGTTCCTTGATACTTGATC
Source organism: Limonium bicolor (assembly GCA_023374045.1). Taxonomy (NCBI): domain Eukaryota; kingdom Viridiplantae; phylum Streptophyta; class Magnoliopsida; order Caryophyllales; family Plumbaginaceae; genus Limonium; species Limonium bicolor. The sequence goes on from CM041780.1 coordinate 260,686,353, forward strand.
GTCTGAGGTGTCCAGCTGTTCTGATTGAACTCACTCATGGTCCGTAGAACGGAGTTGACTACTTCCCGTGTGTCGCACACTACATGTATACATATGTGGGGTTCCATATTGATACGTTACCACTTACCCGACTACGTGTCAGGCGCGCAAGCTCCTTCGGAGTGCGGTTGTCCCACATCCCGTAATGGGTACACTCGTAGTGTTCGTCACACGCCTAGGTGAAGTATTCTGTTGCCAACTCCTCTTGTATCATTCTATGATACTCACCGTAATTATGTTGGCCTGGTTTAACAATCCAAGGTTTTAAAAGAAGGTTTATGGTTTTGAAAGAAAATTTTTGGGTTTTAAAATATGGTTCGGTGTTAAAGAAGTCTCTCATGGCGTAGCCATGTTTGAGGTCCTGACCAAGTCGAGCTTCTCGCTGACCGGTATGTTCTAAATACAGCGGTCGGGCCGTTAGGCCTTTCCAAGGTTCCATTCCTCCTGTTTTAGGATGTTTATTCCTGTAGTCGCTTCATCGCTGTCACGGTACATTACTATGTACCTGTAGCGTGTTAGTGCTCCTTCACCTATTCATGTTCTTACTGCACTTGCCATGGCAAGTGCGTGGTACTGGTGGTTTTTGAGTAATCCTATACCGATCACGGTATGGTTTCCACTCGCATTTGATAGTCTTGTTGACTCTTCCCTTGATCTTATTGATCTACAATTGGTATACTCGCTCCTTTAGGTAGCTTCTTGGTGGTCTAGACATGGCTGTCGTAGATCTGGGTACTTCTCCACTCCTTGGAGGTTCCCGTTCTATTTGGTTTAGTGTCGTTCCTTGTGGCTCGTTCCCACACATTTGTGGTGGTTACTGAGCCTTTCCCGTTTAGGTACTACGCTTGTAGTCCTATTGGATTGTATCTCATGGTTGTTCTTGTAGTTGTCTGAGCTTATTACCCAGGTACTGCAACCTTAATGGCATTATAGTTTTGGAGTTAACCGCTTCCGACTATGTCCTTAGTCGGCTAGCATACCGTTGGTGGTATTATTCAAGTATTACTATCCCGTAGACTTGTGTCTCGGGTCCCGTTACTGCTCCCTTTTTCATTCTGTTGCACGGTTAGTGCTTCTGTCCTGCTGTTGGTTGACTAGCTAGGTTTCGCGACTGCTAAGCACGTCGCCCCATGCTGTTGTAAGTTGTGGCCTCCTCGTGGTTGGAGTGCCCTTCCTACCGCTATTAAGTGCGGGTGTTGTGGTTCAACCGGAATCCATCTCCAGGACTCTCAGTTCTTGGAATCTACCATATGTCGGTTCTTGTTTACCGTGTGATTGCTTCACAACTGCCAGATCGGGTTTTCCCCGAGTACGAGAAGGCTTTTCTTCTCTCTGGCGTCCTTTCCCAAGTTATATAATGGGGTTTGCGGCAGGCGGGACTGGTATTGAAGGTATCCGGTACTCACCGGTAGTTCCTAACTAGCATCTCTCTAATGCTAACACTCAGCCCTTAGCCCTAAGCTTCTAATTCCTAACTCGGTATTCCTAAGCTCGGTATTTCCAGTCATCAGAGCGATACTTCGCTCTGATACCACTTTTTGTAACACCCCTACTATTAATACAATGCTTACCGTCCAATCTCCTCGTGCTTTCAGAGTCATGCAGCGGATAAATACTTACATACTTTGGGTGGTACAATGCCGTTAGTCACCCACGTGACTAACAAGGCTACTACTTCTACTTACAGCATCGGTCTGACGGACCGGAATCCCGAGTACTACATATCTACCATACTACTCCGTATACCAATAAATGCTACAATCTTCCATTCGATACAATACTTCAAGTTCATTACAATATGATCCACATACCGAGTTTACTAAGATCCTTATACAAGTATAATACCTCTTCCAAGTTCATACGTACTCACTAAGAGACTACTTACTACCCGTTCCTCACAAGCTACTTGCTTCTAAATACAAGGGTGTCGCCGGTCTCTTACCTTGACCACATCCGCTTCGGGTACCTGCACACTAAAAATGGTCCCCCTAGGGGGTCAGCTTTCGCTGCGCATGATAACCGCATACCCCGCGTACTAGTGAGGGTACGCCGACCACTTTGTCGAATACATGCAGTTCATTTTCATTCAAACATACATGCATACATGCTCTTATACACAATACAACACTTACGCAAGGCATACATACATACACTTCATTACATACAAGGAATACAATATACCATCCAATACATACTTACCTTCTTCCGAATACACATGCTCATTACATACACAAGTACAGTTCTTGTTAGCTTCATTGGTCCACCCGGGTTAATCGGGTGGATATTACTTTTACTCGTTACTCATACATACGCATACATACTCATACTCATACTCATCATACTCTACTCATACATACTCATACTATACTCATACTCATACTCATACTCTACTCATACTCATACTCATACTATACTCAACTCATAATACTCATACCATACATACTCATACATCATACTCATACATACTTACTTACTCTTACTCATGTTAAGCCGGTATGGCCTCTGGACAGGGACTACACCGTCCCACCACCAGGCTTTACTTGGTTCACTAATCGAGGATGCTACCCACATAAGGGATTTGGGCCGTGGACCAGCTTACGAACCAGGAATCGGATCCAACCTCTTGTGTCTCCTCATCCTCACGCGTGGCCGAAACTATATCGGACTTCTACTCATTCCAATTTACTCACTTAAGTTAGGAGTTAGGTAGTTAGGAATTAGCAGAAGTCAACATTCAAGCCACAATAATACAATACCCATATACACATACATACGAGGTACAATACATTACACAAGTACAATACGAGGTTCGAATACCATTCATCATCATTCATATATTTCATGAATTATACAAACTAGTGCTCAAGACAATAAATATCAAGCACAACATAATTCAAGCACAGGTAAGTGCAATATAGTCCGATTCATGCATTTATCTTATTTAGGTGGTCAAATAAGCACACAAATCGGGGTAACCAGATTAGGATACAGGGCATGAAGAAATCATACCTTTCACCGTTGTACTTGTATCCCAACGTTCCTCCGGTGTTCACAAATCAAATCCTATTATATATACATACAGTTGAATGATTAATCTATCTATCATTAACTTAACCCGATTACTCATACGTTTACTAATCCATACTTACTAAGTCTTGCATTACAATACTTACATTTTTATTTACTTACTCCTAGTTACTTAACAATGGTTTACTTACCTATATATGCACATATGTATAGGTGGGTATACATATACATATATATATATAACTATTATTTAATTTAGTTAAATTAAATTTTTTTTTTGTATGACTCGACCGAACTTGCAAGTCCAGTCGCAAGTTCGGTCCAAGTCAGTAAGGAATTACGCTGGAGAATTACAGGGCCGACCGACCTTGCAAGTCGGTCCCAAGGTCGGTCCATTCCAGTAAGTTTCGTATGTGAAAATTTTAGCCCGACCGACCTTGCAAGTCCGGTCGCAAGGTCGGTCCATTCCAGTAGATTACTTGACGGAAATCTTTCTGGCCGTCCGAACTTGCAAGTCCGGTCGCAAGTTCGGTCCATTCCAGAAGGTTACTGACGGGAGAATTTTTCTGGTCCGACCGAACTTGCAAGTCCGGTCGCAAGTTCGGTCCATTCCAGAAGCATTCCCGTCTTTGTAAATCTGGGCTCGACCGAACTTGCAAGTATGGTCGCAAGTTCGGTCCGGCCCAGTATTTGCATTTTTACTTCTGTTCTCAGTTCTATACTTTACCCATTGTTTCTCCAATCTTCTTACATGTAATCCCACATGTTTAAACACTACCTAGGCCCTTCAAATTGCCTTAGTTCATCCACCAAATTCTTTACTAAATCCATCAATCAACTTACACAATTTCATCACTTCCCTTCAACACTTACAACAGTTTTGCATCCTTCAATGCTACAGATTTTTGTTCCAACTTCTAACATCCAATACTTCCTCTACCAATGTCACTCCTAGCGTCCCAAATACCTCCTCTTACCAAGCCAATTCACTTCCAAGCCATTGTACCATCTATACCCAAGTCCAACATTCATTTTACCAAATCTTGCACACTATTTCCTCTTAGTTCCACAATGCAATCTAATACCTCTTTGCTACAGGTTTTGACACTTACTCTCCCCTTCTCTAACCACCTCTTCTAATGTCATTTCTAGAGTTCCGAGTACATCACAATACATTATCTATCTCTATCAAAATCTGTTACAACACCTATTAGCCACCTAGTTTCTAGTTCACTAAATGTTATAATCCTAGGCAAATTTTGCCATCGTCTCCCCTATATTTTATACACTCTCACCACAATGTTTCCTCACACATTAACATCATCTCACCTGTTTATACACAACATCAATATACAAGCTCCCATACACAATTACCAATACTAAAACACTACTAAAAATTCCTGCACTCAACAACCCAATACCCAACAAAGTTTCAATACATTTTACGTGTCTTTCAACGGTTTTAAACACTTAGATTCTCCTACACAATATATTGCTACACAATACCATTTTCATTACTCATTTCAAACTTCTAAAAATCTGTTACATCCATATATATACAAGGCTACACAAGGGTGAGTATCCTTACCTTGTTTCTCTTCTAATTTCTTTTTCTTCTTGCTTCTTCTTTTCCTCTTCCTCTCCTCTTCTCACCGGTTTCTAAACCAATTCTAACACTACACCCATACATATACATATTTCAATACACCATTTTAATACACCATTTAACCCTAACCATTATGTAAGTTCTAATATAGGTTTTAGGGTTTAAAAATTATATTACCTTCCAAGAGTACAAGAGCTGTTTGGGATAGCTCAAGAACAAGACTTCTCACTCTCCAAAGAAGCCAAAATCGGCTAGCATTCAAAGAAGCAAACAAGGGTTTAGCTTCAAATTAAGTTTTGCCCTTGAAGGCTAAAAAGGATGGAGTTTTGAGAATATTTTTACCTTAAAAGAACAAGGAGAATGAGGTGGTTCTAATGGTGGTCTTGAAGCTCCAAATGCTCCATACCCATGGAGATGAAAGTTGTTGTTTTCGATTTTTGAAAAGGTAGGAATGTAGCTCTCGATGAGAGGATTCCAATGGTATACTTTTTATAATTTTGGAAGAGATTAAAGGGGGTTACAAGAGGAGAGAAGAGAGGTTTTGTGTGGTTTTGCCTAATTCACCATGGATGTCGCATGGAAGAAGAAAGGAAGAAAAGAGAGAGTGAGGGTGGGGGTGTTCACGTGAGAGAGAGGAGAGAATAGGGGTAGGAGAGAGAGTATGTGAGAGTGGGGTTGGTTTTATTATTTTTGTCTTTTGTACATAGAGAGAATTGAGAGAGTGGGTGTGTGAGGGGGGGTAGAATCGGACCACACACAGCCCTTATGGGTTTTTAAAATTCTATTTACAATATTGGACACATAAGTTTGTGTTATTTATATTTCTACCCCACAACTTCTCGTTTTTGACAGTTTTTACTAATCTCTCGTTTTATTGATTTTATTGGTTCTAAAGCTTCACTAATATTTATTAATGATTATTTAGCTGCCCAAAATTGTTACGAGTCCATTTGACCCGCTTAAAGTCACGTTTTCCCGGTTACCTCGAAAAACGCGCTTTAAGGTTCGTTAGTGACTTTAATCCGTTTTAAGGATCCGTTTTCTTCGGGATTTGTTCCCTAGTATTTATTTAGACTTAATTAAGCCTTTAGAATCCATATAATACTCTAACCGAGGTCTCATACCTCCTATGGTTATTTAACGCTTATTTAGCGTTTTCCGCTTTTTAAGCGTTTCTTTATTTCTTTTGGATTTATTTTTCCTTACTAGTATTAATTAGGTACCATTAGGTCCTTAAATACGTATTAGATTAATTTTAATCCCTATAAGTTCAGGGTATTTCAATCTACCCCCCTTAAGAACTTTGTCCTCAAAGTTGTTCGAGGTTATAGGTTTACAATGCTTACTCATTCTTACGTGTCTAATACCAAAGCCATACCTTCTTCCTCTTACAATCCCAAATCCGTTACTCAAGGTTCCTACATACTATACCATACCATACCATATAATGCACAATAATCACTCCAATCCGCATTACTACCGACCATCCGGTTCCTCATTACCAATTTATACATACATACAATGCAAGGCTATTCCCAAAGCAATGCAATACACATTCCAATCCCGTAGGCGCTCAGGTCCTCTAGACACGGGACTCCTCTATGTCCCGCCGCCCTTGGAATAATACCACATACTACCTTACTATCTTCTTCGGTACCCACTTCTAACACATCCTCATTCTCCATACTAAAGGAAATTCTTCCACCACTACTAATTAAAAATTTCTAAAACATACAACTCCATATTCCAATTTATGTTCATTACTTCTATCATATGTGTGATTCTTGTGACCACTTGAGGGGAGCTTCAAGAATCATTCGCCCTGATGTGATCAGCATCAGTGTTGAACTATCTTTCCACCCCAATTTGTGTTTGGTTTCCCTTGATCTGATCAGGATCAAGTTCGACTTCCCACATCAGATTCAGCCAAACAAATAATTTAATTGTTTTCATTTTCTATCTTTTTACTCTTTCTAGTCGTGATTACGAATTCATACATCTCCAAAGGATGGAATCAATCCATCAATCATCCTCACTCTACTTCCCAAATGCTTTACTCCGTGGTTCAATACCTAAATGCTCACTTCATCGACTGTTACTACTTCCATTCATTACTCACCATCATCTCCAATATTCTATCCAAGAAATACTATACCTATGAGATTTAGTTGTCTTCAATTGGCTTCGAATAATTTACTTACGATTCCACTACTCATAAACTTCATTCATCTACCATCCTCATTCATTTCGTACTACTTCTTCAAAGGCTACAATACTTGTGGAGCTCCGTCCACTGCTCATTACTTTTCTTTTACTAATACTCTTACATAGGTGTTACAAGATGGGTATATTCCTCCTATGGTATTTGCATGTCTAATGCCTAGTTACCATAATTACAATATGAATGAGTACTTATGTTTATTTAACATAGTGTCAACATCAATTTGGTTCTCATTTGTGTTATCACATTATGGTTTATGTGTTCTATTCACAAACACTTACATTAAGCGGTTTCGCTCTACCCCCCTTAAAAGGGATTACGCCCACGTAATCTCCCATATGTTAATATTAAACATTGGTTATTTAATTCGGGCAATCCGAAGCGTTTAGCTTCACTGCTGTATACTATATACTATGCTCTGGTCAAAGGGTCTTAACCATACCAATGGTTTAGTCTTTGCACCAAGAATTCCTATATGAGCTTATTTAACTCATAATTGATTCGGTTCTAGCCTAACCGGCTTCAAGGTATTAGCAGCCATTCTATTATACTTACTAGGTATATTGCCTCCTAGCTAGGGCCCACTAGCTTCTGCTGCGCGACCCTGATAGCTTGGGTTACTTACCCTTCGTGTTATCATTAATGTGCTATACATCACCTTCTTATCCGTCTATTATGGGAATAAGGTTTACTAAACAAATGCGGTATTCTTTTACCGTGTTTGAACTCAATGAGTTGTAGGTTTATAACCAGCTCTCTGGCAATCTAGTATACACACTATTTGTACTTCCACGATCATTCGCTAAGCTCTTCCGACTTATTGTCGGGCGAGGTTAAGTCACTACTCAGTTGTAGTGCTTCCTCTGTTGTCACTAGTTTCCAGTTATACCAGTTCTTCTGGCTCGGTACAAGTGTCCTTTACTTGTATGATCTTGCATTGATATGCGCCGGTCCTAGTGACTTTCTTAAGTCTCCTTTCACCTTTTATTCCATTGGAATTCACATCTGTGATTGTTAGTGTGTTTCGCACTCTTCGGGCTTCTTTGGCCTTAGGCCGCACGGTTTGTTGCTAAGCTTGCTTAATTGGCTTGTGCCATGTCTGTTGGTGAAAAGAAGGGTTTACTACGGTTTACATTCTCCATATCCCTAGCCATCCCATTAGATCATTAGCTGCACAAGTGCAATACCAAAACACTCAGTCATACAGAGTGCAGAGGCGTAAACGCTTGACAGTAAGTCACTTATGTGAGGAAAGAATATTTTGTGTGTCATGTGATACTTATACTCCGTGTCATTGCATAACTACTTCCTCATAGCGGTCGCTTGTTGCGCACCACATTCTTACTCATTGTACAACATTGCTTTTACTGACTCCATTACTGTGGTAGTTTCTCTTTACTCATTGCCATTGTCATTGGCACCATTCCCTTATGGTATGAATACCCTGGGGTTTCCAATGTTCGTGTGTATGACGGTTGTCGTAGCATACCACAATATTAATATCTTCCCAATGTGGAGATGTTCTTCCATTTTAGGTTTCATGTGTAGGTTAGCTTACCTCACATTCCATCATCATTTATGGTACAACCCACCAAGTATCTTGGTTGACCGAGGATGAAGTGGTTTATCGGGTTACAAGCTCTCTTGAGCGTTGGTCATTCATGGTGTGCAATGTACACACATTGATCGCTTTTGACTACTATTATTCCCAGTGCCGAGCATCGGTTATAGGCTCCAGCTGTGTAGTTTCACTTTGGTATGTACGTCACCGGGACTTCCCAAGACTTCAAGGGTTTTCTGGTCCCGTTCTCCAATTGAGAGTATTCTTTCATTGATAATGAAAGTTCTTGTTGAGGGGTTTGTCTCCACTCATAGGTCTAATGACAAGGTTTGCTATGTTGGTGTTTACACAATGGTCCACTATATGTTTAGGTGTATATGGAGTATGCTTACTCCTTTAGTCGTATGGTTTGGAAATCTCATTTCCTTATCCCATCATCCCTTGGCAATATCTATTGCGTGGTTTATTGTTATAGTAGATGGAAGCCTTTTCTAAGGGTTCACATCATCACCGCATTAGTGGTCTTCGGTTACGAGGGGTACCTTCCCTTGGGTTTCTCGTAGTGTCCAAGTGTGGACTAGGCCAATGTTGGCATTATCATGATTCTCATGCCTCTGTGCTACCATTGCTACAGAAGGCATGGCGGTAATTAAGAACTCCGTCAACTGTATACTAGGCTGATGCTCTAGTGACAGTGACACTGAGTTGGCCATTACTCCAGGCCACTCAAGATGTTGGGTTTGAATTGATGGTCCAGTTGTTGATTTCTTGTCGTACGAGGCAATACCTCTTGCAGGTCTTGTTAACAGTTGGTGCCGGTTTTGCAACCGTTTAAGTTTATATAACGTATTTGGTTTACGACTTCTGAGCCGATCGCTGCAAGCTATGCTCTTTGCAAGCTTCTTATACATGTTTCCACTCCATGTATACCGTCATAGGTTGGAGATATTATTGGGCTCCATGGTAAGTCGTGGCATCACGCTTCCGTTCATAGGAGACCCTTTTTGGCAATCTGGTGCTAACCAGTGCCTTCTGGTAATCTAGGGTATTTCCTGTTAAGTGAAATCCCTTCGGTGTCTTAACCGAGTGTTCGTTCTAACTTCCGTGCTTTTATCATGTCGCTGTTGTTCGACTATTGTAATTCAGACACCCTTCAAGGATTGCTCCTGAGTGCCGTTGCATCATGCCGTTACATCCGGCTATCATTTATGATATGTTGTGTCTACTATACCAACTTGTGGTATTGTATTTGAGTTATTCCCTTTTGGTTTATATCGTCTCCCGTCGTTGGGTAGACCGTTTACGCTTGTTCCTAGTGCTTAAGACTAGGTTTGACATCCCCTTCAATGATGGATTATACTTGTGGTAATCTTGGGGTTGCTCTTGGGAGTTCTGTCCCGCTTGTTGAGTATTGTTAGGTTCATGTTAGGCATTCTCCTTAATGTGTTTAGGCTGGGCATTCCATCCAGATGTCAGGTAATTGTTTGGATTATTTGAGACATACCCAATGTCTATACTTACTAGTATGTGCTCTTTGCACTTCCTAGTCCTTATTCCTCATCTTCAGATGGATTCTCTGAGTTCCTTGATACTTGATCGTCTGAGGTGTCCAGCTGTTCTGATTGAACTCACTCATGGTCCGTAGAACGGAGTTGACTACTTCCCGTGTGTCGCACACTACATGTATACATATGTGGGGTTCCATATTGATACGTTACCACTTACCCGACTACGTGTCAGGCGCGCAAGCTCCTTCGGAGTGCGGTTGTCCCACATCCCGTAATGGGTACACTCGTAGTGTTCGTCACACGCCTAGGTGAAGTATTCTGTTGCCAACTCCTCTTGTATCATTCTATGATACTCACGTAATTATGTTGGCCTGGTTTAACAATCCAAGGTTTTAAAAGAAGGTTTATGGTTTTGAAAGAAAATTTTTGGGTTTTAAAATATGGTTCGGTGTTAAAGAAGTCTCTCATGGCGTAGCCATGTTTGAGGTCCTGACCAAGTCGAGCTTCTCGCTGACCGGTATGTTCTAAATACAGCGGTCGGGCCGTTAGGCCTTTCCAAGGTTCCATTCCTCCTGTTTTAGGATGTTTATTCCTGTAGTCGCTTCATCGCCGTGTCACGGTACATTACTATGTACCTGTAGCGTGTTAGTGCTCCTTCACCTATTCATGTTCTTACTGCACTTGCCATGGCAAGTGCGTGGTACTGGTGGTTTTTGAGTAATCCTATACCGATCACGGTATGGTTTCCACTCGCATTTGATAGTCTTGTTGACTCTTCCCTTGATCTTATTGATCTACAATTGGTATACTCGCTCCTTTAGGTAGCTTCTTGGTGGTCTAGACATGGCTGTCGTAGATCTGGGTACTTCTCCACTCCTTGGAGGTTCCCGTTCTATTTGGTTTAGTGTCGTTCCTTGTGGCTCGTTCCCACACATTTGTGGTGGTTACTGAGCCTTTCCCGTTTAGGTACTACGCTTGTAGTCCTATTGGATTGTATCTCATGGTTGTTCTTGTAGTTGTCTGAGCTTATTACCCAGGTACTGCAACCTTAATGGCATTATAGTTTTGGAGTTAACCGCTTCCGACTATGTCCTTAGTCGGCTAGCATACCGTTGGTGGTATTATTCAAGTATTACTATCCCGTAGACTTGTGTCTCGGGTCCCGTTACTGCTCCCTTTTTCATTCTGTTGCACGGTTAGTGCTTCTGTCCTGCTGTTGGTTGACTAGCTAGGTTTCGCGACTGCTAAGCACGTCGCCCCATGCTGTTGTAAGTTGTGGCCTCCTCGTGGTTGGAGTGCCCTTCCTACCGCTATTAAGTGCGGGTGTTGTGGTTCAACCGGAATCCATCTCCAGGACTCTCAGTTCTTGGAATCTACCATATGTCGGTTCTTGTTTACCGTGTGATTGCTTCACAACTGCCAGATCGGGTTTTCCCCGAGTACGAGAAGGCTTTTCTTCTCTCTGGCGTCCTTTCCCAAGTTATATAATGGGGTTTGCGGCAGGCGGGACTGGTATTGAAGGTATCCGGTACTCACCGGTAGTTCCTAACTAGCATCTCTCTAATGCTAACACTCAGCCCTTAGCCCTAAGCTTCTAATTCCTAACTCGGTATTCCTAAGCTCGGTATTTCCAGTCATCAGAGCGATACTTCGCTCTGATACCACTTTTTGTAACACCCCTACTATTAATACAATGCTTACCGTCCAATCTCCTCGTGCTTTCAGAGTCATGCAGCGGATAAATACTTACATACTTTGGGTGGTACAATGCCGTTAGTCACCCACGTGACTAACAAGGCTACTACTTCTACTTACAGCATCGGTCTGACGGACCGGAATCCCGAGTACTACATATCTACCATACATACTCCGTATACCAATAAATGCTACAATCTTCCATTCGATACAATACTTCAAGTTCATTACAATATGATCCACATACCGAGTTTACTAAGATCCTTATACAAGTATAATACCTCTTCCAAGTTCATACGTACTCACTAAGAGACTACTTACTACCCGTTCCTCACAAGCTACTTGCTTCTAAATACAAGGGTGTCGCCGGTCTCTTACCTTGACCACATCCGCTTCGGGTACCTGCACACTAAAAATGGTCCCCCTAGGGGGTCAGCTTTCGCTGCGCATGATAACCGCATACCCCGCGTACTAGTGAGGGTACGCCGACCACTTTGTCGAATACATGCAGTTCATTTTCATTCAAACATACATGCATACATGCTCTTATACACAATACAACAATACTTACGCAAGGCATACATACATACACTTCATTACATACAAGGAATACAATATACCATCCAATACATACTTACCTTCTTCCGAATACACATGCTCATTACGTACACAAGTACAGTTCTTGTTAGCTTCATTGGTCCACCGGTTAATCGGGTGGATATTACTCTTTTACTCGTACTTCATACATACGCATACATACTCATATCATACTCACTATACCATACTTACTCATACTAATACTCATACTCATACTCATACTCATACTCATACTCATACTCATATACTCATACTCTACTCATACTCATACTCATACATATCATACTCATACTCACTCATACATACTCATACATACTTACTTACTTTACTCATGTTAAGCCGGTATGGCTCGGGCAGGGATACACCGTCCCACCACCAGGCTTTACTTTCACTAATCGAGGATGCTACCACATAAGGGATTTGGGCCGTGGACCAGCTTACGAACCAGGAATCGGATCAACCTCTTGTGTCTCCTCATCTCACGCGTGGCCGAAACTATATCGGACTTCTACTCATTCCAATTTACTCACTTAAGTTAGGAGTTAGGTAGTTAGGAATTAGCAGAAGTCAACATTCAAGCCACAATAATACAATACCATATACACATACATAGAGGTACAATCATACACAAGTACAATACGAGGTTCGAATACCATTCATCACATTCATATATTTCATGAATTATACAAACTAGTGCTCAAGACAATAAATATCAAGCACAACATAATTCAAGCACAGGTAAGTGCAATATAGTCCGATTCATGCATTTATCTTATTTAGGGGTCAAATAGCCCACACAAATCGGGGAGTAACCAGATTAGGATACAGGGCATGAAGAAATCATACCTTTCACCGTTGTACTTGTATCCCAACGTTCCTCCGCCGTGTTCACAATCAAATCCTATTATATAACATACAGTTGAATGATTAATCTATCCTATCATTATACTAACCCGATTACTCATACGTTTACTAATCCATATTAGCATAAGTCTTGCATTACAATACTTACAACTTTTAGTTACTTACAAATGGTTTACTTACCTATATATGCACATATGTATAGGTGGGTTATACATATACATATATATAATATAAGCTATTATTTAATTAGTAATTAATTTTTTTTTTGTATGACTCGACCGAAACTTGCAAGTACCAGGTCGCAAGTTCGGTCCAAGTCAGTAAGGAATTACGCTGGAGAATTACAGGGCCGACCGACCTTGCAAGTCCGGTCCCAAGGTCGGTCCATTCCAGTAAGTTTCGTATGTGAAAATTTTAGCCCGACCGACTTGCAAGTCCGGTCGCAAGGTCGGTCATTCCAGTAGATTACTTGAGGAAATCTTTCTGGCCGTCCGAACTTGCAAGTCCGGTCGCAAGTTCGGTCCATTCCAGAAGGTTACTGACGGGAGAATTTTTCTGGTGACCGAACTTGCAGTCCGGTCGCAAGTTCGGTCCATTCCAGAAGCATTCCCGTCTTTGTAAATCTGGGCTCGACCGAACTTGCAAGTATGCGTCGCAAGTTCGGTCCGGCCCAGTATTTGCATTTTTACTTCTGTTCTCAGTTCTATACTTTACCCATTGTTTCTCCAATCTTCTTACATGTAATCCACATGTTTAAACACTACCTAGGCCCTTCAAATTGCCTTAGTTCATCCACCAAATTCTTTACTAAATCCATCAATCAACTACACATTTCATCACTTCCCTTCAACACTACAACAGTTTTGCATCCTTCAATGCTACAGATTTTGTTCCAACTTCTAACATCCAATACTTCCTATACCAATGTCATCCTAGCGCCCAAATACCTCCTCTACCAGCCAATCACTTCCAGCCATTGTACCATCTATACCCAAGTCCAACATTCATTTTACCAAATCTTGCACACTATTTCCTCTTAGTTCCACAATGCAATCTAATACCTCTTTGCTACAGGTTTTGACACTTACTCTCCCCTTCTCTAACCACCTCTTCTAATGTCATTTCTAGAGTTCGAGTACATCACAATACATTATCTATCTCTATCAAAATCTGTTACAACACCTATTAGCCACCTAGTTTCTAGTTCACTAAGTGTTATAATCCTAGGCAAATTTTGAATAGTCTCCCCTATATTTTATACACTCTCACCACAATGTTTCCTCACATTCACATCATCTCACCTGTTTATACACAATCAATATACAAGCTCCCATACACAATTACCAATACTAAAACACTACTAAAAAATTCCTGCACTCAACAACCCATACCCAACAAAGTTTCAATAACATTTTACGACGTGTCTTTCAACGGTGTTTTTCACTGTTCGGTTCCTTACACACATAGATTCTCCACAATAGATTTCATACTCATGTTTTCCTAACAGCCTCTTCTAACAAAATCTGTTACATCCATGTTGCACTTTACCTTGTTTCTCTTCTAATTTCTTTCTTCTTCTTGCTTCTTCTTTTCCTCTCCTCTCCTCTTCTCAACCGGTTTCTAAACCAATTAACACTACAGCACATACATGATCAACACTACTCCTTCACATATCACACATACTTTTAATACACCATTAACCCTAACCATTATGTAAGTTCTAATATAGGTTTTAGGGTTTAAAAATTATATTACCTTCCAAGAGTACAAGAGCTGTTTGGGATAGCTCAAGAACAAGACTTCTCACTCTCCAAAGAAGCCAAAATCGGCTAGCATTCAAAGAAGCAAAAAGGGTTTAGCTTCAAATTAAGTTTTGCCCTTGAAGGCTAGAAAAGGATGGAGTTTTGAGAATATTTTTACCTTAAAAGAACAAGGAGAATGAGGTGGTTCTAATGGTGGTCTTGAAGCTCCAAAATTCCATACCCAGGAGATGATGAAAGTTGTTGTTTTCGATTTTGAAAAGGTAGGAATGTAGCTCTCTCGATGAGAGGATTCCAATGGTATACTTTTTATAATTTTGGAAGAGATTAAAGGGGGTTACAAGAGGAGAGAAGAGGTTTTGTGTGGTTTTGCCTAATTACATGGATTGTCGCACGAGAAGAAGAGAAGAAAAGAGAGAGTGAGGGTGAGGGGGTGTTCACCGTGAGAGAGAGAGGAGAGAATAGGGGTAGGAGAGAGAGTATGTGAGAGTGGGGTGTTTTTTATTTTTGTCTTTTGTACATAGAGAGAATTGAGAGAGTGGGTGTGTGAGGGGGGGTAGAATCGGACCACACACAGCCCTTATGGGTTTTTAAAATTCTATTTACAATATTGGACACATAAGTTTGTGTTATTTATATTTCTACCCCACAACTTCTCGTTTTTGACAGTTTTTACTAATCTCTCGTTTTATTGATTTTATTGGTTCTAAAGCTTCACTAATATTTATTAATGATTATTTAGCTGCCCAAAATTGTTACGAGTATTTGACCCGCTTAAAGTCACGTTTTCCCGGTTACCTCGAAAAACGCGCTTTAAGGTTCGTTAGTGACTTTAATCCGTTTTAAGGATCCGTTTTCTTCGGGATTTGTTCCCTAGTATTTATTTAGACTTAATTAAGCCTTTAATATCAGAATCCATATAATACTCTAACCGAGGTCTCATACCTCCTATGGTTATTTAACGCTTATTTAGCGTTTTCCGCTTTTTAAGCGTTTCTTTATTTCTTTTGGATTTATTTTTCCTTACTAGTATTAATTAGGTACCATTAGGTCCTTAAATACGTATTAGATTAATTTTAATCCCTATATTTATGTTCGGGGTATTTCAATCTACCCCCCTTAAGAACTTTGTCCTCAAAGTTGTTCGAGGTTATAGGTTTACAATGCTTACACTTTCTTACGTGTCTAATACCAAAGCCATACCTTCTTCCTCTTACAATCCCAAATCCGTTACTCAAGGTTCCTACATACTATACCATACCATACCATATAATGCACAATAATCACTCCAATCTGCATTACTACCGACCATCCGGTTCCTCATTACCAATTTATACTACATACAATGCAAGGCTATTCCCAAAGCAATGCAATACACATTCCAATCCCGTAGGCGCTCAGGTCCTCTAGACACGGGACTCCTCTATGTCCCGCCGCCCTTGGAATAATACCACATACTACCTTACTATCTTCTTCGGTACCCACTTCTAAACATCCTCATTCTCATACTAAAGGAAATTCTTCCACCACTACTAATTAAAAATTTCTAAAACATACAACTCCATATTCCAATTTATGTTCATTACTTCTATCCTATGTGTGATTCTTGTGACCACTTGAGGGGAGCTTCAAGAATCATTCGGCCCTGATGTGATCAGCATCAGTGTTGAACTATCTTTCCACCCCAATTTGTGTTTGGTTTCCCTTGATCTGATCAGGATCAAGTTCGACTTCCCACATCAGATTCAGCCAAACAAATAATTTAATTGTTTTCATTTTCTATCTTTTTACTCTTTCTAGTCGTGATTACGAATTCATACATCTCCAAAGGATGGAATCAATCCATCAATCATCCTCACTCTACTTCCCAAATGCTTTACTCCGTGGTTCAATACCTAAATGCTCACTTCATCGACTGTTACTACTTCCATTCATTACTCACCATCATCTCCAATATTCTATCCAAGAAATACTATACCTATGAGATTTAGTTGTCTTCAATTGGCTTCGAATAATTTACTTACGATTCCACTACTCATAAACTTCATTCATCTACCATCCTCATTCATTTCGTACTACTTCTTCAAAGGCTACAATACTTGTGGAGCTCCGTCCACTGCTCATTACTTTTCTTTTACTAATACTCTTACATAGGTGTTACAAGATGGGTATATTCCTCCTATGGTATTTGCATGTCTAATGCCTAGTTACCATAATTACAATATGAATGAGTACTTATGTTTATTTAACATAGTGTCAAACATCAATTTGGTTCTCATTTGTGTTATTCACATTATGGATTATGTGTTCTATTCAAAAATACATTAAGCGGTTTCGCTCTAACCCCCCTTAAAAGGGATTACGCCCACGTAATCTCCCATATGTTAATATTAAACATTGGTTATTTAATTCGGGCAATCCGAAGCGTTTAGCTTCATTGCTGTATACTATATACTATGCTCTTGTCAAAGGGTCTTAACCATACCAATGGTTTAGTCTTTGCACCAAGAATTCCTATATGAGCTTATTTAACTCATAATTGATTCGGTTCTAGCCTAACCGGCTTCAAGGTATTAGCATCCATTCTATTATACTTACTAGGTATATTGCCTCCTAGCTAGGGCCCACTAGCTTCTGCTGCGCGACCCTGATAGCTTGGGTTACTTACCCTTCGTGTTATCATTAATGTGCTATACATCACCTTCTTATCCGTCTATTATGGGAATAAGGTTTACTAAACAAATGCGGTATTCTTTTACCGTGTTTGAACTCAATGAGTTGTAGGTTTATAACCAGCTCTCTGGCAATCTAGTATACACACTATTTGTACTTCCACGATCATTCGCTAAGCTCTTCCGACTTATTGTCGGGCGAGGTTAAGTCACTACTCAGTTGTAGTGCTTCCTCTGTTGTCACTAGTTTCCAAGTTATACCAGTTCTTCTGGCTCGGTACAAGTGTCCTTTACTTGTATGATCTTGCATTGATATGCGCCGGTCCTAGTGACTTTCTTAAGTCTCCTTTCACCTTTTATTCCATTGGAATTCACATCTGTGATTGTTAGTGTGTTTCGCACTCTTCGGCTTCTTTGGCCTTAGGCCGCACGGTTTGTTGATAAGCTTGCTTAATTGGGTTGTGCCATGTCTGTTGGTGAAAAGAAGGGTTTACTACGGTTTACATTCTCCATATCCCTAGCCATCCCATTAGATCATTAGCTGCACAAGTGCAATACCAAAACACTCAGTCATACAGAGTGCAGAGGCGTAAACGCTTGACAGTAAGTCACTTATGTGATAGGAAAGAATATTTTTGTGTGTCATGTGATACTTATACTCCGTGTCATTGCATAACTACTTCCTCATAGCGGTCGCTTGTTGCGCACCACATTCTTACTCATTGTACAACATTGCTTTTACTGACTCCATTACTGTGGTAGTTTCTCTTTACTCATTGCCATTGTCATTGGCACCATTCCCTTATGGTATGAATACCCTGGGGTTTCCAATGTTCGTGTGTATGACGGTTGTCGTAGCATACCACAATATTAATATCTTCCCAATGTGGAGATGTTCTTCCATTTTAGGTTTCATGTGTAGGTTAGCTTACCTCACATTCCATCATCATTTATGGTACAACCCACCAAGTATCTTGGTTGACCGAGGATGAAGTGGTTTATCGGGTTACAAGCTCTCTTGAGCGTTGGTCATTCATGGTGTGCAATGTGCACACACATTGATCGCTTTTGACTACTATTATCTTCCCAGTGCCGAGCATCGGTTATAGGCTCCAGCTGTGTAGTTTCACTTTGGTATGTACGTCACCGGGACTTCCCAAGATACTTCAAGGGTTTTCTGGTCCCGTTCTCCAATTGAGAGTATTCTTTCATTGATAATGAAAGTTCTTGTTGAGGGGTTTGTCTCCACTCATAGGTCTAATGACAAGGTTTGCTATGTTGGTGTTTACACAATGGTCCACTATATGTTTAGGTGTATATGGAGTATGCTTACTCCATTTAGTCGTAATGGTTTGGAAATCTCATTTCCTTATCCCATCATCCCTTGGCAATATCTATTGCGTGGTTTTATTGTTATAGTAGATGGAAGCCTTTTCTAAGGGTTCACATCATCACCGCATTAGTGGTCTTCGGTTACGAGGGGTACCTTCCCTTGGGTTTCTCGTAGTGTCCAAGTGTGGACTAGGCCAATGTTGGCATTATCATGATTCTCATGCCTCTGTGCTACCATTGCTACAGAAGGCATGGCGGTAATTAAGAACTCCGTCAACTGTATACTAGGCTGATGCTCTAGTGACAGTGACACTGAGTTGGCCATTACTCCAGGCCACTCAAGATGTTGGGTTTGAATTGATGGTCCAGTTGTTGATTTCTTGTCGTACGAGGCAATACCTCTTGCAGGTCTTGTTAACAGTTGGTGCCGGTTTTGCAACCGTTTAAGTTTATATAACGTATTTGGTTTACGACTTCTGAGCCGACTCGCTGCAAGCTATGCTCTTTGCAAGCTTCTTATACATGTTTCCACTCCATGTATACCGTCATAGGTTGGAGATATTATTGGGCTCCATGGTAAGTCGTGGCATCACGCTTCCGTTCATAGGAGACCCTTTTTGGCAATCTGGTGCTAACCAGTGCCTTCTGGTAATCTAGGGTATTTCCTGTTAAGTGAAATCCCTTCGGTGTCTTAACCGAGTGTTCGTTCTAACTTCCGTGCTTTTATCATGTCACTGTTGTTCGACTATTGTAATTCAGACACCCTTCAAGGATTGCTCCTGAGTGCCGTTGCATCATGCCGTTACATCCGGCTATCATTTATGATATGTTGTGTCTACTATACCACCTTGTGGTATTGTATTTGAGTTATTCCCTTTTGGTTTATATCGTCTCCCGTCGTTGGGTAGACCGTTTACACTTGTTCCTAGTGCTTAAGACTAGGTTTGACATCCCCTTCAATGATGGATTATACTTGTTGTAATCTTGGGGTTGCTCTTGGGAGTTCTGTCCCGTTTGTTGAGTATTGTTAGGTTCATGTTAGGCATTCTCCTTAATGTGTTTAGGCTGGGCATTCCATCCAGCTGTCAGGTAATTGTTTGGATTATTTGAGACATACCCAATGTCTATACTTACTAGTATGTGCTCTTTGCACTTCCTAGTCCTTATTCCTCATCTTCAGATGGATTCTCTGAGTTCCTTGATACTTGATCGTCTGAGGTGTCCAGCTGTTCTGATTGAACTCACTCATGGTCCGTAGAACGGAGTTGACTACTTCCCGTGTGTCGCACACTACATGTATACATATGTGGGGTTCCATATTGATACGTTACCACTTACCCGACTACGTGTCAGGCGCGCAAGCTCCTTCGGAGTGCGGTTGTCCCACATCCTGTAATGGGTACACTCGTAGTGTTCGTCACACGCCTAGGTGAAGTATTCTGTTGCCAACTCCTCTTGTATCATTCTATGATACTCACCGTAATTATGTTGGCCTGGTTTAACAATCCAAGGTTTTAAAAGAAGGTTTATGGTTTTGAAAGAAAATTTTTGGGTTTTAAAATATGGTTCGGTGTTAAAGAAGTCTCTCATGGCGTAGCCATGTTTGAGGTCCTGACCAAGTCGAGCTTCTCGCTGACCGGTATGTTCTAAATACAGCGGTCGGGCCGTTAGGCCTTTCCAAGGTTCCATTCCTCCTGTTTTAGGATGTTTATTCCTGTAGTCGCTTCATCGCTGTCACGGTACATTACTATGTACCTGTAGCGTGTTAGTGCTCCTTCACCTATTCATGTTCTTACTGCACTTGCCATGGCAAGTGCGTGGTACTGGTGGTTTTTGAGTAATCCTATACCGATCACGGTATGGTTTCCACTCGCATTTGATAGTCTTGTTGACTCTTCCCTTGATCTTATTGATCTACAATTGGTATACTCGCTCCTTTAGGTAGCTTCTTGGTGGTCTAGACATGGCTGTCGTAGATCTGGGTACTTCTCCACTCCTTGGAGGTTCCCGTTCTATTTGGTTTAGTGTCGTTCCTTGTGGCTCGTTCCCACACATTTGTGGTGGTTACTGAGCCTTTCCCGTTTAGGTACTACGCTTGTAGTCCTATTGGATTGTATCTCATGGTTGTTCTTGTAGTTGTCTGAGCTTATTACCCAGGTACTGCAACCTTAATGGCATTATAGTTTTGGAGTTAACCGCTTCCGACTATGTCCTTAGTCGGCTAGCATACCGTTGGTGGTATTATTCAAGTATTACTATCCCGTAGACTTGTGTCTCGGGTCCCGTTACTGCTCCCTTTTTCATTCTGTTGCACGGTTAGTGCTTCTGTCCTGCTGTTGGTTGACTAGCTAGGTTTCGCGACTGCTAAGCACGTCGCCCCATGCTGTTGTAAGTTGTGGCCTCCTCGTGGTTGGAGTGCCCTTCCTACCGCTATTAAGTGCGGGTGTTGTGGTTCAACCGGAATCCATCTCCAGGACTCTCAGTTCTTGGAATCTACCATATGTCGGTTCTTGTTTACCGTGTGATTGCTTCACAACTGCCAGATCGGGTTTTCCCCGAGTACGAGAAGGCTTTTCTTCTCTCTGGCGTCCTTTCCCAAGTTATATAATGGGGTTTGCGGCAGGCGGGACTGGTATTGAAGGTATCCGGTACTCACCGGTAGTTCCTAACTAGCATCTCTCTAATGCTAACACTCAGCCCTTAGCCCTAAGCTTCTAATTCCTAACTCGGTATTCCTAAGCTCGGTATTTCCAGTCATCAGAGCGATACTTCGCTCTGATACCACTTTTTGTAACACCCCTACTATTAATACAATGCTTACCGTCCAATCTCCTCGTGCTTTCAGAGTCATGCAGCGGATAAATACTTACATACTTTGGGTGGTACAATGCCGTTAGTCACCCACGTGACTAACAAGGCTACTACTTCTACTTACAGCATCGGTCTGACGGACCGGAATCCCGAGTACTACATATCTACCATACATACTCCGTATACCAATAAATGCTACAATCTTCCATTCGATACAATACTTCAAGTTCATTACAATATGATCCACATACCGAGTTTACTAAGATCCTTATACAAGTATAATACCTCTTCCAAGTTCATACGTACTCACTAAGAGACTACTTACTACCCGTTCCTCACAAGCTACTTGCTTCTAAATACAAGGGTGTCCCGGTCTCTTACCTTGACCACATCCGCTTCGGGTACCTGCACACTAAAAATGGTCCCCCTAGGGGGTCAGCTTTCGCTCGCATGATAACCGCATACCCCGCGTACTAGTGAGGGTACGCCGACCACTTTGTCGAATACATGCAGTTCATTTTCATTCAAACATACATGCATACATGCTCTTATACACAATACAACAATACTTACGCAAGGCATACATACATACACTTCATTACATACAAGGAATACAATATACCATCCAATACATACTTACCTTCTTCCGAATACACATGCTCATTACATACACAAGTACAGTTCTTGTTAGCTTCATTGGTCCACCCGGGTTAATCGGGTGGATATTACTCTTTTACTCGTTACTTCATACATACGCATACATACTCATACTCATACTCATACTCATACTCATACTCATACTCATACTCATACTCATACTCATACATACTTACTTACTCTTACTCATGTTAAGCCGGTATGGCCTCTGGACAGGGACTACACCGTCCCACCACCAGGCTTTACTTGGTTCACTAATCGAGGATGCTACCCACATAAGGGATTTGGGCCGTGGACCAGCTTACGAACCAGGAATCGGATCCAACCTCTTGTGTCTCCTCATCCTCACGCGTGGCCGAAACTATATCGGACTTCTACTCATTCCAATTTACTCACTTAAGTTAGGAGTTAGGTAGTTAGGAATTAGCAGAAGTCAACATTCAAGCCACAATAATACAATACCCATATACACATACATACGAGGTACAATACATTACACAAGTACAATACGAGGTTCGAATACCATTCATCATCATTCATATATTTCATGAATTATACAAACTAGTGCTCAAGACAATAATATCAAGCACAACATAAGTCAAGCACAGGTAAGTGCAATATAGTCCGATTCATGCATTTATCTTATTTAGGTGGTCAAATAAGCACACAAATCGGGGTAACCAGATTAGGATACAGGGCATGAAGAAATCATACCTTTCACCGTTGTACTTGTATCCCAACGTTCCTCCGGTGTTCACAAATCAAATCCTATTATATACATACAGTTGAATGATTAATCTATCTATCATTAACTTAACCCGATTACTCTTACGTTTACTAATCCATACTTACTAAGTCTTGCATTACAATACTTACATTTTTATTTACTTACTCCTAGTTACTTAACAATGGTTTACTTACCTATATATGCACATATGTATAGGTGGGTATACATATACATATATATATATATAACTATTATTTAATTTAGTTAAATTAAATTTTTTTTTGTATGACTCGACCGAACTTGCAAGTCCGGTCGCAAGTTCGGTCCAAGTCAGTAAGGAATTACGCTGGAGAATTACAGGGCCGACCGACCTTGCAAGTCCGGTCCCAAGGTCGGTCCATTCCAGTAAGTTTCGTATGTGAAAATTTTAGCCCGACCGACCTTGCAAGTCCGGTCGCAAGGTCGGTCCATTCCAGTAGATTACTTGACGGAAATCTTTCTGGCCGTCCGAACTTGCAAGTCCGGTCGCAAGTTCGGTCCATTCCAGAAGGTTACTGACGGGAGAATTTTTCTGGTCCGACCGAACTTGCAAGTCCGGTCGCAAGTTCGGTCCATTCCAGAAGCATTCCCGTCTTTGTAAATCTGGGCTCGACCGAACTTGCAAGTATGGTCGCAAGTTCGGTCCGGCCCAGTATTTGCATTTTTACTTCTGTTCTCAGTTCTATACTTTACCCATTGTTTCTCCAATCTTCTTACATGTAATCCCACATGTTTAAACACTACCTAGGCCCTTCAAATTGCCTTAGTTCATCCACCAAATTCTTTACTAAATCCATCAATCAACTTACACAATTTCATCACTTCCCTTCAACACTTACAACAGTTTTGCATCCTTCAATGCTACAGATTTTTGTTCCAACTTCTAACATCCAATACTTCCTATACCAATGTCACTCCTAGCGTCCCAAATACCTCCTCTTACCAAGCCAATTCACTTCCAAGCCATTGTACCATCTATACCCAAGTCCAACATTCATTTTACCAAATCTTGCACACTATTTCCTCTTAGTTCCACAATGCAATCTAATACCTCTTTGCTACAGGTTTTGACACTTACTCTCCCCTTCTCTAACCACCTCTTCTAATGTCATTTCTAGAGTTCCGAGTACATCACAATACATTATCTATCTCTATCAAAATCTGTTACAACACCTATTAGCCACCTAGTTTCTAGTTCACTAAGTGTTATAATCCTAGGCAAATTTTGACATCGTCTCCCCTATATTTTATACACTCTCACCACAATGTTTCCTCACACATTAACATCATCTCACCTGTTTATACACAACATCAATATACAAGCTCCCATACACAATTACCAATACTAAAACACTACTAAAAATTCCTGCACTCAACAACCCAATACCCAACAAAGTTTCAATACATTTTACGTGTCTTTCAACGGTTTTAAACACTTAGATTCTTCTACACAATATATTGCTACACAATACCATTTTCATTACTCATTTCAAACTTCTAAAAATCTGTTACATCCATATATATACAAGGCTACACAAGGGTGAGTATCCTTACCTTGTTTCTCTTCTAATTTCTTTTCTTCTTCTTGCTTCTTCTTTTCCTCTTCCTCTCCTCTTCTCACCGGTTTCTAAACCAATTCTAACACTACACCCATACATATACATATTTCAATACACCATTTTAATACACCATTTAACCCTAACCATTATGTAAGTTCTAATATAGGTTTTAGGGTTTAAAAATTATATTACCTTCCAAGAGTACAAGAGCTGTTTGGGATAGCTCAAGAACAAGACTTCTCACTCTCCAAAGAAGCCAAAATCGGCTAGCATTCAAAGAAGCAAACAAGGGTTTAGCTTCAAATTAAGTTTTGCCCTTGAAGGCTAGAAAAGGATGGAGTTTTGAGAATATTTTTACCTTAAAAGAACATGGAGAATGAGGTGGTTCTAATGGTGGTCTTGAAGCTCCAAATGTTCCATACCCATGGAGATGAAAGTTGTTGTTTTCGATTTTTGAAAAGGTAGGAATGTAGCTCTCGATGAGAGGATTCCAATGGTATACTTTTTATAATATTTGGAAGAGATTAAAGGGGGTTACAAGAGGAGAGAAGAGAGGTTTTGTGTGGTTTTGCCTAATTCAACATGGATGTCGCACGGAAGAAGAAAGGAAGAAAAGAGAGAGTGAGGGTGGGGGTGTTCACGTGAGAGAGAGAGAATAGGGGTAGGAGAGAGAGTATGTGAGAGTGGGGTTGTTTTATTATTTTTGTCTTTTGTACATAGAGAGAATTGAGAGAGTGGGTGTGTGAGGGGGGGTAGAATCGGACCACACACAGCCCTTATGGGTTTTAAAAATTCTATTTACAATATTGGACACATAAGTTTGTGTTATTTATATTTCTACCCCACAACTTCTCGTTTTTGACAGTTTTTACTAATCTCTCGTTTTATTGATTTTATTGGTTCTAAAGTTTCACTAATATTGATTAATGATTATTTAGCTGCCCAAAATTGTTACGAGTCTATTTGACCCGCTTAAAGTCACGTTTTCCCGGTTACCTCGAAAAACGCGCTTTAAGGTTCGTTAGTGACTTTAATCCGTTTTAAGGATCCGTTTTCTTCGGGATTTGTTCCCTAGTATTTATTTAGACTTAATTAAGCCTTTAGAATCCATATAATACTCTAACCGAGGTCTCATACCTCCTATGGATATTTAACGCTTATTTAGCGTTTTCCGTTTTTTAAGCGTTTCTTTATTTCTTTTGGATTTATTTTTCCTTACTAGTATTAATTAGGTACCATTAGGTCCTTAAATACGTATTAGATTAATTTTAATCCCTATATTTATTTCGGGTATTTCAATCTACCCCCCTTAAGAACTTTGTCCTCAAAGTTGTTCGAGGTTATAGGTTTACAATGCTTACACTTTCTTACGTGTCTAATACCAAAGCCATACCTTCTTCCTCTTACAATCCCAAATCCGTTACTCAAGGTTCCTACATACTATACCATACCATACCATATTAATGCACAATAATCACTCCAATCTGCATTACTACCGACCATCCGGTTCCTCATTACCAATTTATACATACATACAATGCAAGGCTATTCCCAAAGCAATGCAATACACATTCCAATCCCGTAGGCGCTCAGGTCCTCTAGACACGGGACTCCTCTATGTCCCGCCGCCCTTGGAATAATACCACATACTACCTTACTATCTTCTTCGGTACCCACTTCTAACACATCCTCATTCTCCATACTAAAGGAAATTCTTCCACCACTACTAATTAAAAATTTCTAAAACATACAACTCCATATTCCAATTTATGTTCATTACTTCTATCCTATGTGTGATTCTTGTGACCACTTGAGGGGAGCTTCAAGAATCATTCGACCCTGATGTGATCAGCATCAGTGTTGAACTATCTTTCCACCCCAATTTGTGTTTGGTTTCCCTTGATCTGATCAGGATCAAGTTCGACTTCCCACATCAGATTCAGCCAAACAAATAATTTAATTGTTTTCATTTTCTATCTTTTTACTCTTTCTAGTCGTGATTACGAATTCATACATCTCCAAAGGATGGAATCAATCCATCAATCATCCTCACTCTACTTCCCAAATGCTTTACTCCGTGGTTCAATACCTAAATGCTCACTTCATCGACTGTTACTACTTCCATTCATTACTCACCATCATCTCCAATATTCTATCCAAGAAATACTATACCTATGAGATTTAGTTGTCTTCAATTGGCTTCGAATAATTTACTTACGATTCCACTACTCATAAACTTCATTCATCTACCATCCTCATTCATTTCGTACTACTTCTTCAAAGGCTACAATACTTGTGGAGCTCCGT
This sequence comes from Limonium bicolor, assembly GCA_023374045.1. Classification (NCBI taxonomy): domain Eukaryota; kingdom Viridiplantae; phylum Streptophyta; class Magnoliopsida; order Caryophyllales; family Plumbaginaceae; genus Limonium; species Limonium bicolor. The sequence continues at coordinate 260,713,335 of CM041780.1, forward strand.
CCACTGCTCATTACTTTTCTTTTACTAATACTCTTACATAGGTGTTACAAGATGGGTATATTCCTCCTATGGTATTTGCATGTCTAATGCCTAGTTACCATAATTACAATATGAATGAGTACTTATGTTTATTTAACATAGTGTCAATCATCAATTTGGTTCTCATTTGTGTTATTCACATTATGGATTATGTGTTCTATTCACAAAACATACATTAAGCGGTTTCGCTCTACCCCCCTTAAAAGGGATTACGCCCACGTAATCTCCCATATGTTAATATTAAACATTGGTTATTTAATTCGGAATCGCAATCCGAAGCGTTTAGCTTCACTGCTGTATACTATATACTATGCTCTGGTCAAAGGGTCTTAACCATACCAATGGTTTAGTCTTTGCACCAAGAATTCCTATATGTGCTTATTTAACTCATAATTGATTCGGTTCTAGCCTAACCGGCTTCAAGGTATTAGCAGCCATTCTATTATACTTACTAGGTATATTGCCTCCTAGCTAGGGCCCACTAGCTTCTGCTGCGCGACCCTGATAGCTTGGGTTACTTACCCTTCGTGTTATCATTAATGTGCTATATCACCTTCACACTTCTTATCCGTCTATTATGGGAATAAGGTTTACTAAACAAATGCGGTATTCTTTTACCGTGTTTGAACTCAATGAGTTGTAGGTTTATAACCAGCTCTCTGGCAATCTAGTATACACACTATTTGTACTTCCATGATCATTCGCTAAGCTCTTCCGACTTATTGTCGGGCGAGGTTAAGTCACTACTCAGTTGTAGTGCTTCCTCTGTTGTCACTAGTTTCCATGTTATACCAGTTCTTCTGGCTCGGTACAAGTGTCCTTTACTTGTATGATCTTGCATTGATATGCGTCGGTCCTAGTGACTTTCTTAAGTCTCCTTTCACCTTTTATTCCATTGGAATTCACATCTGTGATTGTTAGTGTGTTTCGCACTCTTCGTGCTTCTTTGGCCTTAGGCCGCACGGTTTGTTGCTAAGCTTGCTTAATTGGCTTGTGCCATGTCTGTTGGTGAAAAGAAGGGTTTACTACGGTTTACATTCTCCATATCCCTAGCCATCCCATTAGATCATTAGCTGGACAAGTGCAATACCAAAACACTCAGTCATGCAGAGTGCAGAGGCGTAAACGCTTGACACTAAGTCACTTATGTGAGAGGAAAGAATATTTCTGTGTGTCATGTGATACTTATACTCCGTGTCATTGCATAACTACTTCCTCATAGCGGTCGCTTGTTGCGCACCACATTCTTACTCATTGTACAACATTGCTTTTACTGACTCCATTACTGTGGTAGTTTCTCTTTACTCATTGCCATTGTCATTGGCACCATTCCCTTATGGTATGAATACCCTGGGGTTTCCAATGTTCGTGTGTATGACGGTTGTCGTAGCATACCACAATATTAATATCTTCCCAATGTGGAGATGTTCTTCCATTTTAGGTTTCATGTGTAGGTTAGCTTACCTCACATTCCATCATCATTTATGGTACAACCCACCAAGTATCTTGGTTGACCGAGGATGAAGTGGTTTATCGGGTTACAAGCTCTCTTGAGCGTTGGTCATTCATGGTGTGCAATGTACACACACATTGATCGCTTTTGACTACTATTATCTTCCTAGTGCCGAGCATCGGTTATAGGCTCCAGCTGTGTAGTTTCACTTTGGTATGTACGTCACCGGGACTTCCCAAGAAACTTCAAGGGTTTTCTGGTCCCATTCTCCAATTGAGAGTATTCTTTCATTGATAATGAAAGTTCTTGTTGAGGGGTTTGTCTCCACTCATAGGTCTAATGACAAGGTTTGCTATGTTGGTGTTTACACAATGGTCCACTATATGTTTGGGTGTATATGGAGTATGCTTACTCCCTTTAGTCGTTATGGTTTGGAAATCTCATTTCCTTATCCCATCATCCCTTGGCAATATCTATTGCGTGGTTTTATTGTTATAGTAGATGGAAGCCTTTTCTAAGGGTTCACATCATCACCGCATTAGTGGTCTTCGGTTACGAGGGGTACCTTCCCTTGGGTTTCTCGTAGTGTCCAAGTGTGGACTAGGCCAATGTTGGCATTATCATGATTCTCATGCCTCTGTGCTACCATTGCTACAGAAGGCATGGCGGTAATTAAGAACTCCGTCAACTGTATACTAGGCTGATGCTCTAGTGACAGTGACACTGAGTTGGCCATTACTCCAGGCCACTCAAGATGTTGGGTTTGAATTGATGGTCCAGTTGTTGATTTCTTGTCGTACGAGGCAATACCTCTTGCAGGTCTTGTTAACAGTTGGTGCCGGTTTTGCAACCGTTTAAGTTTATATAATGTATTTGGTTTACGACTTCTGAGCCGTATCGCTGCAAGCTATGCTCTTTGCAAGCTGCTTATACATGTTTCCACTCCATGTATACCATCATAGGTTGGAGATATTATTGGGCTCCATGGTAAGTCGTGGCATCTCGCTTCCGTTCATAGGAGACCCTTTTTGGCAATCTGGTGCTAACCAGTGCCTTCTGGTAATCTAGGGTATTTCCTGTTAAGTGAAATCCCTTCGGTGTCTTAACCGAGTGTTCGTTCTAACTTCTGTGCTTTTATCATGTCGCTGTTGTTCGACTTTTGCAATTCAGACACCCTTCAAGGATTGCTCCTGAGTGCCGTTGCATCATGCCGTTACATCCGGCTATCGTTTATGATATGTTGTGTCTACTATACCGCCTTGTGGTATTGTATTTGAGTTATTCCCTTTTGGTTTATATCGTCTCCCGTCGTTGGGTAGACCGTTTACACTTGTTCCTAGTGCTTAAGACTAGGTTTGACATCCCCTTCAATGATGGATTATACTTGTGGTAATCTTGGGGTTGCTCTTGGGAGTTCTGTCCCGTTTGTTGAGTATTGTTAGGTTCATGTTAGGCATTCGCCTTAATGTGTTTAGGCTGGGCATTCCATCCAGCTGTCAGGTAATTGTTTGGATTATTTGAGACATACCCAATGTCTATACTTACTAGTATGTGCTCTTTGCACTTCCTAGTCCTTATTCCTCATCTTCAGATGGATTCTCTGAGTTCCTTGATACTTGATCGTCTGAGGTGTCCAGCTGTTCTGATTGAACTCACTCATGGTCCGTAGAACGGAGTTGACTACTTCCCGTGTGTCGCACACTACATGTATACATATGTGGGGTTCCATATTGATACGTTACCACTTACCGGACTACGTGTCAGGCCCGCAAGCTCCTTCGGAGTGCGGTTGTCCCACATCCCGTAATGGGTACACCCGTAGTGTTCGTCACACGCCTAGGTGAAGTATTCTGTTGCCAACTCCTCTTGTATCATTCTATGATACTCAACGTAATTATGTTGGCCTGGTTTAACAATCCAAGGTTTTAAAAGAAGGTTTATGGTTTTGAAAGAAAATTTTTGGGTTTTAAAATATGGTTCGGTGTTAAAGAAGTCTCTCATGGCGTAGCCATGTTTGAGGTCCTGACCAAGTCGAGCTTCTCGCTGACCGGTATGTTCTAAATACAGCGGTCGGGCCGTTAGGCCTTTCCAAGGTTCCATTCCTCCTGTTTTAGGATGTTTATTCCTGTAGTCGCTTCATCGCTGTCACGGTACATTACTATGTACCTGTGGCGTGTTAGTGCTCCTTCACCTATTCATGTTCTTACTGCACTTGCCATGGCAAGTGCGTGGTACTGGTGGTTTTTGATTAATCCTATTCCAATCACGGTATGGTTTCCACTCGCATTTGATAGTCTTGTTGACTCTTCCCTTGATCTTATTGATCTACAATTGGTATACTCGCTCCTTTAGGTAGCTTCTTGGTGGTCTAGACAAGGCTGTCGTAGATCTGGGTACTTCTCCACTCCTTGGAGGTTCCCGTTCTATTTGGTTTAGTGTCGTTCCTTGTGGCTCGTTCCCACACATTTGTGGTGGTTACTGAGCCTTTCCCGTTTAGGTACTATGCTTGTAGTCCTATTGGATTGTATCTCATGGTTGTTCTTGTAGTTGTCTGAGCTTATTGCCCAGGTACTGCAACCTTAATGGCATTATAGTTTTGGAGTTAACCGCTTCCGACTATGTCCTTAGTCGGCTAGCATACCGTTGGTGGTATTATTCAAGTATTACTATCCCGTAGACTTGTGTCTCGGGTCCCGTTACTGCTCCCTTTTTCATTTCGTTGCACGGTTAGTGCTTCTGTCCTGCTGTTGGTTGACTAGCTAGGTTTCGCGACTGCTAAGCACGTCGCCCCATGCTGTTGTAAGTTGTGGCCTCCTCGTGGTTGGAGTGCCCTTCCTACCGCTATTAAGTGCGGGTGTTGTGGTTCAACCGGAATCCATCTCCAGGACTCTCAGTTCTTGGAATCTACCATATGTCGGTTCTTGTTTACCGTGTGATTGCTTCACAACTGCCGGATTGGGTTTTCCCCGAGTACGAGAAGGCTTTTCTTCTCTCTAGCGTCCTTTCCCAAGTTATATAATGGGGTTTGCGGCAGGCGGGACTGGTATTGTAGGTATCCGGTACTCACCGGTAGTTCCTAACTAGCATCTCTCTCATGCTAACACTCAGCCCTTAGCCCTAAGCTTCTAATTCCTAACTCGGTATTCCTAATCTCGGTATTTCCAGTCATCAGAGCGATACTTCGCTCTGATGCCACTTTTTGTAACACCCCTACTATTAATACAATGCTTACCGTCCAATCTCCTCGTGCTTTCATAGTCATGCAGCGGATAAATACTTCCATACTTTGGGTGGTACAATGCCGTTAGTCACCCACGTGACTAACAAGGCTACTACTTCTACATACAGCATCGGTCTGATGGACCGGAATCCCGAGTACTACATATCTACCATAAATGCTACAATCTTCCATTCGATACAATACTTCAAGTTCATTACAATATGATCCACATACCGAGTTTACTAAGATCCTTATACAAGTATAATACCTCTTCCAAGTTCATACGTACTCACTAAGAGACTACTTACTACCCGTTCCTCACAAGCTACTTGCTTCTAAATACAAGGGTGCCGCCGGTCTCTTACCTTGACCACATCCGCTTCGGGTACCTGCACACTAAAAATGGTCCCCCTAGGGGGTCAGCTTTCGCTGCGCATGATAACCGCATACCCCGCGTACTAGTGAGGGTACGCCGACCACTTGGTCGAATACATGCAGTTCATTTTCATTCAAACATACATGCATACATGCTCTTATACACAATACAACAATACTTACGCAAGGCATACATACATACACTTCATTACATACAAGGAATACAATATACCATCCAATACATACTTACCTTCTTCCGAATACACATGCTCATTACATACACAAGTACAGTTCTTGTTAGCTTCATTGGTCCACCCGGGTTAATCGGGTGGATATTACTCTTTTACTCGTTACTTCATACATACGCATACATACTCATACTCATACTCATACTCATACTCATACTCATACTCATACTCATACTCATACTCATACTCATACTCATACTCATACTCATACTCATACTCATACTCATACTCATACTCATACTCATACTCATACTCATACTCATACTCATACTCATACTCATACTCATACTCATACTCTACTAACTCATACTCATACTCATACTCATACTCATCCTCATACTCATACTCATACTCATACTCATACTCATACTCATCTCATACTCATATACTCATACACTCATACTCATACTCATACTCATACTCATACTCATACTCATACTCATACTCATACTCATACTCATACTCATATACTCATACTCATATCATACTACTCATACTCATACTCATATACGCATACTCATACATACTTACTTACTCTTACTGATGTTAAGCCGGTATGGCCTCTGGGCAGGGACTACACCGTCCCACCACCAGGCTTTACTTGATTCACTAATCGAGGATGCTACCCACTTATGGGATTTGGGCCGTGGACCAGCTTACGAACCAGGAATCGGATCCAACCTCTTGTGTCTCCTCATCCTCATGCGTGGCCGAAACTATATCGGACTTCTACTCATTCCAATTTACTCACTTAAGTTAGGAGTTAGGTAGTTAGGAATTAGCAGAAGTCAACATTCAAGCCACAATAATACAATACCCATATACACATACATACGAGGTACAATACATTACACAAGTACAATACGAGGTTCGAATACCATTCATCATCATTCATATATTTCATGAATTATACAAACTAGTGCTCAAGACAATAAATATCAAGCACAACATAAGTCAAGCACAGGTAAGTGCAATATAGTCCGATTCATGCATTTATCTTATTTAGGTGGTCAAATAAGCACACAAATCGGGGTAACCAGATTAGGATACAGGGCATGAAGAAATCATACCTTTCACCGTTGTACTTGTATCCCAACGTTCCTCCGGTGTTCACAAATCAAATCCTATTATATATACATACAGTTGAATGATTAATCTATCTATCATTAACTTAACCCGATTACTCATACGTTTACTAATCCATACTTACTAAGTCTTGCATTACAATACTTACATTTTTATTTACTTACTCCTAGTTACTTAACAATGGTTTACTTACCTATATATGCACATATGTATAGGTGGGTATACATATCATATATATATATAACTATTATTTAATTTACTTAATTAAATTTTTTTTTGTATGACTCGACCGAACTTGCAAGTCCGGTCGCAAGTTCGGTCCAAGTCAGTAAGGAATTACGCTGGAGAATTACAGGGCCGACCGACCTTGCAAGTCCGGTCCCAAGGTCGGTCCATTCCAGTAAGTTTCGTATGTGAAAATTTTAGCCCGACCGACCTTGCAAGTCCGGTCGCAAGGTCGGTCCATTCCAGTAGCTTACTCGACGGAAATCTTTCTGGCCGTCCGAACTTGCAAGTCCGGTCGCAAGTTCGGTCCATTCCAGAAGGTTACTGACGGGAGAATTTTTCTGGTCCGACCGAACTTGCAAGTCCGGTCGCAAGTTCGGTCCATTCCAGAAGCATTCCCGTCTTTGTAAATCTGGGCTCGACCGAACTTGCAAGTCCGGTCGCAAGTTCGGTCCGGCCCAGTATTTGCATTTTTACTTCTGTTTTCAGTTCTATACTTTACCCATTGTTTCTCCAATCTTCTTACATGTAATCCCACATGTTTAAACACTACCTAGGCCCTTCAAATTGCCTTAGTTCATCCACCAAATTCTTTACTAAATCCATCAATCAACTTACACAATTTCATCACTTCCCTTCAACACTTACAACAGTTTTGCATCCTTCAATGCTACAGATTTTTGTTCCAACTTCTAACATCCAATACTTCCTCTACCAATGTCACTCCTAGCGTCCCAAATACCTCCTCTTACCAAGCCAATTCACTTCCAAGCCATTGTACCATCTATACCCAAGTCCAACATTCATTTTACTAAATCTTGCACACTATTTCCTCTTAGTTCCACAATGCAATCTAATACCTCTTTGCTACAGGTTTTGACACTTACTCTCCCCTTCTCTAACCACCTCTTCTAATGTCATTTCTAGAGTTCCGAGTACATCACAATACATTATCTATCTCTATCAAAATCTGTTACAACACCTATTAGCCACCTAGTTTCTAGTTCACTAAGTGTTATAATCCTAGGCAAATTTTGCCATCGTCTCCCCTATATTTTATACACTCTCACCACAATGTTTCCTCACACATTAACATCATCTCACCTGTTTATACACAACATCAATATACAAGCTCCCATACACAATTACCAATACTAAAACACTACTAAAAATTCCTGCACTCAACAACCCAATACCCAACAAAGTTTCAATACATTTTACGTGTCTTTCAACGGTTTTAAACACTTAGATTCTCCTACACAATATATTGCTACAAATACCATTTTCATTACTCATTTCAAACTTCTAAAAATCTGTTACATCCATATATATACAAGGCTACACAAGGGTGAGTATCCTTACCTTGTTTCTCTTCTAATTTCTTTTCTTCTTCTTGCTTCTTCTTTTCTCTTTCCTCTCCTCTCTCTCTCTCTCACCGGTTTCTAAACCAATTCTAACACACTACACCCATACATATACATATTTCAATACACCATTTTAATACACCATTTAACCCTAACCATTATGTAAGTTCTAATATAGGTTTTAGGGTTTAGAAATTATATTACCTTCCTAGAGTACAAGAGTTGTTTGGGATAGCTCAAGAACAAGACTTCTCACTCTCCAAAGAAGCCAAAATCGGCTAGCATTCAAAGAAGCAAACAAGGGTTTAGCTTCAAATTTCGTTTTGCCCTTGAAGGCTAGAAAATGATGGAGTTTTGAGAATATTTTTACCTTAAAAGAACAAGGAGAATGAGGTGGTTCTAATGGTGGTCTTGAAGCTCCAAATGCTCCATACCCATGGATATGAAAGTTATTGTTTTCGATTTTTGAAAAGGTAGGAATGTAGCTCTCGATGAGAGGATTCCAATGGTATACTTTTTATAATTTTTGGAAGAGATTAAAGGGAGTTACAAGAGGAGAGAATAGAGGTTTTGTGTGGTTTTGCCTAATTCACAATGGTTAGATGGAAAAAGGAATGAAGAAGAGAAGAGTGAGGGTGGGGGTGTTCACAAAGGAAGGGGAGAGAATAGGGTAGAGAGAGAGTAATGTGAGAGTGGGGTGGTTTTATTATTTTGTCTTTTGTACATAGAGAGAATTGAGAGAGTGGGTTGTGGGGGGGTAGAATCGGACCACACACAGCCCTTATGGTTTTTAAATTCTATTTACAATATTGACACATAAGTTTGTGTTATATTTTCTACCCCACAACTTCTTGTTTTTGACAGTTTTTTACTAATCTCTCGTTTTATTGATTTTATTGGTTCTAAAGCTTCACTAATATTTATTAATGATTATTTATCTGCCCAAAATTGTTACGAGTCTATTTGACCCGCTTAAAGTCACGTTTTCCCGGTTACCTCGAAAAACGCGCTTTAAGGTTCGTTAGTGACTTTAATCCGTTTTAAGGATCCGTTTTCTTCGGGATTTGTTCCCTATTATTTATTTAGACTTAATTAAGCCTTTAGAATCCATATAATACTCTAACCGAGGTCTCATACCTCCTATGGTTATTTAACACTTATTTTGCGTTTTCCGCTTTTTAAGCGTTTCTTTATTTCTTTTGGATTTATTTTTCCTTACTAGTATTAATTAGGTACCATTAGGTCCTTAAATACGTATTAGATTAATTTTAATCCCTATATTTAAGTTCGGGTATTTCACTAACCCATAAGTAGGTCTGTCAGGCCCACAAGCTCCTATCGGAGTGCGGTCGTCCCACAATTCAGTTGGTACACTCATAGTGTCCGTCACACGCCTAGGTGAAGTATTCTGTTGTCAACTCCCTTATATTGTCCCGTGACAATATTCATTTCATGCTTCCCGAACTTAATCGAGGGAAAGTTTATCCATTGTTGAATTCTTATCAACTGCCCTTGGTTTTACTGGTTTGGTTTAGAAAAAAAGGCTAAAAAGAAGTACTGGTTTGAAAGAAAATCTGGTTTTGAAAAGAAAAGAGTCTGACTAAATCTGGGTTTAAAAGAAAAATTTTCATGGTTTCACAACATCTTCTTACCTTAACCAAGTCTAGCTTCTTGCTGACTGGTGTACTTACAATTACAGAGGTTAGGCTAACAGGCCCTTCCACTGTTATGATGATCACATTTAACTTTATGGTACTTTACCAAGTACTTTGTAGTGGTTATAAATTTCCCGAACAGCCCTGTTATAGAAGCACTTGCTATGGCAAGTGCGCCATGCTAACTGGCTATCGGTTTAACACATACCGGCTGTGGTATTGTTTTTACCTGCACTATCATCACTGGCCTTGTTGGCCCTCACTGATCTTACTGTCTTGATAATAACTCCTCTAGGTGACTTCTCACTGTCTTCACATGATAATCATCAACTGGGGTGTCTCCCATTCTTGGGGTCTCCTTTCTTTGTATTGTTTCCTCTTCGTAGCCCGTTCCACGCATTGTCGTTGTTACTGAGACTTGTCTCAGGTTGGGCACTATGTTGTAGTTCCTTTACCGGTTGGTATACCGTTGGCGTATCATTTAACAATTGTGGTTCCGTAGACACTCGTCTCGGGTTTCATTAATCCATTTCTTGCCTGTTGCACGGTCGGTGCGTTGCAAGCCGGTTATTCTCGACTGCTCGGCATGTCGACCCAGGTTGCCGGAAATTCTATTCTCTTACACAAAAAATTCTTCATTCTTCGCTATTAAATGCGGTTAACATTGTTCAGATGGAAACTGTCTCCGGGATTCCCAGTTTTCGGGATCTACCGTATGACAGGTTCTCCGTACCTTTAAAGGTACTTAATAACAGCCAGATCGGGTATTCCCGAGTATGAGAGGACTTCCATCTCTCTGGCGTTGTTTCCCAAGTTATAAAACAGGGGTTGTGGAGGGCGGGAAGGATATTGTAGGTTTCCAGTACACACTGGTAATTCCTATCTAGTGTATCTCTCACGCTATCACTCAACCCTTAACCCAAAGTACTAAAATCCTAACTCGGTACTTCCTAAGCTCGGTAATTCAGTCATCAGAGCGATACTTCGCTCTGATACCACTTTTTGTAACACCCCATCCAACAACAACACATTTAACAATAAACTGCAGCGGAAAACTTCCTTCATCACATTACTTAACTCGTTGGTGTTACACGCCGTTAACCACCCACGTGGCTAACAAGGCTATTACACATACATTGTATCGGTCTGATGGACTAGATTCCCGAGCGTCTACACCTTATTATTCCTTTCCATTAACAACAAAACATACACATACCTTCCAACTGTACCGAGTATTTACAAACTGATGCCGATAACAATCTCGGTCTTACTACACCTACAGTACATATACAATATAAATGATTACCCATGTACAACGTCTACCCCGTCCTACTCTCGAACGGCTTCCAGCTCTCTGTACCTGAAATAGGAAAAGAAGAGAAAGGGTGGCCCCCAAGGGGCTCAGCACCTTTGCTGGTATGGTAATCCGCAGCAGCCCATGCTACCGGGCCACGCAACTAATTGTCGTCTTAGCATGCGGTTGATTATATTTAAATCATGCATGCAACTATAAACACACAACACACAACCTTTCGCCTCAGTGGGCTCAACAAACAGATAACATATCCACACTTGATAGGTCACTCATGGTATTCATTAACCCTAGAGTGTTTCTCCTCCAATGGAGCTACTTCCTTAATAGACGACACTTACCCATAAATCGGGTTATCCTTAAACGCCTCTTATTACAAACTAGGATTCATATCCATGATCCACATACTCCACATTTTACAACATATAACATGCATCACATAACAACACATAACAACACTTTTCACGTCTCGTCGTGCACATAATAAGATCGCAATAGAAATTGCATTACAACAACATCACATAACATAACGGGAAACGGTCCTCTTAGGAACCGACCCAACATAGTCAGTTCACTTGTAGCCTAGAGAATGTTGCCAGTCTCATGATAAGCCCATTACATAACTCGTCACCGTCTCGTTAAATGAACGGATTACTTAACACAAGGTGTCTCGGATATAGTGATCCAAGCACACCGTACAAACATAACATAGTATGCCCCTGTGGCCCGACGTGAGTCAGTAATAGCTTTGGTTAAGCTAAAGGGAAGGTTGGAAACCAAATTGGAAAACAATCATAACATACGGAGAGGATCGAACCTGCTATGACAACGACCCCCATACTCACACGCGTGGCCGGAACAGACCGGACTCCTCACTTCCCCCCGTTAGCACTTGTTAGAAGTTCAACTTTGAACTTTATTAAACAGTCACAAACATTGGGTTAAGTCTTGTTTGACATACACAAGGGAAGAGAGGGTCATACATTCACACACAAACATTACACACAAACATCACACGATTAACTCACACATAGCCGTGGTTAGAACGTTCCTTAGGTCGGAAATGTTAATACCGGATACCGTTCTCTTACGTTCACCTAATAGTGGTTAACTAGCCTTTCATGCGCAGGGTACCGGTATCGGCACGTAAACACACAACAACGATAACGACTGTAAACTCGTTTCATGATTTATCTTATAACGTGGCAAACATATAGAAAAACACATTGGCATACAAGCCGGTGTAATCCGGTAGGACACAGGTTGCAAGAAAACCATACCTGTCATCGGAGTCCACTTTATCCTGTCCACTCATGTTCCTCGAACAATTCACGAATAACTGGTAACATTAAAGTTGCTTTCATTAGCATTGGGGGTAACATGTTTGTGTAACGTTGAACGACTATGGTTAACGCCGTTACCTAGTTAAGTAACTTAACATTTTTAACTTGTTTACTCTCACATTTTATTTCAACTTTTCACCCACTTAATTGTCATTATAACTCACCTAACATGTCCTTAACAACCTTATAACATCATTACTTAATAATCCCCTTCATTACATATCATTTTATAACCTTAAACAATGTTTTTGGTCCGACCGACCTTACCGACCGACCTTACACAAGGTCGGTCCATTCCAGAACACTTTACCGTCAAAATTTCTACTCCGACCGACCTTGTAAGTTCGGTCGCATGTTCGGTCCATTCCCGAGAGTTTCTTCCCTTTGAAAATTCAGGCCCGACCGAACTTGTAAGTCCGGTCCCAAGTTCGGTCGATTCCAGAAACTTAATTCGTACACAAATACAGGCCCGACCGACCTTGCAAGTCCGGTCCCCAAGGTCGATCCATTCCAGAAACTCTTCCCGGTAGTGTAAACTGAGCTCGACCGACCTTACAGGTCCGGTCCCAAGGTCAGTCGGCTCCAGACCTTTGTTTCTAAAATCCCATTTGACTCCAAACTTCACCTCATAGTGCCCTAGTATGTTCTAACCACATTAGGCACTTCAAACACATCTTTAGCCATGTACTAAACTCATTTTCCACATCTTACCTAAACATCATTTATTCCTTGAATATCAACATTACCTAAACCTTAAACAAACTTCTCCAAGACTTTAATACATTCCTCAAAAACACACATTGAATTCCTAGAACTTCCAAGATAATACCTTAATCCTTGTATCACTCTAAATCACCTTAATACATGCTTCCTTTCCTAGTAAAACACTTGTTCATTTTTAACACTTCCTAGTTCACCAAAACTTATTTAAAACACTTAGAACTTCTTACACATTTTCCAAATTTTGCCATAGCTTCTCTTGTATATACTGACATCCAAACACTTAGGTTTTTACCTTATTTCATTCAAGAACACCTAAAATCCACCAAGAACTTTCTCACACACAAACTTCACCAAATTTACACCACATCACAATATAGTGCATAAACTTAATTGCTTGGCACTTAGGCCCTTAAATAACATGGCTCTTAGGCCCTTAAATAACATAAACCTTAAACACTGAATTTCCCACATCAATAATGCCTTTGACCTGCAAATACACCCAACAATACATATGCCCTTAATATACTCCTTGAGAGCATTTTACTAGCTCATTCACCATTGGCTCCTTAGGTATTTTATTAAGCAAATCAAGCTCATTTTTCCTAAGGCATTTAAACTACCTTGAGATAGCATATTTACCTCTTTTCTTCAAGATTTTTACTTGAACACTCTTGTTCTTCCTTGTTTGGAAATCGGCAAGAGGGCTTGGTTACTTGTCAATGTTCTAATCAATATACAAGTAACACCAATAAGCATTCAAGCTTCATGCTTAAACTCATTTACAAACCCTAGGTTATATATATATATATTGTCTTAACACATTAAGGTAATTGTTTTACCTTGGAATTGGAAGAGAGCTTGAATAAGTATCAAGGGAGGACTCCTCCTAGCCCTTGGAAGGTTCAAATGAAGCTAAAACAAGCAAGGTAAAGACACCATTGTGAGGTGAATTTTCGGACAACACAAAACATGAAGGAAACATCATTTTTCTTTGAGTTTCCTTACCTTGAAGCAAAGGAGAACAATAATATGTGAAAAGGTGAGCTCAAGCTCCATCAATGGTGAATCTCCTTGGCACCGAAATGAGGCTTTTGAAGATTTGAAAAGATAGAAGTGTAGAGCTTGCTCCAACTAGAAGAATGATGGTCTTGAAATTAAATTTGGACCATGGAGCTAGGAGTTACAAGTGAAAGAAGATTGAGAATGGTATATGGCTGTAGCAAACCGTAGAAGAGAGCATGAAGGGAGGAAGGAGACGTGTGAAATGAAAGGAAATGAAAGAATGAAGATGAGTTCTACTTTTGGAAGATATTTATGTTAAGGTAAATAGTTCTTTTGCTTTATTACTTTCCTTAGTTGTTTGATTGGCCAAGTGTGGTGAGTCACACATGGAGAAACCGGCCCCTTAATGTTTTAGGCCTAGTCATGGTCTTTGTTGACCAATTAACTTACTTATATTGACTTATGTCATAAACTAGCATTTTTGTTACTATTCACTAAAACAAGGCACATAGATGTGAAATTTTTGATTTCCCATTGATATAGACTTCCAAATGTGATACTATATAGTACACATGTTAATTAAAGAGTAATGATGGACATTTAGCCATTCAAAACTCATTTACAAGACAATTTTTCAAAAACGTGCTTTAAGACTCCTTAAAGCACATTTTGTGTTTTAACTTGTTTTCAAGCTTGGTTTTCTTTGGTAATTGATTTAATATGTTCATTAACATATTTATAAGGTACAGGTATGACCATTAGGTCTTATACAAATTTATCCAAAGATTAGAGCACATTTTTGCTCATATTGACTTTAAGGTATATTCTTGTGTTTTGTTTGGTTTAACTATCTACCAAAGTTTCCTAAGGACTTAATTAGCCTTATTAAATCATAATTGAATATTATTTAGTCTTGGTAGGCTCTTTGGGTCCTAACCAAGTTCACTCCAAGCTTAGAGCATGTTTTTGCTCAAGCTGTGTCTTAGTGCTTTATTGTGTTTTTACTATGGTTTAATTGTACAATGATGTTTCTAAGGCACTTTTTAGCCTTTAAATAGCATAGTATAACATTTTGACAACATATCAAGGTTTGGGGTATTTCAGTCATATTAGCTTCCGCACATGTACTTTCATCATTCGTATTTTGGTTCGTCATACATTTGGATGATTACTGAATACACTATTTTTTTTTGAGTCTTTATGCTCTTTAGGCGTTGTACACTGTTCATTTAGCATCACACACCTATGGTGGTTGCTATTAGTCTTATTACTCTTCCAGTCTCCACAACTGGTACAAACACTTCTATTCGTATTATTCTTATTCAAATCATTCTTGGGTAATGACAATATGGTCAATCCTTAACATATTTCTTGAACTTGGTTCACATAACTACCGCTCCCGCGGTTTCACAATATCGAGAGGTATCCCCACTCTTAAAGCAGTGGTTTGTTCTCCGCTTTGTTTATTTGTATAACATAAACTCCTACAATCGGTCGAATTTACATAACACATTTGCTTGTGGCTTATAAGCCTCATTGCCTCGAGCTCTGCTCACTATAGGCTTTTCGCACAAATTTTTTTACTTCTTTGTACACCATCACATGGTTTGGAGGTTGTATTGGACTCCCTGACAAGGTCATTGCATCACGCTTCCTCATATGGGGTGCCCCTTAAGAATGTCTGTTTACCTCCTAACGACTTATGTTTGAACTGAGTATTAGTTTCAACTCTTGTGTTTCTATCACAATATTCCGATCAACTTCAGTTGACCCAAACACCCTTCAAGGATAGCTCCTGGGTGTTACGAGGTTATGCCATTACATCTGGCTTGTACTTGTGGGCACGTTTAGTTAACTACATTGCTTTGCGTTCTTAACTGGGTTTATTATCCTCTTTTGTGAAGATCGATTTTCCGTGGTAGTCTAGGTGCTCCTTCCGGGAGTTTCATCCTGTTCGTTGTACATTAACGTGTTCATATTAGGCATTGGCCTTACTATGTTTAAGCTGGGTATTCATCCCACTATCTTGTGTGTCCTTTACACTCTTGAGACATGTCAATTGTCTTTACTTATCAACTTGTGCTCCACACTTCATGCCCCATAAACATTTCCTTGAAATGGATTCACTAATTCTTTTAGTTTCGTTAACTTAACTGGGTTCCTTTACTTCAACCATTCCTGGCAATTCGTTGCTCCTGTTTAACTTTTACTACTGACCGTAGTATTGAGTCGACTACTTGCCGTGTTCCTGACTCCACCCGTATACATATGTGGGGTACCCTACTGATACATTGCTACTTACCCGAATAACCCATAAGAAGGTCTGTCAGTCCCACAAGCTCCTATCGGAGTGCAGTCGTCCCACATTTCAGTTAGTACACTCGTAGTGTCTGTCACACGCCTAGGTGAAGTATTCTGTTGTCAACTCCCTCATATCGTCATATGATAACATGCATTCCGTGCTTCCCGAACTTAATCAAGGGAATTAAATCCACTGTTGTATTTAGTATGAACTCAATCCATTGCCTCGGGTTATCCGATTCCCGTCTGCGTATAACTGTGTATAACTTCCTACTGCATGGCGCTGAGGCCGGAGTAGGTCCTATGGTTTTGGTTTTTAAAAAAAATATGAAGTTTAGGAAAATTTTGGGCATAAAAAAAAGCTTTGAGATGAATATGAGTTGGAAGAAAATTTGGGCGTGAAAACGGTTTGAAATAAATCTGCGTTTAGAAGAAAAACTGGGTTCATAAGAAAATTCTTCCCGGTATTTAAAATGTCTTCACGCTTTGACTAGTCTAGCTTCCCGCTGACTGGTATATCTTCACATACAATGGTTAGGCCACTGAGCTCTTCCAGGTTTCACTCTTCAAATTCTTGGATTCTTAATTCTATAATCATTGCCTTCAACAATACGGTACCTTACTAGGTACTTTATAGTCATTAAAACTTTCCCGAATAGCCCCGTTATAGCAGCACTTGCAATAGCAAGTGCGCCATGCTGGCTGGCTATCGGTTCAACATGTGCTGATTGCGATACTACTTGTGTCACTACCGTATTCGGTAGCCTTGTTGGCTCTTCCATTAACCTTACAGTTTTGATAATAGAACCTTCAAGCGACTCTCAATGATCTTGACATGGTAGTCGTTAACTAGGGTGAATCTCCGTTCACTTAACTCTGTGTTCTTCCTTAATGTTTGTCCCCATAAAGTTGCCATGGTTACCGAGAATTGATTCTTGTTTAGGTACTACCTCGTAGTCCTATTGAAGTATGCTTCACTAATACTCCCATAGTGGTCTAAACTATGATAATCGGGTATTGCAACCTCTTTGGCGCTGTAGATTTGGAATCATCCGACCTTGACTAATTCCTTAGTCGGTTGCTATACCATTGTCGGTATTATTTAACCATTATGGTTCCGTAGACATGTGTCTCGGCTTGTTGCTCCTTCAATGTCCGCTTCTGTGCACAGTTAGTGCTTTCTTTCTTGTTGGCTGGGTTAACTCGACTGCTAGGCATGTCGACCCAGGTCGCCAGAAATTCCACTCTCCTGTAGATAGGATTCTTAATATTCCGCTATTGAGTGCGGGTAAAGGTGTTCAAACAGGTTCCGTCTCTGGGATTCAGTTCTTGGAATCTACCGTATGACAGGTTTTGGTTCTTACAAGAATAATTCATAACAGTCAGGTCGGGTTGTTCCCGAGTATGAGAGGACTTTCCATCTCTCTGGCGTTACTTCCTAGGTTCTAAAACAGGGACTGTGGAGGGTGGGAAGGAGATTGTAGGTTTTCAGTACACACTGATAATTCCTAACTAGCGTATCTCTCAAGCTATCACTCAACCCTTAACCCAAAGTACTAAAATCTTAACTCGGTACTTCATAAGCTCGGTAATTCAGTCATCGGAGCGATACTTCACTCTGATACCACTTTTTGTAACACCCCAACTACAAATAAAATACTTAACAACGGTTGCAGCGGAATTGAAACTCAACACATAACATAATCCTTGGGTGCTACACGCCGTTAACCACCCACGTGGCTAACAAGGCTATTACTTACACAATGTACCGGTCTGATGGACAAGATTACCGAGCATTACACTTTACATTACCAACCGTTTCTAAACCGAAATACTTACATTTACATTACAATTGTACCGAGTCTATACCTTCAACTACCGATTATCAAACTTCGGTCTTACATCTCTTACAACTACATAAACAACTAAATACTATCCATGTTTATACAGCTACCCCGTCCTACTCTCGAACGGCTGCAAGCTCCATTGTACCTGTAAAGTAATGGGGGCCCCCAAAGGGGGTCAGCACCTTTGCTGGCATGGTAATCGTGCAGCCCGCATGCTACCGGGCCACGCACAACTAATTGTCGAGTGAGCATGCAGTTTATTTTATTTAAAGCATGCAAGAAAACTATAAACATATAACATACTTATAAGCACACACAACCAACCAATAGGATACAAACATAAGCTTAACACATCACATTAGTTAGATCACATTATTGTGTTCTTTGACCCTTGAGGGTTCTACCCTAATGGAGCTATTCCTTGTTAGACGACACATACCCATTTAATCGGGTTATACTTACTTACCTCTTTTATTTGTACGGGGTTGATTTCAGAGATCAACATACACCACATAACAACATACTACACACAATAACATGTATACAACTTAACACCGTTCTTCCTAGAGAATGTACACTTTACTTAGGATGTGCCGGAGGGAATATAAGTCCGAGCACACCGTACACATTTACTTCACTTAGATGTGTCGGCCGTAATATAGGCCCGATCACACCATACACAATTTCCCCCTAGCTCCAAATAATGTTGAGGTAGGTAAGCCTTGGTTAAGCTTGTGGGTGGTTGTAATCGAAGGAAGGAAAACAACCATAACATAACAGTATTCCCCCTAGCCCCGAATAATAATCAAGGTAGGTAAGCTTTGGTTAAGCTTGTGGGTGATTGTAATCCAAGTAGGAAAAATAACCATAACATAACAGAGTGGGAGTTAATTCAAATATAGGCATCAACTCCCAAACAACGCGCGCGACCGGAACGACCGGATTCCTCACCCCCCATAATATATATATATTAGCTAGACGTTCCTTTATGGAACTTATCACATCATGACACTGTATGGTGTTATGACCTTGGTTAATCACACACAAGGGAGGTAACATCCCATTCGACAAACATGGACAACAACATTCATTAAATAACAATGTACTAAACAAAGCCACACACATCACACACAACCACAATATACAATAACGCACGGATAGCCGTAGTTAGAACGTTCCCGTAGGTTGGGACGTTTAATCCGAATACCGATCTCTTATGTGATCCTAGAGACGGTTAGCTACGGTTTAACACATAATTAAGGTTAAACGGTATCGGAATTATTTACGCCACATTAATGAATTACTATAAACTCATTTCATGCCTTATCTTGCAAGGTGGCAAACACACAGAAAAACAAGTTGGCATACAAGCCGGTGTAACCCGGTAGGACACAGGTTGCAAGAAAACCATACCTGTCACCAAGGTCCACTCTATTGTGTCCTCTTGTGTTCCTCGAATAATCTTTGAACAACTAGTTACATTACATTTGTTTCCATTAACATCGGGGCAATACAATTGTTAAACGACTAGTGCGCCCATAGTTAACCCCGTTATACTTAATTTTACTCTTGTGATCTTAAGTTCACAACTTGCACATCAAACCTAACACTTGTTTACACATTTTAAGGCCTTTACATGTCACCAAAAAAGGCCTAAACATCATCTAAAACCATTACCATCCAATCCTCCATCATTAGAAGGCTTAAAAAAAAAATTCTTCTCTGGTCTGGACCGCCCGTCTGGGGCGGTCCCAGGGGCGGTCCACAACAGAAGCTACATGGTTTTACAGTTCTGCACTGGACCTCCCCACACGGGCGGTCCCTAGGGGCGATCCAGAACAGACCCCATTTTAAAAACCGTTTTTCTACACATTTTGAACTCCAAATTCACCGTAATCTATTCCCACTTATTCCACAATCTTTCCACATGTTTCCTACATGTTTAAACACCTTAAAACATGCACTAAACCTCTCCAAATCTTTGGTTTAATCCACCACCCAATCCTTGCTCAAATTCAACAAATCCAACTCTCACATTTTGCATTTTTTTACACTCTTTTTGTAACACCCCATCTCAATCCAAATGTGGTTTCGCAACTTAACAACATATATATAAATGCGACAGCGGAATTCAATGCACTCCAGGACCTTGCCACGGTCTGATTGACAGAATATACCGAACATTAGTACACACAAATCTTAACCAAATACATATCCTTCTTATGATCCCCTCACATCCTATACATCTTACTAACTCAATTGCCATACGAGTGTACATGCACAACTCGTAGGCCACGCTCACCCGTAACACTTGTACCCCTTCTTACTCTCGCGACGGCCGCCTCCTGACGTTCACCTGTGTAGTAAAAAAAAGCCCCCAAAGGGGGTCAGCACGAATGCCGGTACTATCCTCTGATGGCCCCCAAGCTAACGTGGCTACGACGACTAATTGTCGATAGCATGGAGGTTGATTAGATGCACAACATAATAGAAATTGCAGTAAACAACAATCCAAATATGAGCATTCAAAGTTCAAACATAATGAACGACTTAAATGCGTTCCCTTAATTAGAGAGTTAATTATCTAACTCCTTAAGTTATGTTTCCTCTTAATCTTAGTCCATCCTTATCTTACCTCAATCTTAGTCTTATCTTAGTCTTAGGAACAACCATCCTTTAAAAAGGAATGGATGTATCTTATCTTAGTCTTATAATACAAACCAACCTTTAAATAGGAATGGTTGCAACTTAACTCAACATTATCTTATATATGCCAACCGTTCTCTCATTGGGAACTAGTTAACCCTTAATTCGTTGTTTTTTTTCGTAGGGCTTGGTTAACCCTAGCCAGCAGTAGGTCACTTACCGGCAATAAACAACATTCTTAAATTGTTGGGGATGTAGGCTAGATCCCCCCACGCCATCTTAATGCCTCCCTCCTAAAACATAGTCCGAGGAGGTCAGTCTATATGTCGACTCTAGGCGACGAGTCTGAAGACAAGTCATATTTGGAAGTCGGTATCTGATAAGGATACCGACCTCCCCCAATACACATGTGCCGGTACCATTCCGGATTCCTCACTCACCCCCAAGTTAAAGTTAGTAGTGGTCTCAATGCGACGTTTGTTTGTTTAACCTCTTTCGGTTATTAGCAAACTAATATTAAGGAGTGTTCCTTATTCTCACACAATACTTACTAAACACTAGTTAGTAAGTTCTCACGTAAGTTGTGTTAGTTTTCAAACATCACACAACAATACGATCAACATGATATTCCGGTTGCATGCTTTATCTTGTTTAGTGAGCACACAAAAACAAATAGCACACAAGCCGAGGGACACCTCGTTAGCAAGCAGGTCACAAGAAGAACTGTACCGTTCACTGTTGGTCGTTCGGTTGCTTACTCTCTTCCGGAGTCCAAATTTCCAAGTCCTAAAACATTCATTCAGTTTTAGGTTGTTAATCACTCAACTTAATTCAACTTACTTATCTTACTTAACTTACTTAACCCTTAATGATCCCCACCTATCACCTCTTAAGTCTTACAACTTAATCTTACAAACTTAATCTTAAACTTTTAAGTTTATTCTTAACTTAATCCCTTAGGTCTTTATACCTCTAATCATCATTGCCCCCTTAACGGGGTACCATTAATACCACTAAACTCTCTTAGGGTTTCTTTTTTTTTTTTAAGTCTTAAGGGTCGTCCGACCCACCGTCCGACCCACCAACTAGGTCGGACCATTCCAGAGACTCTCCCGTCTTTTAAAACCCCTCCGTCCGACCCACCAACTGGGTCGGACCATTACAGAAACTCTTATGGCGGCTTAACAGAGGTCCGTCCGACCCAAACTTGGGTCGGACCCCTGGGTCGGACGCCACCAGAACATGTCCAAAATTTGTTAAATCTTCACCAAACTTCTCTTTAAGCCTTCTAATGTGTTCTAACATCATTTAGACCCTTAAACCCACCTTTAATCATCCTCCTAACTCATGAAAATCACCTCCAAAAATCATTCCAACCTTTAGCTCAATTCTTGCAAGAAATTCCTAACACTTGTCAATTAATTCCTTATATTTCTAACATGTACATTTTGTCTAAAACTTCAACTAACCAAAGTGTTTCTTTTCAACCCATATAACTCCTCCTTAACATCATTGCACTCCATCTTTGCTTGTTAAACCTTCCAAGGTCATCTTGCATATCCATGCACAATTCCTCTTCTTTTCACTTGTTACTCATCACTCTTAAACTCTTAAGCTTGCTTATACTTCTCTTTCCATTACCTTAATACCTTGACATTGTTCTTCATTTACCTTAACCATGCAACGCCCTCCTTAGACATTTCCACTTCTTTTATGCAACTTACTCACCATTCTCATGATCATAACCTCTTATACGTTTCTAGTCATTCCCTTGATGACTTACAACATTCTCCTACCATTTTCACTTCGATCACCCAAGTCCACTCATTAACATCTAAACTAAACCTTATTAGTCCACTACTAGCATCATCACACTTACACAAACTATCCAAACTCCTCATTGTTTTATCCTCTAGTTCATACCTAAGTCACCTTATAGCATTATACACCTTCTCCTTCAAATTCATGCACAAGTCTCACCATTCCTCTTACCATGACTTTGGTGTGTTCAATACACCCATCTAAACTCTAATTCCTCCTAGACAACTCTAGGTCATTCTAAACCTCAAGAACTCCTTAGTTAACTCATTTCCACTCAAATTCCTCATAATGACTTCTAGTAAATCCTAGGTCATATTAATTCACCACCATCACCTAAACACTTATTTTCTACTCAAATTTCGCCATAGCTTCTCTAGTATCTTATCATGCCCACGCACATTGTTTTCCTCATTCAACCATCTCACACACATCAAGTTCTTTCTCATCACATCTCATCACCAAACCAACTCATTCACAACAACTCATTATATTGCAATAGTCTTAAATTGCATAGCACCAAGGCTCTTAAATGACATGGCTCTTAGGCCCTTAAATGACTTAAACTTAAACACTGAATTTCCCACATATAAAAGCTTTCAACCTGCAAATACACCCATCAATCTCATAGTAATTATAATGCTCTTAAAATCCACCTTAAACTTATAGTACTAACTCATTCTCATTGGCTCCTTAGTCACAAGTTCATAAGCTTGTTTAAGTTCTTTTTCTTAGGTTACATAACCCATTACCTAATGTAAGCCCTAGGCTACATTGGTACTCACCTAAACTCATTCCTTAAACCTTAAACAACCATTAGGTAAATAATTTACCTTGTTTTCTCAAGCTTATCTTATCTTCCTCCTTAGACCTTCTTCTTGAATGAATATCGGCCACCACTTAAACTCCCTTTGCCAATGTTCTAACCAATATTCAATGACTCACATGAGTACTAAACAATACACTAACCTCAAGGAATGAAAACCTAGGTTAGAAATGTGTTCTAAGGCATAAAAGTGGATGATTACCTTTGAAGTCTCAAGGTAGACTTGGGCATTGAATGAAAGGACTCCACTAGTCCTTGGTGAATAAAACAAGCTAGAACAAGGCATAAAAACATAGCCCCATGAGTAGTAACTTTTCGGCCATGTAAGGAAGTGATGGAAACTTGGTTTTTCTTACATTTTCTTTACCTTAAGAGAATGGAGAAGCTAATGAGCTCTTCAAACTTGATTTTCCTCCATCAATGGAGTTTCCTCTTGGCACCAAAATGGAGCTTTGAAGGATTTGAAAAGATAGAAAGATAGGTCTTGGCCTAACTAAGAGAAATATGTTTTAGTTTTTGATTTGGAGCCAAAATGAGTAAGTTGTTGACAAAGCAAGGTGGTGGTGCCATGGGTGCTGCTTGGAGACGGTTTAGAACAGAGAGAAGAGGAAGAAAATCGTGGAAGAAGAAGAGAAATGAAGAAGAGAGGAGAGAGGTAGGTTAATATAAGGTATTTTACTTTAATAAAGCAAAGTACTCCTTTTTCTTATCTCTTCTTTCTTCTTCCTTATTTGATAAAGTCTATGGTGACTCACCCTTAGAAAACCGGCCCCCTCATTATAACCAAGATATTTATGGTCTTGTTTGACCAACTAATTGACTTAAGTTGATTAAAACTTAAACTAGTCACTATTTGGCACTATTCACTAATCAGTGCACATATTTCTAAATTTTTGATTTCCCATTGATTTAGACTTCCTAATGTGATACTAATTAGTACACATGTTGATTAAAGAGTAATGATGGGCGTTTAGCCACTCAAAACTCAATTCTAAGACAATTTCTCAAAAATGTGCTTTAAGACTTCTTAAAGCACATTTTGTGTTTTAACTTGTTTTCAAGCTTGGTTTTCTTTGGTAATTGGTTTAAAATGACCATTAGAATATTACTAAGGTCTTGTCATAATATTTGGGTACTCACCCAAGTCTCTCCAAGCTTAGAGCACATTTTTGCCCTGATTGCCCTTAAGGCATTTTCTCGTGTTTTCCTTGGTTTAAATTGTCTACCAATCTTTCTAAGGCATATTCTAGCCTTACTACATCATAATTTGATGTTTACTTAGCGTACTTAGGTTTGGGGTATTTCAATCTACCCCCCTTAAAAGAACTTTGTCCCCAAAGTTCCCATGCACCTTATCTTATTAGGATACATATCTTACCTCATTCCTCAGATCATATAGATCATACTTATGTATACTTAAACTCAATGGATCATTAGATCCGCCATATTCTTATACTCAAATATCACACAACATTCTTAAGCATGTATAGCACTCAAAATTCTCATTGTTTCTTTTGATGATTAAAACATTCACATAATTTCCAACGTATTCTCCCATGTCACCGGTCCGTAGACAATGGCTCATTCGTCCTCGTCACCATGGGCCAGAATACAAAACACTCTGCTCTCCCCATGTCACCGGTCCGAAGACAAAGGCTCGTGCGTCCTCGACTTCATGGGCGAGACTCAGTAAAAAGGTAATCCTTTTTACGAGGTCATGTGAGGAATAATTCCTCGAATTAAAAATACAATCAACTCCAATTTCATTTTATCCTAAGGCCTCTATCCATAGTGTGATTTAATTGTGACCACTGGTAGGGAGTTTTAGGAATCATCCAACCTTGATGTGATCAGCATCAGTGTAGAACTATCCTTCCACCCCAATTTGTGTTCGGTTTCCCTTGATCCCTAGAAAATCAAGTTCCACCTCCCACGTCATTTTCAAACATCCAAATAATTCACTCATGTCCAATTTTCTATCTTTTTAGTTCTTCTAATCATAATCAATACATCTCCAAAGTGTGGATTCAGTCCATCCAAACATTCCCGATTCATCTCCTAGTAATTACCTCAAGATCTAAATTCCTACTAAGTTCTATAAATGTCCCATACCAATTCTCACCATCTTATATCTCATAGAATTACAATTTCCTTCCTCATACTCATATCAAATTGTATCTCATAATGTTATCTTATTCTTATCTCACACATAGTCTCATATCGACCCATACCTCATATATTCCTTATTTCTTAAGTCTCCTTAATCCTCTTCCTTAATTCTCTTAACTTGTACTCACACCGGAGTTAACAAGATAGGTACTTAATATGTATGGTATTCACATCTTCTGTGTGCAATAACCATAATTTATCTCAAAATGTTTATGTAAAACATATTCTCAAATTATTTTGTGTTATGCACACCGTAGTTTATGTACTCAGTACACAAACATACGCTAAGCGGTTTTCGCTCTACCCCCCTTAAAATTGATTACGCCCACGTAATCAGCATTATATCATCCTTGAACATAAGTTCAAGATGTCTAATTCTCACCAAGCATTCTAGCTTCCACGTCATCTATCTCACTTATAATTCGATCAGAAATGACTTAGTCTCTGTATCGAGGATTCTTACGGTACTTATACCATTTTCTTAACTTAGTTTGGTCTAATCTCAAAGGTAGTGGTCTGCTAGCTTCAACTGCGCGACTCTGATAATCTTAGGCTTAACTGTCTCGCTTATCCTTTTACAGTATTGTATATTTTCCTCCTGCGTGCTTATGGTTTAGCACTAAAGGTCCCTCCATGGTCACGTGTTATCTCTACATATACACGGCCTTGATGAGTTGTAGCTCGTCTATCCAATCTCCCTGGAGATCCAATGTTCATACTCTTAGTGTTTCCTCGAATGTCTAAATCGTTTTCTCCAACTGACCTTTGGTCTGAGGATGATTCCTAATCTGAAACTATTGTTTAGTGCTTATTGCACTTTACAGTTTAATCTTATTCATCTTAAGACATGTCCTATGTCTATACTTAACAATCCGTGCTTCTCGCACTTCATAGTCCTTAATTATTTGTTCTGTGATTCCCTTGCGTTACTGGTCTAACTGAATTCTTCTCTTCGACTGTTTACGGTAGTAGCTGCTCGTGTCTGATCTTGCGTCGTCGTCCGTGGTACGGAGTCGACTACTTCCCGTGTTCCTTACACCACTTGTTTACATGCATGGGGTACCTTACTGGTACATTACTACTTACCCAACTAACTCATAAATGAGCGTGTCAGGCCTGCAAGCCCCTGTGGGGTGCAGTCGTCCCACGTCTCGTTTTAGTAAACTCATAGTGTCCGTCACACGTTTAGCTATTGCTAATTATGAAGTATTCTGTTGTCGATCTCCTCTTTCATCGTTCCATAATAACATTTATTGTTCTTCTTGAAGTTAATCAAGGGAAATCCATTTACTGCGTTCTTGGGTATGGTATGCTCTAGCTCCTTTCTATATTCCATACTGACTCCATTTCTTAGTAGCTTAGGTCTCTTTCCATAGAGCCTCCTATCTTCTTTCTCATATTTGTCCAACTAGGAATGCACTTCCAGTTCCTCAAGGAATGGGTAGTGTGCTTCCTGTGAGATCTTACCTCACCAGGTCCAGACTACTGGCATCAATGCTCAGTTCGTCTACCATCTTATTTTCTTACTTATATTGGTCTTAACTCATAAATTTAATTGTCTTAGTGTCAATATTTGACGGCTCATACACAGTGGTCGCTTACCGCGCACCATGACTTAATCCTCTTATCTAAATATTGCACTCATGACCACTACTACCGTGGTAGTTGGCCTTTACCATGCTGCCCATTGATGGTGCAACTCTTTACCCACTTATTCTAATGTCTTACCTTATACTCAATCCCTTCTGGGTGTAAACACACTGGGAGTTCTCTCATTCCGGTGTATGGTGGTTGCTGTACCGCGTTGTAAAATAGTTGACTCTTAATATGAAGATGTTCTGCTTAAATCGCAGATTCGTAAATAGGCTAATTTTCCTCGCATTCTTTCCACCTTCTGGCGTTGCTTACCATGTAATTTAACCGGTTACTGAAGAAGTCATTCGTTGAATCAAAAGCTCTTTGAGCGTTGGTCACTTGACGTGCCATGTTGTGCACTCACAACGTTTATCTCTGACGACTACTGATTCTTAAATCCTGGGTGTTGGATATAAGGTATGTCTCTGCAGCCTTTCTTATTACTCAAGTGTATCCGGTATGTTCTAAAGTAATCTCAAGTTTACAGTTTCCATTCCCTAACAAAAGCGTATTGCATCTCTAATAAGTGAAAGCCCTTTTGAGGGGTTCATTCCCACTCATGGCCTCACAACAAGGAGAGGTATCCCCACCCTAAAGGCATCGTTCGTTCTCCGCCCCTGTCCTTAGCATTATCTCAATATTCTCATTGGTACCCTTTCTTGGTAATATTTTCCCCAATCTAAGTTATAGGTTTGTAACCGTTCATATCTACAAATTGTAGTTCCTTCTTGGCTTAAACAAGCTCTCTTATAACTTACTGCGCCTTGGCTTTGATGTGGTTAACATCCTTGGCTCGTAGGCTCTTAGTGCTTAATGTCTCAGTTCATTACTTGTACTCTTACTCATCCGTAGGTCATCCTGATAGGTTCTGATCCTTTGAACACTATCCACCGTTAGGTTACATACTAAATGCAGTATTGGGTTTCATGGTAAGTCGCTGCATCCTGCTTCCTGCTATGGAAGTTTATTCAGGTATTCTGAGGTTACTTAGTGTCTTTGACAATACTGTCATTTTATTAGACCTATGTCTTTTAGCAAATAAGGATAAGTTCATATTAGGCGTTTGCCTTAAGGTGTCCAAGCTGGATATCATCCTGTCATCTTATACTTCCATCCCAACGCTTCGTTCAAATTCCGTTGACTACGCCACCCGTTGATGATCAATCATTCTTGGGTGTTAATGAGTTAGACGAACAGTATTAGCTGTCATTCATCAGTTATTTGGCTCAACTATGCCCGCTCTGTGGGGGTAGTCCTCTGAGCTTTTCTTTCCCAGGGTGGTACATCCTTAGTCCTTAGTAGGTTATGGCTTATGTTCATTTCTTTTACCCTTATTTTCTGGGTTTTCCAACATCTTCATTGAAGAATGTTGTTATTGGTATTCTTAATGGTCACTCTGGGAGTCTTATCCAGTTTTCGTTGGAATTTGTTGCTTCAACAGTCTCATAGTATCTTATAATACATCCCTTGTATATTATTGCTCATATAGTGTTTTGCTCGGATCACTGAGCGATCTCTTAGGTTTTCCTCTTGGAGTTCGGGATTGGTGTTCTTACCGTACTGTCGGTTGTTGTTGTCGTAGTACGTTGTACTGTTGCTATTATTCATATGGTTTAATATTTTGTCCAAGTTCTGCTCCCGGTTGACTGGTGTGTCACCTCATCTCATCATGGTCAGGCCGTCGGGCCTTTCCAAGGTCTTATTTTTTTTTCTGTTCTCATGGATTTACAATCCGGTGTTAATATGTGTTACAACTGTAGCGTCCTCCTATCTTGCCATGATGGCTTTCCGTGTAGCTTAACCGTGGTAGCACTTGCTATGGCAAGTGCGCCATGCAGGATGGGCTATTGGTGCAAGGTACATTGGAAGTGATACTTCCTTCTAATTTCCATGTATTTGGTAGTCCTCGGGACTCCTTCGATAACCTCTTATTTTGGATAACTAACCATCCGGCAGTTTCCTTGTTGTTTGACAGTACTGTCACTTATCAGGGCGTTCCTCTTTCTGAGGGAACCCCTTAATATTTCCTTATGTCTTAATCCTCGCTCCTGTCTCCACACATTTCGTTGTGGTTATTAAGTAATAATTCTCCTTTAGGCACTACATCGTAGTCCTATTCCGGTATACAATTGTTTGTATTTCCACTGTCGTTCGCGTTATGTCGGCCAGGTTTTGTAACCTTTCTCATTGTATGGGGTTTGGAGTTCCCATTTCTAACTGGACTTTCCAATAATCTTAACCCTCATGCTTTGTATCATCCCACTATTATACTCACTCGGACCGCTGTCCGGTACTCATGTCGCTTATTTTTTTCTTATCCATTGCACTCGTAGTGCTTTTCTTATCATTAGTGTTACGGTGTAACTCGACTGCGTAGCATGTCGACCCATGTTGCCGGTAATTACCGTTTCCTTACTGGTAGAATTCCCTTGATAGCGCCTGTTTCACCACTGCGCCCCAGTTAAAACGTTCAAGTTCTCATAAACGGTTGTTCAACAAGATGTTTCTCGTATTGCTTACTGTTACCTAACTGCCAGATCGGGTTTTTCCCGAGTAAGAGAAAGCTTTCTTCTCTCTGGCGTTTGTTCCACATATTCAGGGTTAGGGATGTGGAGGGCGGGTCTAGGTACTATGAATATCCGGTAAACACCGGGAAGTCCTAGCTAACGCACCTCTCATTCTATCTCTCAACCCTTAACCCATAACTCAATCTCAACCTTAATATTCTCCTAAGTTCGGTATTTCTTGTCTTCAGAGTGTAACTACGCTCTGATACCACTTTTTGTAACACCCCATCTCAATCCAAATGTGGTTTCACAACTTAACAACATATATATAAATGCCACAGCGGAATTCAATACACTCCAGGACCTTGCCACGGTCTGATTGACAGAATATACCGAACATTAGTACACACAAATCTTAACCAAATACATATCCTTCTTATGATCCCCTCACATCCTATACATCTTACTAACTCAATTGCCATACGAGTGTACATGCACAACTCGTAGGCCACGTTCACCCATAACACTTGTACCCCTTCTTACTCTCGCGACGGCCGCCTCCTGACGTTCACCTGTGTAGTAAAAAAAAACCCCCAAAAGGGGTCAGCACGAATGCTGGTACAATCCTCTCATGGCCCCCAAGCTAACGTGGCTACGACGACTAATTGTCTATAGCATGAACGACTTAAATGCGTTCCCTTAATTAGAGAGTTAATTATCTAACTCCTTAAGTTATGTTTCCTCTTAATCTCAGTCCATCCTTATCTTACCTCAATCTTAGTCTTAGGAACAACCATCCTTTAAAAAGGAATGGATGTATCTTATCTTAGTCTTATAATACAAACCAACCTTTAAATAGGAATGGTTGCAACTTAACTCAACCTTATCTTATATATGCCAACTGTTCTCTCATTGGGAACTGGTTAACCCTTAATTCGTTGTTTATTTTCGTAGGGCTTGGTTAACCCTAGCCAGCAGTAGGTCACTTACCGGCAATAAACAACATTCTTAAATTGTTGGGGATGTAGGCTAGATCCCCCCACGCCATCTTAATGCCTCCCTCCTAAAACAAGTAGTCCGAGGAGGTCGAGTCTATATGTCGACTCTAGGCGACGAGTCTGAAGACAAGCCATATTTGGAAGTCGGTATCTGATAAGGATACCGACCTCCCCCAATACACATGTGACGGTACCATTCCGGATTCCTCACTCCCCCCCCCCCCCAAGTTAAAGTTAGTAGTGGTCTCAATGCGACGTTTGTTTGTTTAACCTCTTTCGGTTATTAGCAAACTAATATTAGGGAGTGTTCCTTATTCTCACACAATACTTACTAAACACTAGTTAGTAAGTTCTCACATAAGTTGTGTTAGTTTTCAAACATCACACAACAATACAATCAACATGATATTCCGGTTGCATGCTTTATCTTGTTTAGTGAGCACACAAAAACAAATAGCATACAAGCCGAGGGACACCTCGTTAGCAAGCAGGTCACAAGAAAAACTGTACCGTTCACCGTTGGTCGTTCGGTTGCTTACTCTCTTCTGGAGTCCAAATTTCCAAGTCCTAAAACATTCATTCAGTTTTAGGTTGTTAATCACTCAACTTAATTCAACTTACTTATCTTACTTAACTTACTTAACCCTTAATGATCCCCACCTATCACCTCTTAAGTCTTACAACTTAATCTTACAAACTTAATCTTAAACTTTTAAGTTTATTCTTAACTTAATCCCATAGGTCTTTATACCTCTAATCATCATTGCCCCCTTAATGGGGTACCATTAATACCACTAAACTCTCTTAGGGTTTCTTTTTTTTTAAGTCTTAAGGGTCGTCCGACCCACCGTCCGACCCACCAACTGGGTCGGACCATTCCAGAGACTCTCCCGTCTTTTAGAACCCCTCCGTCCGACCCACCAACTGGGTCGGACCATTACAGAAACTCTTATGGCGGCTTAACAGAGGTCCGTCCGACCCAAACTTGGGTCGGACCCCACCAGAACATGTCCAAAATTTTTTAAATCTTCACCAAACTTTTCCTTAAGCCTTCTAATGTGTTCTAACATCATTTAGACCCTTAAACCCACCTTTAATCATCCTCCAAACTCATGAAAATCACCTCCAAAAATCATTCCAACCTTTAGCTCAATTCTTGCAAGAAATTCCTAACACTTGTCAATTAATTCCTTATATTTCTAACATGTACATTTTGTCTAAAACTTCAACTAACCAAAGTGTTTCTTTTCAACCCATATAACTCCTCCTTAACATCATTGCACTCCATCTTTGCTTGTTAAACCTTCCAAGGTCATCTTGGATGTCCATGCACAATTCCTCTTCTTTTCACTTGTTACTCATCACTCTTAAACTCTTAAGCTTGCTTATACTTCTCTTTCAATTACCTTAATACCTTGACATTGTTCTTCATTTACCTTAACAATGCAACGCCCTCCTTAGACATTTCCACTTCTTTTATGCAACTTACTCACCATTCTCATGATCATAACCTCTTATGCGTTTCTAGTCATTCCCTTGATGACTTACAACATTCTCCTACCATTTTCACTTCCATCACCCAAGTCCACTCATTAACATCTAAACTAAACCTTATTAGTCCACTACTAGCATCATCACACTTACACAAACTATCCAAACTCCTCATTATTTTATCCTCTAGTTCATACCTAAGTCACCTTAAAGCATTATACACCTTCTCCTTCAAATTCATGCACAAGTCTCACCATTCCTCTTACCATGACTTTGGTGTGTTCAATACACCCATCTAAACTCTAATTCCACCTAGACAACTCTAGGTCATTCTAAACCTCAAGAACTCCTTAGTTAACTCATTTCCACTCAAATTCCTCATAATGACTCCTAGTAAATCCTAGGTCATATTAATTCACCACCATCACCTAAACACTTATTTTCTACTCAAATTTCGCCATAGCTTCTCTAGTATCTTATCATGCCCACGCACATTGTTTTCCTCATTCAACCATCTCACACACATCAAGTTCTTTCTCATCACATCTCATCACCAAACCAACTCATTCACAACAACTCATTATATTGCAATAGTCTTAAATTGCATAGCACCAAGGCTCTTAAATGACATGGCTCTTAGGCCCTTAAATGACTTAAACTTAAACATTGAATTTCCCACATATAAAAGCTTTCAACCTGCAAATACACCCATCAATCTCATAGTAATTATAATGCTCTTAAAATCCACCTTAAACTTATAGTACTAACTCATTCTCATTGGCTCCTTAGTCACAAGTTCATAAGCTTGTTTAAGTTCTTTTTCTTAGGTTACATAACCCATTACCTAATGTAAGCCCTAGGCTACATTGGTACTCACCTAAACTCATTCCTTAAACCTTAAACAACCATTAGGTAAATAATTTACCTTGTTTTCTCAAGCTTATCTTATCTTCCTCCTTAGACCTTCTTCTTGGATGAATATCGGCCACCACTTAAACTCCCTTTGCCAATGTTCTAACCAATATCAATGACTCACATGAGTACTAAACAATACACTAACCTCAAGGAATGAAAACCTAGGTTAGAAATGTGTTCTAAGGCATAAAAGTGGATGATTACCTTTGAAGTCTCAAGGTTGACTTGGGCATTGAATGAAAGAGGACCTCCACTAGTCCTTGGTGAATAAAACAAGCTAGAACAAGGCATAAAAACATAGCCCCATGAGTAGTAACTTTTCGGCCATGTAAGGAAGTGATGGAAACTTGGTTTTTCTTACATTTTCTTTACATTAAGAGAATGGAGAAGCTAATGAGCTCTTCAAACTTGATTTTCCTCCATCAATGGAGTTTCCTCTTGGCACCAAAATGGAGCTTTGAAGGATTTGAAAAGATAGAAAGATAGGTCTTGGCCTAACTAAGAGAAATATGTGTTTAGTTTTTGATTTGGAGCCAAAATGAGTAAGTTGTTGACAAAGCAAGGTGGTGGTGCCATGGGTGCTGCTTGGAGACGGTTTAGAACAGAGAGAAGAGGAAGAAAATCGTGGAAGAAGAAGAGAAATGAAGAAGAGAGGAGAGAGGTAGGTTAATATAAGGTATTTTACTTTAATAAAGCAAATAATACTCCTTTTTCTTATCTCTTCTTTTCTTCCTTATTTGATAAAGTATATGGTGACTCACCCTTAGAAAACCGGCCCCCTCATTATAACCAAGATATTTATGGTCTTGTTTGACCAACTAATTGACTTAAGTTGATTAAAACTTAAACTAGTCACTATTTGGCACTATTCACTAATCAGTGCACATATTTCTGAAATTTTTGATTTCCCATTGATTTAGACTTCCTAATGTGATACTAATTAGTACACATGTTGATTAAAGAGTAATGATGGGCGTTTAGCCACTCAAAACTCAATTCTAAGACAATTTCTCAAAAATGTGCTTTAAGACTTCTTAAAGCACATTTTGTGTTTTAACTTGTTTTCAAGCTTGGTTTTCTTTGGTAATTGGTTTAAAATGACCATTAGAATATTACTAAGGTCTTGTCATGATATTTGGGTACTCACCCAAGTCTCTCCAAGCTTAGAGCACATTTTTGCCCTGATTGCCCTTAAGGCATTTTCTCGTGTTTTCCTTGGTTTAAATTGTCTACCAATCTTTCTAAGGCATATTCTAGCCTTACTACATCATAATTTGATGTTTACTTAGCATACTTAGGTTTGGGGTATTTCACTTTTGCATTTCTTACTTCTTCTTGCTTGTTTCTACCTCTCATGAAACTTACCAAATCACTTAATGGCCATACCAATTCATTCCTAGACAATGCATCTTTATAAACCCACATTCACTCCTTGTTTCGCAAGTTACAAACACCAAGTCTTTTTCTTGAAATTCCAAGTTACCAAGCATCATTATGCTACAGATTTTGCACCCTCTTATCTCCATTATCCACCTACCATTATGAGGCTACCACTCCACTCTACCCAACACTAAACAACCCCATTGAAGACCTAAGTTCTCTCACTTACCAAGCCACCTAAAAGCACTTATTTCCTACCAAAATTTCGTCATAACCTCCCCATAATTTTAACATGTTCCCACACATTACTTCCATCATTTTAATAACGATCACCTCAATGTACAGAACTTTAAAAGCTTGGCTCTTAGGCCCTTAAACAACATTAAATTTAAACACTGAATTTCCTCATAATAATAGCAACACCTACACTACACTCAACATTTATATTTGCACCAAAACAACAAAATTTCCTTAAAACACCACATAAGCTTAAGGTGAGTTATTATCTTGGATTTTCTTCCAAAACTTTCCCATCCCAAGTTCTATAATAATCAAATAAGCATTAAGGTGAGTTTCTTACCTTAATCTCACAAATCCGACTTTCTTTTACCAATCTCCTCTTTCTCCTCCTCTTCCCAATTTCGGCCAAATAGGTGATGGAGTTACCAAACTCCTTCCCAACATCCAAATCACACAAAAAGGCACACAATTAAAATTCTAACCCTTAAGATAACACAATTTCAATCCAAGGTTTAGAACATCATAGTTAGGGTTTACCTTTTGGAGCTTTTTAAGAGGGGTTCTCACCCTTGAATCAAGAAGGGAATTATTCCACCATTGGAGGGTTGATATGAAGCTCAAAAACAAGGAGAAGAACAAGGTATCAAAGAGGGTAAAAATCGGCCAACACCATGGGTGGAGAAAAATGAGGTTTTTCTTGGAGATTTTTACCTTATGAGAGAGAGGAGACTCCAAGCTTCAATTTGATGTCGTTTTCTCTTCAAATGGGAAAACCCCATGGAGATGAAGTTCATCCTTTTGAAATTCCGAAAAGAGAGGAAGGTAGAGGATGATGAGAGGATGAAGAATATGTATTTATTTTTGTGATTCGGGCTTTAATGGAGCTTGTACAAGGGAGAGAAGATGAAGAAACCATGGATGGTTGGTGGAGAAGTTGCAAAGCGACAGCAACAGAGGGAGGAGGAGAAAAAATCGCTGGAGGAATAAGGAAGAGGAAAGAGAGGGGAAAAAGAAATGAGAGGAGAGAGTGTGGGTGGGGGTATAAGTTACTTTTTGTTTTATTGCTTTTTGACTTATTTAAATAGCTAACTAGTCAAGAGTGTGAGAGAGCTAATTAACATATTAAAACCGGCCCCCTTACAGTAACACATGCTGGAGCGTTTTTTGTTTTTTACAGAAAACGCTCGTTTATTTACCCGGTTTAGCACTATTCACTAACCGGGCCCGTTTTTCTGGGATTTTCTTGTTTAGTTAATTTTTATGGCTATTAAGCTCCCATTAATGTTTATTTATAGTTATATGGTCAACTATAATTTTTACGGGGTCATTTGACCGTTTAAAGTCACGTTTTCGGGTTTCCTCGAAAAACGCGCTTTAAGACTCTGTTAGCGTTTTAACGCATTATTTGGATCCGTTTTCTTCGGGAATTTTTCCCACATGTTATTAGTGTGAAATTAGGGTATAAAAATATATTCATAACCCTAGTGAAGGTTATATACCTCCTAAAATAATTAAATACGTGTTTTCACGTTTTGTGACTTTTACGCATTTTCTTTTTCTTTTTGGTTTTTATTTCTTCACCAATGATCTTAAGGACTTAATTAGCCTTAGAAAATCATAATTACATAATTAATTAACATATTAAGGTTTGGGGTATTTCAATCTACCCCCCTTAAAAGAACTTCGTCCTCGAAGTTCACACTTCCCAAGCATCATTTGAATTAGAACACGGGATTACTTGTAAAATAAAACTTCCTTAACCCAACATACTTTACATCACAACCTCGGACTTAACGGTCCGGGTAACATATCCACATCCACACATGACATACTTACATAACAACCTTGGACTCAACGGTCCGGGTAACATAACAACATTTGTACTTACATAACAACCCTCAGACTCTCAGGTCTGGGTCATATAACAACATTCAGACTCAAGGTCGGGATGATATCTATTACACATATCACACAAGTTGTCTTAGCATGTATAACAAACAGAAATACCTTTTCCATCTCTCCATGGGCTCGAGTCCCATGTTGAGTACATATACACTGTGATCCCGCAGAACCTGGTCGCAATGGACACCTTCTGGTCCCCGTTCCTTTGGGAGATCAAAATAATCACATACATTTTAAAATATACTTCTCATGTCACTGGTCCGAAGACAAAGGCTCATACGTCCTCAGCTCACGAGCAAGTAATACAAAAATATTCTTTATAAGGTTAAGTGGAACGAAATCCTTTATTGGAAAGTACTAATTGAAAATCCTTTTTACAAGGTCAAGTAAAGAAATCCTTCCTTTGAGAATACCATTTAAGAATCTTGGAAATATTAATTGAAGTCTTGAAAATACCAATTGAAAATTTGAAACACCAATTTAAAATCCTTTCTGAAAACACAATACAACTCCAAGTCCAATTATTGCTAACTGCATCTTATTCTTGATGTGATTATTTGTGACCACTTATAGGGAAATTCAAGAATTATCCAACCCTGATGTGATCAGCATCAGTGTTGAACTATCTCTCCACCCCAATTTGTGTTTGGCTTCCCTAGATCGCATGTAAATCAAGTTCTACCTCCCACGTCAATTTCAAACAACAACTAATTCAAGCATTTACCATTTTCTATCTTCCAATCCTTCTAGTCATAATCATTACAACTCTAAGGGATGGAACTCCGTCCATCAATTATCTCCATTCACTTTTAATCAAGTTACCTAGGGAATTTACCTCTCGCTGGGTTCCATGTCGGTGTCATACCTCTTCATAAATCACAATACTGTATATATATACTTTTATCAAAATACAATACACGGTTTTACATTTAGTATTATATGAACATACATTGTCGGGGTTTTAGTTCCCCGGGAGTTTCTTTACTCCCTTACACTTGTACTCTCACACAATAGTTAACAAGGTAGGCACACTTATCACAATGGTATTCACATCTTCTGTGCGCAATTACCACAATTAAACCATGAACGAATGTGTATGTTCATATTACATATGCACCAATAATCAAAAGAAATTATTTTGTGCTATGCACACCATGGTTCACGTACACTTGTACGTCAAAACACACTAAGCAGTTTTAGGCTCTACCCCCCTTAAAAGGGATTACACCCACGTAATCAATCACTGAACATCGGTTTAAAATGTTCTGCCGTCGTGAAGTGTTTTAACTTCCACGCGGTCTGTTATACAATGCGTTCTGGTTAGAGTATCTTAACCATATTGGCGGTTTAGTCCCCAAACCAAGAATTCTCATTGGAGTTTATTTGACTCCAAATCGGTTTCGGTTCTGGCCTATGAGGCTTCTAGGCGTTAATAATTAGCCATTTACTCATATTCCCTATGCACATTCAACATTTGAATCACGGGTCTACTAGCTTCTGTTGTGCGACCCTGATAACTTTAAAGCTTGGTTTGCCCCATTCGTTAATTTTCATAATGTATTGTACATTTCCCATTTATCATCATCATCTTGTGAAGAATGGTTTCTCAACCGACGCGTGGTATCTCTTACCGTGAGCGAATTCGGTGAGTTATTAAACTTTCCCTCCACATCTCTGACAATTCACTGTGTACACTGCTATGTATTTCACGATTATTCACTTGGCCTCTTTCGACTTACTGTCGGTTGAGGTCGAGCTACTACCTAATATGTAGTGCTCTCTCGGTTATTTCCAACACTTGAGGTATAATGCATACCGGTATTTGGTATTCTGTGTTACTGCAGTCGCTTATTGCCAATCATGCCTCCACATTTGGTTTTGTACAGTATTCATCCATTGGTACGACCTTGCACTTGGTGCTTATATCATCATAACTCTCTTTCTACTTCTACCACAATTTACATTTCCCCAAATTCCTAGCTATCCCACTCGATCATTACTGCACATGTGCAATACCAAAACACTCAGTCATACAGAGTGCAGAGGCGTAAACCCTTGGCAGTAAATCTCTTATGCGATTGAAATAGGATTGAACATTGTGTCCCAATGAGACCTTTATCACATCGTACTGGCTACTGGTTACTGCCCAGTCTATTTACTATCACCTCCATGCACTTCCTCCGAGTTTAACTTACAATTCTACTTATTCATCATATTACTGCCTAACCATACTCATACAACGGTCGCTTACTGCGCACCGTGTTCTCACTTCTTGTACAACACTGACTTACATGGCATCCACTGTCATATTAGCTTCCGCACATGTACTTTCATCATTCGTATTTTGGTTCGTCATACATTTGGATGATTACTGAATACACTATTTTTTTTTGAGTCTTTATGCTCTTTAGGCATTGTACACTGTTCATTTAGCATCACACACCTATGGTGGTTGCTATTAGACTTATTACTCTTCCAGTCTCCACAACTGGTACAAACACTTCTATTCGTATTATTCTTATTCAAGTCATTCTTGGGTAATGACAATATGGTCAATCCTTAACATATTTCTTGAACTTGGTTCACATAACTACCGCTCCCGCGGTTTTACAATATCGAGAGGTATCCCCACTCTTAAAGTAGTGGTTCGTTCTCCGCTCTGTTTATTTGTATAACATAAACTCCTACAATCGGTCGAATTTACATAACACATTTGCTTGTGGCTTATAAGCCTCATTGCCTCGAGCTCTGCTCACTATAGGCTTTTCGCACAAATTTTTTTACTTCTTCGTACACCATCACATGGTTTGGAGGTTGTATTGGACTCCCTGACAAGATCATTGCATCACGCTTCCTCATATGGGGTGCCCCTAAAGAATGTCTGTTTACCTCCTAACGACTTATGTTTGAACTGAGTATTAGTTTCAACTCTTGTGTTTCTATCACAATATTCCGATCAACTTCAGTTGACCCAAACACCCTTCAAGGATAGCTCCTGGGTGTTACGAGGTTATGCCATTACATCTGGCTTGTACTTGTAGGCACGTTTAGTTAACTACATTGCTTTGCGTTCTTAACTGGGTTTATTATCCTCTTTTGTGAAGATTGATTTTCCCTGGTAGTCTAGGTGCTCCTTCCGGGAGTTTCATCCCGTTCGTTGTACATTAATGTGTTCATATTAGGCATTGGCCTTACTATGTTTAAGCTGGGTATTCATCCCACTATCTTGTGTGTCATTTACACTCTTGAGACATGTCAATTGTCTTTACTTATCAACTTGTGCTCCACACTTCATGACTCATAAACATTTCCTTGAAATGGATTCACTAATTCTTTTAGTCTCGTTAACTTAACTGGGTTCCTTTACTTCAACCATTCCTGGCAATTCGTTGCTCCTATTTAACTTTTACTGCTGACCGTAGTATTGAGTCGACTACTTCCCGTGTTCCTGACTCCACCCGTATACATATGTGGGGTACCCTACTGATACATTGCTACTTACCCGAATAACCCATAAGAAGGTCTGTCCGGCCCACAAGCTCCTATCGGAGTGCAGTCGTCCCACATTTCAGTTAGTACACTCGTAGTGTCCGTCACACGCCTAGGTGAAGTATTCTGTTGTCAACTCCCTCATATCGTCATATGATAACATGCATTCCGTGCTTCCCGAACTTAATCAAGGGAATTATATCCACTGTTGTATTTAGTATGAACTCAATCCATTCCCTCGGGTTATCCGATTCCCGTCTGCGTATAACTGCGTATAACTTACCTACTGCATGGCGCTGAGGCCGGAGTAGGTCCTATGGTTTTGGTTTTTAAAGAAAATATGAAGTTTGAGAAAAATTTGGGCATAAAAAAAAAGCTTTGAGATGAATATGAGTTGGAAGAAAATTTGGGCGTGAAAACGGTTTGAAATAAATCTGGGTTTAGAAGAAAAACTGGGTTCATAAGAAAATTCTTCCCGGTATTTAAAATGTCTTCACGCTTTGACCATTCTAGCTTCCCGCTGACTGGTATATCTTCACATACAATGGTTAGGCCACTGAGCCCTTCCAGGTTTCACTCTTCAAATTCTTGGATTCTTGATTCTATAATCACTGCATTCAACAATACGGTACCTTACTAGGTACTTTATAGTCATTAAAACTTTCCCGAATATCCCCGTTATAGCAGCACTTGCAATAGCAAGTGCGCCATGCTGGCTGGCTATCGGTTCAACATGTGCTGGTTGTGATACTACTTGTGTCACTACCGTATTCGGTAGCCTTGTTGGCTCTTCCTTTAACCTTACAGTTTTGATAATAGAACCTTCGAGTGACTCTCAATGATCTTGACATGGTAGTCGTTAACTAGGGTGACTCTCCGTTCACTTAACTCTGTGTTCTTCCTTAATGTTTGTCCCCACACAGTTGCCGTGGTTACCGAGAATTGATTCTTGTTTAGGTACTACCTCGTA
The DNA here is from genome assembly GCA_023374045.1 of Limonium bicolor. Lineage (NCBI taxonomy): Eukaryota > Viridiplantae > Streptophyta > Magnoliopsida > Caryophyllales > Plumbaginaceae > Limonium > Limonium bicolor. Next base: position 260,754,514 of record CM041780.1, read on the forward strand.
GTCCTATTGAAGTATGTTTCACTAATACTCCCATAGTGGTCTAATCTATGATAATCGGGTATTGCAGCCACTTTGGCGCTGTAGATTTGGAATCATCCGACCTTGACTAGTTCCTTAGTCGGTTGCTATACCATTGTCGATATTATTTAACCATTATGGTTCCATAGACATGTGTCTCGGCTTGTTGCTCCTTCAATGTCCGCTTCTGTGCACAGTTAGTGCTTTCTTTCTTGTTGGCTGGGTTAACTCAACAGCTAGGCATGTCAACCCAGGTCGCCGGAAATTCCACTCTCCTGTAGATAGGATTCTTAATCTTCCACTATTGAGTGCGGTTAAAGGTGTTCAAACAGGTTCCTTCTCTAGGATTCAGTTCTTGGAATCTACCGTATGACAGGTTTTGGTTCGTACAAGAATAATTCATAACAGTCAGGTCGGGTTGTTCCCGAGTATGAGAGGACTTTCCATCTCTTTGGCGTTATTTCCTAGGTTATAAAACAGGGACTGTGGAGGGTGGGAAGGAGATTGTAGGTTTCCAGTACACACTGGTAATTCCTAACTAGCGTATCTCTCACGCTATCACTCAACCCTTAACCCAAAGTACTAAAATCTTAACTCGGTACTTCCTAAGCTCGGTAATTCAGTCATCAGAGCAATACTTCGCTCTGATACAACTTTTTGTAACACCCCAACTACAAATACAATACTTAACAACGGTTGCAGTGGAATTGAAACTCAACACATAACATAATCCTTGGGTGCTACATGCCGTTAACCACCCACGTGGCTAACAAGGCTATTACTTACACAATGTACCGGTCTGATGGACAAGATTACCGAGCATTACACTTTACATTACCAACCGTTTCTAAACCGAAATACTTACATTTACATTACAACTGTACCGAGTCTATACCTTCAACTACCGATTATCAAACTTTGGTCTTACATCTCTTACAACTACATAAACAACTAAATACTATCCATGTTTATACAGCTACCCCGTCCTACTCTCGAACGGCTGCCAGCTCCATTGTACCTGTAAAGTAATGGGGGCCCCCAAAGGGGGTCAGCACCTTTGCTGGCATGGTAATCGTGCAGCCCGCATGCTACCGGGCCACGCACAACTAATTGTCGAGTGAGCATGCAGTTTATTTTATTTAAAGCATGCAAGGAAACTATAAACATATAACATACTTATAAGCACACACAACCAACCAATAGGATACAAACATAAGATTAACACATCACATTGGTTAGATCACATTATTGTTTTCTTTGACCCTTGAGGGTTCTACCCTAATGGAGCTATTCCTTGTTAGACGACACATACCCATTTAATCGGGTTATACTTACTTACCTCTTTTATTTGTACGGGGTTGATTTCAGAGATCAACATACACCACATAACAACATACTACACACAATAACATGTATACAACTTAACATCGTTCTTCCAAGAGAATGTACACTTTACTTAGGATGTGTCAGAGGGAATATAAGTCCGAGCACACCGTACACATTTACTTCACTTAGACGTGTCGGCCGTAATATAGGCCCGATCACACCATACACAATTTCCCCCTAGCTCCAAATAATGTTGAGGTAGGTAAGCCTTGGTTAAGCTTGTGGGTGGTTGTAATCGAAGGAAGGAAAACAACCATAACATAACAGTATTCCCCCTATCCCCGAATAATAATCAAGGTAGGTAAGCTTTGGTTAAGCTTGTGGGTGATTGTAATCCAAGTAGGAAAAACAACCATAACATAACAGAGTGGGAGTTAATTCAAATATAGGCATCAACTCCCAAACAACGCGCGCGACCGGAACGACCGGATTCCTCACCCCCCATAATATATATATATTAGCTAGAAGTTCCTTTATGGAACTTATCACATCATGACACCGTATGGTGTTATAACCTTGGTTAATCACACACAAGGGAGGTAACATCCCATTCGACAAACATGGACAACAACATTCATTAAATAACAATGTACTAAACAAAGCCACACACACAACCACAATATACACTAACACACGGATAGCCGTAGTTAGAACGTTCCCGTAGGTTGGGACGTTTAATCCGAATACCGATCTCTTATGTGATCGTAGAGACGGTTAGCTACGGTTTAACACATAATTAAGGTTAAACGGTATCAGAATTATTTACGCCACATTAATGAATTACTATAAACTCATTTCATGCCTTATCTTGCAAGGTGGCAAACACACAGAAAAATAAGTTGGCATACAAGCCGGTGTAACCCGGTAGGACACAGGTTGCAAGAAAACCATACCTGTCACCAAGGTCCACTCTATTGTGTCCTCTTGTGTTCCTCGAATAATCTTTGAACAACTGGTAACATTACATTTGTTTCCACTAACATCGGGGCAATACAATTGTTAAATGACTAGTGCACCCATAGTTAACCCTGTTACCCCGTTATACTTAATTTTACTCTTGTGATCTTAAGTTCACAACTTGCACATCAAACCTAACACTTGTTTACACATTTTATGGCCTTTACATGTCACCAAACAAGGCCTAAACATCATCTAAAACCGTTACCATCCAATCCCCCATCATTAGAAGGCTTAAAACAAAAAAAAATTCTTCTCTGGTCTAAACATCATCTAAAACCGTTACCATCCAGGGGCGGTCCACAACAGAAGCTACACGGTTTTACAGTTCTGCACAGGACCTCCCCACAGGGGCGGTCCCTAGGGGCGGTCCAGAACAGACCCCATTTTAAAAACCGTTTTTCTACACATTTTGAACTCCAAATTCACCCCAATCTTTTCCCACTTATTCCAGAATCTTTCCACATGTTTCCTACATGTTTAAACACCTTAAAACATGCACTAAACCTCTCCAAATCTTTGGTTTAATCCACCACCCAATCCTTGCTCAAATTCAACAAATCCAACTCTCACATTTTGCATTTTTTTACACTCTTTTGCATTTCTTACTTCTTCTTGCTTGTTTCTACCTCTCATCAAACTTACCAAATCACTCAATGGCCATACCAATTCATTCCTAGACAATGCATCTCTATAAACCCACATTCACTCCTTGTTTCACAAGTTACAAACACCAAGTCTTTTTCTTGAAATTCCAAGTTACCAAGCATCATTATGCTACAGATTTTGCACCCTCTTATCTCCATTATCCACCTACCATTATGAGGCTACCACTCCACTCTACCCAACACTAAACAACCCCATTGAACACCTAAGTTCTCTCACTTACCAAGCCACCTAAAAGCACTTATTTCCTACCGAAATTTCGCCATAACCTCCTCATAATTTTAACATGTTCCCACACATTACTTCCATCATTTTAACAACGATCACCTCAATGTACATAACTTTAAAAGCTTGGCTCTTATGCCCTTAAACAACATTAAATTTAAACACTAAATTTCCTCATAATAATAGCAACACCTGCACTACACTCAACATTTATATTTGCACCAAAACAACAAAATTTCCTTAAAACACCACATAAGCTTAAGGTGGGTTATTTATCTTGGATTTTCTTCCAAAACTTTCCCATCCCAAGTTCTACAATAATCAAATAAGCATTAAGGTGAGTTTCTTACCTTAATCTCACAAATCCTCCTTTCCTTTACCAATCTCCTCTTTCTCCTCCTCTTCCCAATTTCGGCCAAATAGGTGATGGAGTTACCAAACTCCTTCCCAACATCCAAATCACACAAAAAGGCACACAATTAAAATTCTAACCCTTTAGATAACACAATTTCAATGCAAGGTTTAGAACACCATAGTTAGGGTTTACCTTTTAGAGCTTTTTAAGAGGGGTTCTCACCCATGAATCAAGAAGGGAATTATTCCACCATTGGAGGGTTGATATGAAGCTCAAAAACAAGGAGCAGAACAAGGTATCAAAGAGGGTAAAAATCGGCCAACACCATAGGTGGAGAAAAATGAGGTTTTTCTTGGAGATTTTTACCTTAGGAGAGAGAGGAGACTCCAAGCTTCAATTTGATGTCGTTTTCTCTTCAAATGGGAAAACCCCATGGAGATGAAGTTCATCCTTTTGAAATTCCGAAAAGAGAGGAAGGTAGAGGATGATGAGAGGATGAAGAATATGTATTTATTTTTGTGATTCGAGCTTTAATGGAGCTTGTACAAGGGAGAGAAGATGAAGAAACCATGGATGGTTGGTGGAGAAGTTGCAAAGCGACAGCAACAGAGGGAGGAGGAGAAAAAATCGCTGGAGGAAGAAGGAAGAGGAAAGAGAGGGGAAAAAGAAATGAGAGGAGAGAGAGTGTGGGTGGGGGTATAAGTTACTTTTTGTTTTATTGCTTTTTGACTTATTTAACTAGCTAACTAGTCAATAGTGTGAGAGAGCTAATTAGCATATTAAAACCGGCCCCCTTACAGTAACACATGCTGGAGCGTTTTTCGTTTTTTACAGAAAACGCTCGTTTATTTACCCGGTTTAGCACTATTCACTAACCGGGCCCGTTTTTCCGGGATTTTCTTGTTTAGTTAATGTTTATGGCTATTAAGCTCCCATTAATGTTTATTTATAGTTATATGGTCAACTATAATTTTTACGGGGTCATTTGACCGTTTAAAGTCACGTTTTCGGGTTTCCTTGAAAAACGCGGTTTAAGACTCTGTTAGCGTTTTAACGCATTATTTGGATCCGTTTTCTTCGGGAATTTTTCCCACATGTTCTTAGTGTGTAATTAGGGTATAAAAATATATTTATAACCCTAGTGAAGGTTATATACCTCCTAAAATAATTAAATATGCGTTTTCACGTTTTGTGACTTTTACGCATTTTCTTTTTCTTTTTGGTTTTTATTACTTCACCAATGATCTTAAGGACTTAATTAGCCTTAGAAAATCATAATTACATAATTAATTAACATATTAAGGTTTGGGGTATTTCAATAAATTTAAATTTAATACTGTATATGCCAAGAAATGAAAAATAATGTATATTCGCATATAAAATTATTCTTTAATTATTAAGCACGGTGTAAAACATATAATAACTTTGATATACTCACAAACATATAATAACTTTTATTTCATTTTGTGTCAAATTTAATATATAATATCATTTTTTAAATATAATTATAAGTATTGAAAATTTAAATTAATTTATTAAAAATTAATTTTTAAATATTAATTAATATTATTAAAATATTCTCGGCCCCCTGATTACAGTTTTCTGGCTCCGCCTCTGTTTACGGTATTCATTCTCTTTGCAGCATAAATTGTTGGTTGTTTTGTGGTTATTTTGTGCTGGTATATTTGTGGCTGTTTTGAAAATTGTTGTTCGGTGATGGCGGTTTGGTATTTTTGTCAAAATGCCAAAATAAAAAATGACACATTTATACCACAATACTACCATGTCCGAACACAGCCTAAGGTTAATGAGGCTTACTTGAGATAGGGTTTCTCAAGGCCTAAAGAACAAGGTAAATTAATCTAATGAACTTGATGTGTTATCCTTGTTGTTAGTACTCTATTGTTTGAATACTTGTTGAATGCGAGCATGTTGTGTGTTTACAACATTTCATGTCATGATTTAAATAAAATCAATCGCATGTTCAGGTGAGGATTAGTTGGGTGTGACCCGGTAGTAGCGGGTTGCACGACTACCATACCAGCAAAGGTGCTGAGCCCCTTTGGGGCCACCCATTCTATTTCAGGTACAATGGAGATGAATACCGTTCGAGAGTAGGACGGGGTTGCTACTGTAGCATGGGTAGTTTATTTTAGTTGTCTATGTAATTGTAAAAGAGTAAGACCGATAGTGGGCAATAGAATGTAAAGACTCGGTATAGTATTGTATTAAGGATTGTATGTGACTTGGTTTAGAAATGAAATGAAGTTTGTATTTGTTTAAGCACTCGGGTATTCCGGTCCATCAGACCGATACTGTTATTGGTAGGCCTTGTTAGTCATGTGGGTGGCTAACGACATTGTTTCACCCACCGTTGTATTGGAAATATCCGCTGCGATTGTAATGATGAACGAGGTGATTATGAATTAATGATGAGATTAGCGGGGGGTGTTACATTGATAAATTTTACTTGTCATAATTATAAGAACCGAAAAAAAAAGTCAATAAATTATTTTTAAAATTTCTCTTAATTTCTATTTAAATTTTCTGTATAACATTAAATTGATATTATGAATAATAAGTTATAAACTTGTATTTATTGAACATGTAGACTGTGAAAGGAAATATTAAACATATTATATATAGCATGTAATATGTATGTGATTAATATAAACTAGTTCGTTTACAAAGTGAACTGGATCTCTAAAACCCATAAAAAATATTACTAAGTATTCAAATGTAGTAAAACATTCTACACAAAAAAATAATTAAAATAACAATGTAAACTTTCATACCCAGAACCCTAGTACCCTAGATCTAACCAAATAAATAAATAGCAAATTTCTTCACAACAAAAGGAAAAAGCGTCGCCTATAAATGAATTTGAAAGTGTAGTAAAATTTGAAGAATAACAAGTTCGAGAAAAAAAGTGTAGGATAAAAATAGGAGAGAAATAATTAGTTGTATTTATATTGGTTGAAATTTTGAAAATATCTTTATTTAAAAATAATTAGCACATCTGAAGTCATAGAAGGAACCAATAACTCATTTAGAATTAGAATACTATTCCAAAGATTCTTGGAATTTAAATTCCTTCCGGAATGAATTGTAATTCTTGGACCTTCTAGCAAACGCCCCGTCAACATCGCTCTCGATTTTATTTTGTTAGAGAGAATAGCAAATCAGAACATTGCAATCTATCTCTTTCACAATGGGGACCCATTTGCTGACTCTCACCAAATTGAGTTCACCATCGACAACTTTGTCTTCGGTCGCTGGGAACACAGGGAGATACAAGACCAGGCATGTGAAAGGGACTAGGCCCAGAGTCGCATAGGGCCCAGGGTCATGAGTCTAGTAAAAATAAAGTAGCTGTTGCTTCAAGTATATGAGCCAGCGTTTTGCATAAATTACGTTGGATCCTATGTACGTAAACCCTCGCAGTTTCTATAATAAAAAGTTAAAAACAACCAACAAATTACTATTAAGCACATTCCATACACAATGAAGGCGGCTGAAATTTCAGTATCTTATTTTGTCCATATTTGGTCTTTACATCTGTAATGTAAGGTTAACATATTCCAAGTATATAACACATAATTATTCCCTCCCTTCTCCGTTTTACGCGTATTCCCCCGCGAACATCCTTATTGACTATCACCGATATGCAAATATTGAGCAACTAGGCAAATCTAGAGCCAGGGAGAATTTTGGATTGGGGTAACAACCGATTTAATTTGGGTGTATTTGTAGAGGGCTTCCATGCCGAGATCCCTCCCGAACCCACTCATTTTATATCCACCATAAGGGCAGTCTCTGTCAAACCCGTAGTAGCAATTCACCCAGATTGTCCCGGCGCGAATCGATCGTGAAACTGTATTGACTGTGTCGATGTTCTTTGAGACAATTCCTGCTGCCAAACCATATTTTGTGGCATTTGCTTTCTGTATGGCCTCCTCTATTGTCCTGTACAATGACCAAACTCATGAGGGATGACTTAATAATAATACAAATATTTGCCGTAGGAATACCTTTGCATATTCACTAATATGGTGTATTTATACAAGTGATATGAAGATGGCGTACTTGAATTTCATGACCGCTAAAACGGGGCCAAATATCTCATCCTGTGCAATTACCATATCATCCTGCAAAAAAGAAAAACAATCAGTGGAAGAAGTGCAGAGGCTCGATCGTATGAATCTCAAATGCTCATTTATTCCCACCTTAACATCAGTGAAAACTGTAGGTTCTATGTAGTATCCCTTGCTTCCACTGGGTTTGCCTCCGGTAAGAAGAGTAGCTCCTTCTCGCTTCCCTTGCTCAATGTATGATAAAATCTTCTCGAACTGTTTCTTATCCACCTGTGGTCCGTGTCTAACCTTTGGATCAAATGGATCACCGACAACCCAGTTCGCGGCCTTATCTTTCAACTTCATCACAAATTCATCATATATACCCTCTTGAACAATGACCCTGGAGCTTGCCACGCAAACTTCTCCCTGCAGAGAAAAAACCCACAAAATTATACCCCTTTTAGACCGTACAGTTGAGCTAGTCCTGACTCTAAACATTACTTCTTCACATTACCTTGTTATAAAGAAAGCCCAGAAGAGCAAGATCAACAGCCATATCCACATCAGCATCATTAAAGATGACCATAGGGGATTTCCCGCCCAGCTCGAGGCAGACAGGTTTCAAGTTGCTGTCTGCAGCGGCCTTCATAACCAGGCGACCAACTTCAGTTGATCCTGTGAAACTGACCTGCATCAAATTTGTAAGCAGATAAGAAAAACACAATATTATTATCTGTAATGTGTCCTTAAGTCTGCAATACTACTATACTATTACTAGTATGAAATGATACGGTATAAGTATATGATCAGAAATCTATAGAAAGAAAGAGAAAACAGAGGTTACCAATTACCATATCAACATCCATGTGAGCACTTAACGCTGCACCGGCCGTTGGTCCAAATCCTGTTACAACATTCAATACTCCTTCAGGTACTCCTGCCTGTAATTAGACCAAAAAGGGTATGTCAGAAGATCAGATACCTCGTACGGGCCAAGAAAAAAAGGTAAAATCAAGGCGGCAAAAAGGGATTACTACAACTACAAGGCAGTTAAAAATAACATTCAATTCAACATTTCTTTCTGGTACTCCTGAGGAGCACAATTGGCAAACGTTACCTGCTTAGCTAGATGAGCATAGTACAAGGCAGAGAGCGGGGATTGCTCAGCCGGTTTAACCACCATTGTACAACCAGCAGCTAGAGCAGGGCTAACTTTTGTGAAAAACATAGTGGTAGGAAAATTCCACGGAATGATATGGCCCACCACCCCAATCGGTTCTCTGAGTGTGTAACCTTGTAGCTCCCTCGACATCTTTAACGTCTTTCCATGCATCTTATCAGCTCCTCCTGCATAGTACCGCAGGCAATGTGCTCCACCTGGTATATCCGATACTTTGCCGAATTTAAAGAGCTTTCCGGCATCAATTGTGTCCAAGGCAGCAAGCTCATCTACGTGCTGCTCAATCAAGTCGGCAAACTTCATCATCACCCTTCCCCTATCCTATTGGATTGGATAAAACCGAAATAAGAATGGTTATGATTGATCTGAGCTTTCTCACCGTTCCACGCACGACATAGAATAATACTTTAAAATCTAAAAAGAAATATTAGTAAATTCTTACATAGCCGGACATGCGAGGCCAAGGTCCATGGTCGAACGCTTGGCGGGCAGCTTTTACTGCTAAATCAATATCATCTTTATCACCTTCTGCTACTGTAGCTACCACTTCTTCATTTCGCGGATCTATTGTCTCGAAAGTTCCCCCTGTAATGTTGATACGTTGGTTTAGTTAAATTCATCCCATAGTCTATCAAAGTTGCATATTTAGCCCAAATACTTGTAACCCCCTTTACTTTCAGTTCTATAAATACAGTCCCTATCCTCTTGTAATACACACATCAATATAATAGTCATTTCATTCTCTACATCAGCCTACATCGATACAACAAGATACAGCTGCAGTGCTTCTGCCAGTAGCTAGATCACAGTTACACGATGGCTACAGCAAGAACTGACTTTGACCCCACAGATATAAATGACTTTCATGTAGCCATTGATAGGCAATATATTCAAAAGTAATACTAGTAAAAGAAGATCAGTGGAGTGGTCCCTTTGAATCTATACGTGTGTAGTTACGAGTCCTGGAGTGGCGTGAGATAAAAGTTAGCTAGAGAGAGTCCCCAGTTCCAATGGAAGCTATAATTAAGCGTCTACAGTCAAGCTAACAAGCATAGACCATCTCTACCTGCTTTCCTAGCAACTTGCAAGCTTGACTTGACTTACATACCTATCACAGAAGATCCTGATGAAATTCAGGACAGGAAATCACACTTACAATTGACTAGAGCATTTCATGACCGTTCAAATATTATTATATCAACCATTAATATCTGTGCAGTTACTTATGGAACGCGGAAACTCAAAAAGTCAATAGAAGTCAGACTAATATCGGAGACTGCGGTATGCGTGAGAAGAATGAGTCAGTTGTAGCTCTGCAACTTAACAGAGTAATACCGGAGACTGCGATATGTGTGAATGATGTGAAACAGAATGTTCAGTTACCAATAACCGTTACTGCTTGAAAATTCAAATCTGCTACGAAACCTTGTTAACAGTAGTTACACGTTTCTATATGATGAAAATTAAGGACATGCAAAGGAACTGTAGCTTAATTGTTAGATAAACTTCATTTTTCCTCGATGAACAAGACGTTTTCACCGATATAGACTTCGCCAATAGGTCACAGGCTTATTAATCACATGCAAGAATATGCACATAGATAATTCAAGAAGTAGCATAAGATAAGATGCAAAAAGTGGAAGAACGAGAAGGAGATCGATGACAGATAGACGGATCTATTTTTGAATTTCTTCCTGTTTTTTTTTCTTCTGCACTGCTCGGAAACTGCCGGTATCCTTTCAGATGTTGGAGAATGAGCAGAATGAGAGCAAAAGAGTGAAATAGCACCTGAAAGAGAATCCACGAACTCGCCATTGATGAAGAGCTTTGTGTACTTGATTTCTGGAATTTTGAAGCTAGCCTGCTCCGCTGTGTTTTCACTTGATTTGCTCCCCATTTCTCTCTCTCGCTAGCTTGGTGTTTTCGATGTCGCCTCTCTCCAGAGCAGGGGGAAAAGATCAGACCAAATGAGGATGCAGAAACCCACAAACGACAAGGGACATTCTTACACACATATATGCAGTAAGGCACTGCATACCCCAGCATTTATGTAACGTGACGCTTTGTTTGATTCCGCGGAAAAATACTCCCCTACCCAATTTTATACTTAATTTAAGTGTAATTTTTAGGAGTATTATATTTCCTTACGAACGTTATTTTACTATTTAAGAGAGGTGGTAATGGAATTTCAATTACCCTATAACTTATACTAATTGGTTGCCACTAGAGACCATCCAAGCAAGGGTAAAAACTTTTCTTAAATGAATGCGTTAAAACAAAACATTTCTCAATTGAAACTAATCTCAATTGAAACTAATCTTATTAAGAGCCGGTTAATAGTGGTGGTAAGGTCGTTATTCTAATCTCTGTCCAAAAAAAGGGTTTAAGGGTCTACTTTTAAAAAATTGTATTATAAGTCAAGTAGTTCGTATAACATGTGTAACGAATAAAGACATTGTCTGATACATCCTTTCGTGTATTAATTTAGAGAAAGTTTACAAGATTAATTTAAGAGTTTATTAATTTACAAATTACCTTCATTTTTTATAAAAATTTTTATTGTAAATTGATAAAAATATTTTTAGTGAATAAAATTTATTATTCTTGATTATATTATACATAGTTATTGAAATTTTAACTCTTAAACAATATTATATTTTAAATTATTTTGTATGCTTTTAGAATTATAGATACATATATTTTTTATCCAACATAGTAGTATTAACTTAAATTCTTATTTAATATATATTATTAATTATGTGATACATCTTTAGTTAAGAACACCATGTATTAAACTAACACGAGTATGTATTAGTTAGTAAGTGTTATGTAGTCTTTTCACATGTTAAGTAAGAGATAATCTTAGGTCAATTAATAAACTTTTAAAAAATATCCATTCAATTTTTTCATTAAATTTATCAATCTTCTACTCTAATAGATTCCACTCGAGTTGTTTATAAACTACGTGCTCTCAAGACTTTAAGTTTTTACTTTATGTATATTTATTTTTATTTTTCTAACCCAGTTAAAGCTATATAAAACCTCTAATTTTGGTGCTAATTAAGGTTAAGGTGTCATATCTAAAAAGTATATCATCTTATCATATCTAACAAAAACTTTGTATTGTTCATTAAAAGTGTTATAATGTTAATAAATAGTTAATTAAATTTTTTAAAAAATACATCATTAATAAAAAGATTTAGACCATAAAATTTATTGAAAAGGTAATTTAGTAATTAAAACTAAATATTACACACAATCTAAAATATTTAGATATGATACTGAGTCTCTTCATGTGCCCGATAGTTCATAGTTCTTCAGAATGTTTGGGAAAACATGAAAGGTAGTGTATTCCCATAGGGCATGAACTAAATATCTAAATACTTCAAATCCTTGTTTAGGAAAATCCCGTAAAAATATAATTTTATAATTTTTTGTTTATTTTTATCGTATATCATAACAGCGAATTATAGATTACTCGCCGTAAAATACATATATCAGCTCAAGAAATATAATTTATTTTTAAGATCAGAATTTCATAATAGTAGATAGTCCCGTGTCATGTCCCATGTGATATTTGGCGTGTAATGAATTTGAAAGGCAAATTTTGAGTCATGTGAGTGCAAGTTCAAACTACAAGCATAGGTCTGGAAGCGCAAATATTTTGTGCAGCGGGTCCGTACGTGAGATAGGTGTGGGACACTGATTTGTCAGTTCCAGTCAGCAGTTGATTGGATTGTTTTGTCTATTGAGCTGTCTTTTTACTATATTAACTTTAAATATTTGTAACTTTTAATATATAAGTCCAAAATGAAAAAAAATTATACCACTGTTCATCTAAATTCAAGCTCTTGTTGAAAAAAAATTATTTTTACATGTGTATGATGATACACTAAAATGATAATATGAATCATTAATTTTAATATTATGATTCATTAAAATTGATATTATCATTCATTAACTAATAAGTGGTAAATTAGATTACAAATTTTGGAACCGATAAAAAATCATTATTGTTTTGTAGTGTATTATTATTGTTGTATGGTGTATTTTAAACCTTATATGATGAATCATGTATTTTTCATACATACCAAATATTGTTTTGTGTTGATATTATGATTCATTAAAATTGATATTATGATTCATTAACTAATAAGTGATGAATTAAATAACACTCTGGAACTGATAAAAATCATTATTGTTGTTAGTGTATTGTTACTGTATTGTAATGTATTTTGAACCTTATATGGCGAATCATGTATTTTTCTTACATACCAAATATTGTTTGTGTTGTATTATTGTTTAAAATTTTTATTTTTATATGTTACTGATGATACACTAAAATTATGGTATGATTCATTAAATTTGATATTATGATTCATTGAAATTGGTATTATGATTCATTAACAAATAAGTGGTGGATTAGATAACAAACTTTGAAACATATCCTAAATCATTATTGTATTGTGGTGTATTATTAATGTTATATGGTGTATTTCAAACTGTATGTGGTGAATCATAAGTGTCGTTGATATATGTTGATATGTACATGTAACTAACATAAATTTTTAAACTTATCAACACATATCCATGATTGGTTTTGTTTTAAAGAGCTTGAATTTAGATAAACAATAGTGCAAATATTTTTTATTTTGGACTTATAGTTTAGAAGTTACAATCATTTATAGCAATCAAATATTGTTTTTTTTTTATTTTTTGGAAATCAGCGAGTGTGGGTTTGTTCCGACTCTCTCCTTCAATCTAATATTTATAATACTTAAAAGTGCTGACATGTATTTTCTTTTCCAGCGTGGCATGTGCCTACACCGAGTATGGAGTGGGCGTCCCGCACAATCGCTAGTCTGGTCTACAAGAAAGCAGCATGCCAATGCTGCTCTTTAATAAAATCGAAATGCCTTATATTAATCTGATTTTGCTATAAAAAGAATTGCTATGGAACTTGCTATCTCGGTGGGTAGCCATAGCATTTGTTTTGATTCAGTAGATAAGCATTTTGAGGACGTTCTCAATTTGGGAGATATTAGAAGGGATAATGCTAGTTGGGATGATATCTCCAAAGTTAGATACTTATTGTCTAATTTCTCTAGCATTGTAAGGGGTAATACTACTTCGTATGAAAATTACCCGGTTAGGCTAATTTGTAATATGGGTAATCCTCGGTTTGAAAGTACTCTGATCTGGATGGGGGAACATGTACCCCTAGTGTTATTACAGCATGTAAGTTAGATTTGGACCTAGCACGATGAGAGGGCTTTTGCTCCTTCAGTCTTGTTAGTTGATGCTTGTATTTTAATATATGGTGTTTCCATTAAAAAAAATTCTGATTTTGCTATCAATAAAGTTATTCTTACCGAAAAAGTAATATTTTAAACTGCAAATATTCCGAGTTTGATCACACTGGAGCGCCCATGTTAGCTCCTCTAGAGTAGAAACTTAGAGATTATTTATTCTGAGGAATCAGAAAATTAAATGTAGTACATTACAGTAAGTTTTTCTAATTCGATTATTCATCTCCTTGCACGTATATGACATTAACTCATTCTTCAATATTAATTGTCCGGTGCTCAAAGATCATTGACCAGTAGCAACTGAACAATAATGGGTAGCCATATATCGAAGACTAATGACCATTGAGCTAACGTTTATTTCCATTGACAAGCTAAAAATAAAAATCTTGGTTTACTACTTCTCCTAGTTCTTTAATTCCATTTCCTATGTGCTTTCTTAATTCTAGATTGTAACTTTATATCTAAATTAATCTAAAACCGGTCTCCCGTAAAATAGATTCTTACTAGCAATTTCTAATTAAATCCTAACTCTTATTGCGAATTTATTAATTAACTAGTAGCGTTCAAAATATATCTGGTTTTTAAGTCAGCTAATTAATCATGAGAAATTACCATCTCAAGTTTCACTGGTAGTATTTTTATGGTTTAATGAATGATTTAGTTCTCACTTATAAGCAGTCAAGCCAGAAAAACTCAAGCAATAATAAATCACAAGAGAATTTTACAATAAAACTACAATCTGTATAGAATTGTTTGAAAACACAAAAGGAAGAAGAAATCACAAACTAGGAATCCATAATAAACTAGAATTCTGAACAACTGCTTAGACATAGGAGACAAAGAAATAATCACAATGATAAAGTGATAAGAAAACATGATCTAATTGTTGTAGAACTGATGACGAATTCAGTCTCTGTCTTCTGCTCCCGTTTCCAAGTTGCTCTATGTTTTCTCTGTCTTCCTCTCTCTCCTTGACGGCTAGGGTTTCCTATTGTAATAATTGAAGATGATCGCTGATCTCGGATGATAAAATATATATATGTGTTCTCTACGAACTTAAGAAAACGATGCGCTGCGCCTTCCTTGCTGTGTCTGGGTGTGCGTCCGGGTCATATACCCGCACGTCCACTAGTACAAAACAGACCTATTGCAGCAGTTGTTTTGGGTCTATCGCAGCGGTTTTAGAACCGTTGTAATGAGGTGCGCTGCGATAGGGTCTTGACCTATCTCGGCGGTTATTGAACCGCTGCAGTAGGTTACCTATGACAGCGGTTCCTAGCTAACACCCGCTGCTATAGGTGGGCTTCAGGACAAAAAAAAAAAACCTATTGCAGCGGCTGTTAGCTAGGAACCACTGCCATAGGTATTTTTTTTAAAAAAAACAAAATTCTACTTCATCTTCTTCCTCGCGTAGCCATTCACCAGTTCAGAATCGGCGCAAAATGTGTTCCTTTTTCACTAGAGCAAGTTGCAAATTTACCGTGAGGCGCACAACATGTGTTCTCTAAACCTGTTACAAAAGTACCATGAGAAGAGAATACAGAGGTACAATCCTTGTTCCTTGTCCACTGACCAGAGTTGCAAAGTTACAGTAAAAGAGGTGTAGAGATGAGAAGAGAAAGAGGCACACAACATATATGTTCTTGTTCACCAGTTTGGGTTGTAATATTACCGCGTCAGAATATATAGGCAGAGGCGGGCATAGAGCATCTTGTTCAGCAGTTAGGGTTACAAAATTACCGAAGTAAAGATAAGTTTGAGTATATTACCATGAGGGAAGAGAAGAATAATCAATGGGTGAAAAGAAGAAGAGAGCGCAGAGCATATGCGTACCTTGTTCGCCTTTAACCGTGAGTGAAGAGAGCGTAGAGCTTGTTCACCAGAAGAAGAGAGCGTAAAATTAATGTGAGTTATGAGAGGAGAAACTTTTATATTAAAATAAAATGTCTATTATCGCGGTTCCTAGTAACAACCGCTGCAATAGGCTTAAAATAAACCGGGAAAGTGAAAATTTTTAAAAGAATAACCGGGAAAAATAAGTCTACTGCAGCGGTTGTTATAGGAACAGCTGCGATAGATTGCTAATTTTTTTTTTGAAAAAAGTACCTACCTACCGCAGCGGTTCCTAGCTAACAACCGCTGCGGTAGGTGATCTGAAAATTTTAAAACGTCCTATTTCAGCGGTTCCTCTTACAACCGCTGCAATAGGGGCTCCGCGGTAGGCCTGTTTTGTACTAGTAGTCTCATGAAAGTCATCCCATGTGACAGAAGTTTGGCATGGTCCGGGTTCGTGTCAGGATTAAAAACCCGGTCCAACTTGTCTCATGTCCGGACGAGAAGATCCGTGTCGGAATTTGGACGCTCGGCTAGACAGAAATATGATTCGCGTTCCTCTTAGTCTGGTCTGGGTTTATTTCCAAGATGTAGACTCGGACCAAGATCCAAAATAGGCAGAATGTTATGCTCTGGTGTGGTCCGGGTCTATAGATCTAGACAAAGACCACCGAACCCAAAATGAACCAGGATGAATGTTTTGACTCCCGTTTGGTCCCGTCTTGGCTGTTAACATTTTGGAATGCATTTCCAGACCTTTTCTTCAGTATTTTCACCTGTTTAAGCATAAAACCACAAGTAAGGGAAGTTATTCACATATAACATAATTTAACACATAAGTAAGGGAATTTATCACATAATATACTAAAATAGTAATCAAGTCAAACATAAAAATTTGTATATATTCCGCACTTTCACTAGGTAATGTTTGGGAGGACAAAGGATATTTGATGGGGGTGGTGTCAAACGGATGCCTTTCTAGAAGTTGCAATGGACTCCTCTCGGCATGCAAGCAATCCCTCAACTAAAGATACGGATGTCATCCAAGTATGGGTTGATGGTAGTAGTAGTTCATGTCAGTTCGAGGTTGAAGCCATATGTAAAACTAACGAAGGGAAGATCTTGGCAGCTGGGTTTTACCATGGCAATGAAGTAGCATCACCGGCTTGGGTTGAGGCACAAGCTTTGATTTTTGGTCTTTAATGTGCTAAGAAAGCTTGGAAAGATGAACCTTTGTATATTTTTATTTTGGAAACCTAACATTGATTATCTTAATAGTAATGGTAGTGGTGTGGTAATGGAGGAAGTAGGGTGGGTTTTGATAAGTTTTTTGTGATGTGATATTTTTTAGTATTGTGCAGATATGTAGGTAGGAAGGAAAATATGGCTTCCCATTGGTTAGAATACCAAGGTATGGTTGCAAATGATGGAAAAATGTGGTTTAGTGATGTACCAAAATATATTTTATTGTTCCTAATCTAATGTTAATGATATGTTTTAAACAAATATATATAAAAATTAGGATGCAATTAGTGTTACAATGAGCTAGTGCGACTTAAAAGAAAGTCAAGATAGTCGTGACTCGTATATGAAGCGCTAAAATGTGTGTGTGTTTTTTCTAAAGAATATTGTACATTTTTCAGGTAAATAAAGATTCTTCTTTGGCAAGTAATTTTTAAGGTAAACAAACTCGACGTGGGTAGGGGGAGACAAAGATAAAATTAGAAGGGACCTCAACTGGATAAACAATTCGAAAAAGCATGCTCTCCCTAGGCCAGAGCTCATGTCCTCGCTATTTCTTGTCTTTCTTCGGGCTCCTCCTTATTCCTTAATCGTCTTCGTTTCCCTGGCCGAGTTGTTACCTAATAATCTGCTCTATTGATGATGACTTCTTTTGTTTTAGTTTGGTCATGGTTCATCTTTGTTATATATGGGTCTTGTGGATACAATGCTATTTTTGTTGGTTTATTATTGATATTTATAGACAGTACATTCAATCTAGCGGAGCCTTTTGGTTTTCCAGTGATGGTGTAAAGGAGGTGCCGACATCTCTTGATACCCCTAAGGTTAATACACATGATTAAGGATTAATCATTGAGTTAGGAAGACTAATGAGTCTTAATAAATTAAGGGAAATGAAACTTTAAACATATTTATATAAATAAATATACATAGTTCAAGAAGGTCATTAAACCTTACATAAAATAATGGACTAATGTAAGAGTAATTATAAGGAAAAATCAACTAATAAAGTTGACGTAACATGTACCATAGCATTACATGAATTAAGAACACCAATATCATGAGTGAATCAAAGAATATACTTTAACTAGTCACAATGAATGGTAAAGTATACCAATCACTCAAAAAGACAAATAAACACACTTTAGGATAAGGTAATTATGTTGGTCACAAACTAACACATGAAATAAGTCCTAATGTACAATATACAAGTTCATAACATTATATCACTTATAATATAATTAACCAAGTTGTGACCAAAACACCCTTAAATATCTCCTTAAGGTGGAAATTCTAAGGGGAGGCAAGTGGCAAAGTGCCACCTTGCACATTAGGAAGATATTTCATTAAATCTACTAGTCACACTTGGATGACTCATTACTTCATTCATCTTAACAAAGCAAAATATCTCTCTCACTCATCCTTCCTCCTCTCTCTTGGCCGAGCAGCAACTTCATCCTCTTCCTTGAGCTTTCTTCTTCCTTTGCTTTCTTTATTCAAGAATACAACAATGGTGGATTAAACCCACCTCACCTTTCTTCTCAAATCTTCTTCTTTTCTTCATCAACAACTCAAGAGAAACACCAACACACCTTCTCCTTGATTTAGTGATGGTTTCCTAGAGTTTTGGAGTCCGAATTTCAGTAAAAAAAGGCATGGGAAGAGCTTAGCAAAGATTCATCAAGCTTGAGGTATAAAAAGGTGCTCTAAGTTTCCATCTTTCCCTTGGATTAATTATGGCCGAAAATCTGCCACTACTTACGCTCTTTTTATTCCTCTTTTCTCACACAAAGTGAAGTTTCTTCTACTCCTTTTGTTGGCCAAAATTCCAAGGAGAAACAACACTCCAAAGGTGACTTCAAGGGTAAGTCATAAATCAAGGTTTTAGTGCTTAAGCTATGTTTTATGTATAGATCTATACAAGGTATAATCTTTCACCTATTTATCTATAGTTGGCCGAATTTCGGGCAAAAATCTCCATTAATGAGCTCTAAAGGTAAACTCCATTCTTAGTGCACATTTGGTGCTTTAAGCCTTAGGCTTTCCTTTGATATTGTTTAAGGTGTTTAAAGACCATAAATTTACTCCTTTATATTCTGACTATCATGGCCGAAAGTTGGAGTCCATGTTGGTGGCCCAGGATCAAAGGAGAAACAAGTCACAATCTACCTTAAGTAAAGGGTAAGTGTAGCCCTAAAACTCTAGAGCTCTAATCTTTCAGTTAAGCTTTAGATCTGTTAAAAAATCTAAATTACACCCTTATACCATATGTTTATAGGGCTGAAAATACAAGTGCTAAACATAGCTTAGAGCATAAAAGGGGTAAGTTCTACCTTAAGTCCCGTTTTGGTGTTTTAAAGTTGATTAACTATGGGAATTAATTCAAGCCGTGGGGAATTGTTAAAATGGTCTAATATGACCTAACTTAAGACATAAGATTATACTAACATGATTGGTAATGTCTATCAAGGACTTAAGGACTTAAATGTCATATTAACATAAGTTTAAGTGGTTTTATGTAATTTGTAAACTTTGGGAAGCTTGGGAATTATTATTGCCGAAGCTAACCGTTGTTTTATGGTTATTTTATGCTTATTGGAGGTTTATTTTATGGCTTGTATTATGGCCACAAGTTTAAGTTAAGTTTATGAGCTTTATGGTGTTTTAAGGTTTATAAGAGTTAACAACTTCATGGTATTATGTTAGGTGTGTTATATGCTATTAATGGACTATTAAGCTTCTTATAAACACCTTAAAAAGTTGGTGTGAGGATACCTACGTGTAGACACCAAAAATTCTCACCCCATAAAGCAAATTCTGAAATAATAAGAGGGGTCGTCGCCTTTCTTTTTCCAAAACATATTAACGTGTGCTAAGACGAAACCATCATTTTATAATCTTTTTCAAAACATTTCAGAAAAACACGATTCTTCGAAAATGAATTTCCATCGACAGTCCAGTTTCAAGGTCGTCCCCTTTTGATTCACTTATTTTACTATTTTTTTATTTTATTTTTAATCATCTATTCACTTTTTTCTTATATTTTATTTTATTCTACTATTAGCATTAGTGTTTTTATTTTCATTTCTATTTATACCACTCATTTTCATCTTTCAAACCCAATCCACACTTGGTTGAAATCTGGCCTAACCCAATTTCTTAAACCCACTCTATTTTCAACCCATGGCTTCAAGAAGCCCACATTAAACCCAACCCACCTCCTAAACCCTAGAATCCACCCTTCTCATTATAGATAACAAGAAACCCTACAGTGGACAGGAGATCCTCGTTTTTACTATAGCCGCTCCCTGACTCTCACATTTTTTTTCCTCACTCCCGATCGATCTGTCGGCCTCAAACCCAAAAAACCCGAAATGGCACCCGCCTCCATTCTCTGGAAAACCCAGCACCATCATCTTCTTCACCGGTTTTCGAACTTCAATCCATAGAAGCACCAACTTCGATCTTCTTCTCCTATCTCTCGTTCATCCGTTCTCCTTCTTCCTCCATCTTCAAACGACAACAACAAAAAAAAACCTTCGAGTGCCTCGCCTGAACTTTCTTCGAGTTCACCGTCTTTGCTCATCAGAAAAGCTCCACATATAACTCTTCCCTGTTCATAATTTCCTGATTCTTGTCCTCCACATTTCGAACTCCCGGTATTAGAAAACAAAGAACCCAGAAACACAATTTACGCTTAAAAGCTCTGTTCCTCTAAAAAACCACCACGAAACCGATGTTCATTGAGGAATCTCTTTGAATCTCATCAACTCCGGCCGTCATACCCATTTTCGGCCCTCTGGGTTTTGTGCCGCTAAATCACCGAATATTTCATCCCTGTTGGCACATTTTTGACCTGGGCGTTTATCTCTTGGACTCTCGCACACTCCCTTCCCGGCCTTGGGGACAAGTGCGAAGAGGATCACGATGGGGTTGACGATGGTAATGCCTCTGTTCGTAGAAATCCCTGGATATTCGACGTTCTCTGTAAATCTGCTGCAACTGGTGACTGTTTCTGAAGTTCTTCTGGTCTGATTTCTCTTTTCCCTTTATATCATCGTCATCGTGGGAGGTAGACGCTTCCTTATTCTGTTTGGTTTGATCTCGATAGTTTTGGATTCTGTCCGACCCTAGTCAACGAGTGCAGGTTCATTTTTAATACGCTATTATCGGTTAGCTCTGGGGTGGACTGTGTTGATCCATGGCCTGACGGAGTGGCTTGGACTTTGCGCTATTGCATAGTTTAGACTTGGGTTTCGCGGTTTAATTCCATTCCGATGGCTGATTATTCATGGGTTTGTTGTTGATTACTTTTTATGATTTGGCCCTTGAGATGTATGCTTAATTTAGGCCAAACTTCTGCTGCTTTAATCGGTTCTGATGGCTGATTATTCATGGGTCTGTTATTCATTATTTTTGATAGTTTGGCCCTCGTGTTGCCTTGCTTAATTCAGGCCAAATTTATGTTGTTTATTCGTTGTGATGGCCCCTTTACTCATGGGTCCGTCGGTACATATTGGATATTGTTGGGTTTGCTTGACTTGGGATCGTTCTTGCTGGACTTGCGGCTCTACTTTGATTGTGCAAATACCCTTGCGCTTTAGGCCTACCTCTATGGGTTTGGATCTTCGAGCTTGGCTTCATCTGTTGCGCATCATACTGCCTTTTTTTCAATTCCAGTACTGTTTATTGTCCCTTTCGCATTGCCAACAGATCCAGTCTGTTCACTATACATACCTCGTTACTTGACCGAAACATTGATATGTTATATTATATCTGATCAGTTCTGTGAATCGCTGGTTTTGTCTGGTTATAAAACCAATTATATTTCACGGGTTTAATTGCGTCATCCTCCAACAAAATTCTGCTGCTGCCTACAGACGTTGGATTGGGTTTGTATGGCAATTTCAAATATTGCTCATTCATGTTATGCGCTTGGAAGCTGATGTGTTTTGGACCTCCACCCTTTCCGGCCTTTGAAAGTTTATATTAATGTCTGCTGATTTATCTTGAGTATAGTGAACATGGGGCAATTTTGTTGAGAAATTGTTCGTTATAGTACTTGTCGGCCTTTGATAACTTGATATGAGCTAGACCCTCATTCTTATTCATAAGACTTTCTTTCACTGCTGATATTCAACTTGGGTCCTGCCCGTTTTGGACCTGTTGTCTCTTGTAGTTTGGACTTAATTTCATCTTACTGTACACTGCACATTCGTTGCTTAATTCGGCTTGTTTGTCACCTTCGGTTGCATGTTTTGGTCGAGGTATATACAATTGGATATGGGCTGCGCTGGTTAGACTTGCGGCTCAACTTGGGATCATGGAAATTACGCTTTGGGTCTACCTTCTATGGGTTTGGAAATTCTATCTCTAGATCGTTACTATGATCCACTTGCCTTTGATATTTAATTGTCCCTTGCGCATTGATTTGGTTTGGAAACTGGTTTGAGACTAGCATGACTTGACCCTCGCGCTTAGATAAGAGCATGAATTGAGTTATAGTTGCCCCATGCTATAATTGTTAAGACAAATCACTCACTAGTACATAAATGGTCTATCGCAGCGCCCCTACCGCAGCGGTTGTAAAAACAACCGCTGCGCTAGGGTCGTTTAAAAAAAAAACAACTCTATCGCAGCGGTTGTTAGTAACAACCGCTGCGCTAGGGTCGTTTAAAAAAAAACAACTCTATCGCATCGCGGTTCCTACTAAGAACCGCTGAGATAGGTCTTTTTTACAGACCTATCTCAGCGGTTCTTAGTAGGAACCGCTGCGATAGAGCTCTTATATTTCCCCCAAATCGCTCCAGTTCATCTTCTCCTCTCATTCTCTTCTCTGTAATCGCGAGAACGAAGACGAAGAACGACGGCGATTCTCACGACGCCTGCGACTCCGCCACCACCGCCACCTTCTCCTTCCGCGCGCGCCACCGCCGTCGCCGTCGCCGTTGCCCTCGCCGTCCCAAGTCGTCCAGGTCGCAGGCGTCGTACGTGGGTGCTGCGCGAACCCTAGGTTCGAATCCGATTTCTAACTTCGAAATTATGTTAATTATTGTCTTGTTGATTGAATAACTTGTTGTAATATAGTTATTGATTGTTAGTTTAGTTGTGTGTGCATAATTTGAATATAGATAGATTATTGAACAAGTATAAATAGTTGTGCATATAAGGTGTTCGATAAAATGCCTGAGTTGATATTTTTGTTGTTTGTGCCCTCTGCATACAACCCAAAGTTGTAAAAAACGGTACGGGAAAATTGCGTCACAATTACAATGATGCTAGTGATAATGCATCCTTGTTTCTTCAGTAATATATTACTAGAGATTATTTTTGGAAAAAGCTACTAATGTTCGATAAGTAAGTTATGTATCAATATTTCTTCCGCTGGACTTGACCTGAAACATAATCAAACATGATATCAAGTTGGTCATTTAGGAGTCGCGTTGAAATGATCAGCCTGAAGACAACCGAGTACAAACATGTTTTGATCCTAAGATAATTATCTTATGTAGGTGACAAAGCTACTTTAATTAATTAGTTGCTGGATCTTTTCTTTGATTGTGAAAATATTTATATATATATATCTGTGTGTAGAAAAGGCCAAATCCAGCTATTTGATGGAGAGTCACAGCTTCTCACGTCCTCCATGTCTAACATTTTACAAAAATGAAATAAACAAGTACACTCGATAAAAAAATATAGTTTGTTCCTGGCAATGTTTGTTAAAATAGGGAACTTTATTAAAAGATATTTTTTATTAGTTTAATTTATAAGTTACTAATAAATCATCTTAATTAATTTTTAAAAAAATATACTTTTTATTAGTTAAGTTCATAGCTATAAGTTATCTTAATTAATTTTTATGGAATTTGCAGTGACTATATTTTTACAGTCACCAATTCAGTCACACTCTCTAATCTCATTAAATTAATAATGTATTTTATACGACCATAATGGAGACAAAAACGATGATACATTTTTTCCTCATATACGTGCTTAATATGATAATGCTTATAGTAATGGATTTCTTGCCCCCCCTAATATTATTACCTTGCTTCACCGCTGTCTACAGTAATTGGGGTGGTCTCTGTGTCTCTTTCTTCCTCATTGCTTCTGTTGTGCAGCATGAGCTGAAAGGTAATAATATCATCTATCTTTTTTCTCTTTTTTATTTTCTTAATATGATAATGCTTATAATAATGGATTTCTTGCCCCCCCTAATATTATTTCCTTGCTTCCCGCTGTCTGCAGTAATTGGGGTGGTCTGTACTTCTTCTTCCTTATTTATTCTGCTGTGAAGTAAGAGTGAAAAGGTAACATCTTCATCTATGTTTTCTCTTTGTTTGTTTAATTAATTATTGCGAAAAGTGGTTGTGGTTAATATTGAGTGATTGCGAATGGTTGCTGCCAATTGTGGAATTTATTTGTCGTGGTAAATAAGATGTTGGTGAATGCTTAATGATAAGCATGGGATTAACACGATTACGCAAAGGTCATGCCGAATTTTTTCTAGAATCGTAATAGTCTTATTAATTAATTTTATTTGTTATTTGTGTATAACAATCTTTACTTTTCTTTGTCAGGTCTTCTGAATCTGCTATTGGATTTGTACCAGTACTTTCCCAGCCCATCACCAAAGCAGTGTCCTAGCTTCCCCCTCTGTACAACCTTAAAACAAGTAAGTAATTAAACTTTATTTTTTGTTTTAATAATGCAATGATTTGTTGAAGTTAAATTAAATGTGTTAGAATTGTTAGAATAAGGCTAGATTAGTTACGTTGAAGTTAGAGTACTTAGGCTACGTTAGTTAGGTTGTAACCATAGAGTAGTGCTGAGTTTGGTTGCAACCGTACATCCAGTAGAAACATGCTCCATATATAAATGCAGACGAAACTGAAAGACAAATCAATCTAAACATTGTTTTGTTTTCACATATAGAATGGAGCGTGACTGGATGTACGGTTATCGAGGGGATAACTATTTTGATGAGAAGCTGAAAGAATTTCTCAAAGCGGCAGTGCAACACAAGGACATAACAAAGGCGGACAAGATTTCATGTCCTTGTGTTGACTGTGGGGTCGTAAGGAAATATGAAGACATTGAGGAAATTAGATTTCATCTTAAGTCCCGTGGATTCATGCCACATTACAGAAGATGGAATTTTCATGGAGAAACTGTTGCAGCTAGTGCTTCAACATCATCAAGTGCTCATGATCCACGTTACGCAAGTACCGCCCATACCTTCAATACCATCAATGAGTCGGTACCGTTAAGTGATTCAGGATTCGATGACAGCGTGACCACTCACCATGATGAACAAATGGATGAAATGTTAGAAAATGTTGCCGATACTTTTGTCGATAAGCCGGAAGAGTATCAAAGATTGTTGGACGCATCAAAGACACCTTTGTACCCTTCATGCGTTAAATACACAAAATTGACTGCTGTACTTAATTTGTTCAACTTAAAGGGGAAATATGGAGTTGGTGACAAGTGTTTCACGTCATTTCTAGAGCTGATACATGATATGCTTCCTGATGAGAATGGTCTTCCTACATCCACCTACGAGGCAAAGAAATGGATGTGTCCAATGGGGGTTGAATATAAAAAGATTCATGCTTGCCCAAATAACTGTGTGCTTTATAGGGGTGAATACGAACATCTAGACAAGTGTCCTAAATGTTTGTTGTCCCGGTACAAGGACAAGGATGAGGATTCCTCCTTTCAGAAAAAAAATCGTCCAGTTAAATTATTGTGGTACTTGCCGATAATTCCTAGATTCAAACGGTTGTTTGCCAACCCGAAAGATGCGAAGAACTTACGATGGCACGCGGAAGGTAGAAAAATTGATGAAAAATTAAGACATCCTGCAGACGGACCTCAGTGGAGAAATATCAACAGAAAATTCAAACATCATTTTGGGGATGAGGATAGGAATCTGAGACTTGGATTGTGTACCGATGGGATGAACCCGTATGGCACGTTGAGCAGTCAGCACAGCACTTGGCCGGTGCTACTAGTGATCTATAATTTACCGTCATGGTTGTGCATGAAACGAAAATACATTATGTTATCACTCCTAATTTCCGGTCCAAAGCAACCTGGTCATAACATTGACGTATATCTTGCACCACTGATCGACGATCTGAAGTTGTTGTGGAATGAAGGGACAGTGGTATATGATGCTCATGCGAAAGAAAATTTCACACTGAAGGCGATGTTGTTCTGTACTGTTAACGACTTTCCTGCCTATGGGAACTTGTCAGGATACTCGGTGAAAGGATTCAAAGCGTGTCCGGTATGTGAGGATGACACATGTTCAGATCGTCTGAAGCACTGCGGCAAAAATGTTTATATGTGTCATCGACGGTTTCTTCCAGTAGACCATCCTTACCGTTCGAGAAAGCGAAAGCTGTTCAACAATGAGCCCGAGACTCGTGTGGCTCGTCTGCCTTTGAATTCAGAGGAAGTGTATGCAAAGGTAAAAGACATTGAAAATGTCTTTGGAAACACATCCAAGCCGCCGAAGAACATTTGGAAAAAATGTTCCATTTTTTGGGATCTGCCGTATTGGCGGCATCTGCCTGTTCGACATTGTTTGGATATCATGCACATTGTGAAGAACGTCGGTGAGGCAGTGTGTGGTACTTTGCTCAACATACCCGGCAAGACGAAAGACGGATTGAAGGTGAGGAGAGATATGCAAGAGTTGCGCATACGGAAAGAACTACACCCAATAGAGGATGAGAAGCGAACATATCTACCTCCTGCGTGTTATACCCTCTCTAAGAGTGAAAAATTAAGTTTTTGCAAGTGTTTGCACACATTGAAGGTACCATCTGGGTACTCTTCAAACTGGAAGAACCTAGTTTCTATGAAGGATTTGAAACTGTTAGGCATGAAATCTCATGATTATCATGTGTTAATGTTGCATCTTCTTCCAGTTGCAATACGAGGGATATTACCAGAAAATGTCAGAAATGCTATAACTCGATTATGTTTCTTCTTCAACGCTGTCTGCTGCAAGGCAATTGACTCAGACACCCTCGATGATCTGCAACATGAAATTGTTGTGACAATATGCCAGCTTGAGATTTATTTCCCACCATCTTTCTTCGACATAATGGTGCATTTAGTAGTGCATATTGTCCGAGAGATCAAATATTGTGGTCCGGTTTACTTACGTTACATGTATCCTTTCGAACGATATATGGGGATTCTGAAGGGTAGAATGAAAAACAGATATAGACCAGAAGGCAGTATCATCGAAGCAACAGTGACTGAGGAAGTCACAGAATTCGTAACAAGTTATTTGAACGATGCAGAGTCAATTGGTATTCCCAAACCACGTCACCATGGTAGATTTGAGGGTAAAGGAGTTATTGGCAAAAAGGTTGTTCGTATCTCTCGTGATCTTATTAATCAGGCACATTTGTTTGTACTACAACACCTTGAGGTTGTTGAACCCTACTTCGATATTCACATTGCTGAGTTGAGTCGACAAAACCCTACCAAAAACCGTATCTGGCTTAAAAAAGAACAAAATCGAGTATTCGTCCAATGGTTTAAGGAATATGTGTTTAAGCAAGCTTCATTGAACCCCGAAGATGTCAGTGAAGAAATCAGATGTCTAGCTGTTGGTTCTGGAACAGATGTTGTATCGTTTGAAGGGTATGACATTAATGGATGCACATACTACACTGCACGCCAAGATGCTAAATCAATACATCAGAACAGTGGGGTAAAAATTGAAGCATCGGTGACTGAATATGGTCTAGGTAACCAGGTTCAACCAATGAGCAGTAGTAGTTGGTATTATGGTGTGATAGAGGACATATGGGAACTAAACTATCACATTGATTCGTTTCTATTGTTCCGCTGCAATTGGGTGGACAACCGACATGGACTCCAAAATGATAAAGGACTTATTTTGGTTGATCTTTCACGTGTTACAACTAATAAGGAAGATCAGTTTGTGTTGGGTAAAGACTGTGACCAGGTCTTTTATGTTGAAGACCCAAAAGCTAGTAGATGGCATGTTGTTCTTCCAGGGAGAAGACCGGTGTTGTTTGAGGATGAAAACAACGACGATGATGATAATGAGATGATAGATGAACCTGTATCGTTGCATACAGGGTTGCATGATTCAACTGATGATTTACAAAATGATGATGTTCAGACCATCTACGCTCGATCAGACCATAATGAGGGGGTTTGGGTAGAAAACAGATCATGATATATGTTACTATGTCTAGGTAACACCATTGGTTGAAAGTACATTATATAATTCGTATTATTGTTGTTTATTTTTGCAATTATACATCGTTCCATGAATTGTTTTATGTTTTTTTTGCAATTATACATCGTTCCATGAATATTGATCTAATGTGTGTGTGTTTTTTTCCTCAGTGGATGATGATCCTATAGACAGCTGCTCCTGACTGGGGATAGTAGACCGGCAAAACGCACCACACGAGGTGGTAAAAAGAAATCAAAGAAAGCAGACGTAGAGACCACCCCACAGGACCGAGACAGCAGGTCCTTCACAGGAAGGACAGGAGATACAAGTTGCTCCTCCCCCACTCAAGAAACCCAAAAAACGAGGGGCAACCCGTGGGCTGAAAGCAAATAGAGGCCCCCCGACAAAGCCTTTGGAGTTCAATGAATTTAATCAGCCCACCGGTACCTGGAAAAATGATTACACTGCTCTAGCCAGGCATTTGGTGAGTACATATTTCAATATAAACCACAATTGGAAGCAAGTGCCTCAGGCGTTGAAGGAGCAGATATTTGAACGTCTCAAGGTATTTGTTACACTTAATAGTTTGTTTTTAGATTTATATAGTTATTTTTTTACACTAATCCATTTTTTTTGTGCATATAGGACCGATTCTGTATAGATCCATCTCTGAAGGATGATGTGATGAAGGGGATTGCCACACAATTCAAAGACTTCAGATCTCTGCTCACGAGGCAGTACATTTACTGTGAGGAGCCCGCAGAGATAGAGGAGGCAGAAGGTGAAGATGTGGATGATCGGAGACCACCGTGGCAAAAATACGATGGTATTACTGAAGAGCAGTGGAATGAGTTTGTTGCGAAGCGTCTGACCCCTGAGTTCAAGGTGAGTTTAACACTAGTAGTTGTTCTTTTGTATGATAAATGTTTAAAGTGTCCTTACAGTTCATTTGGTTAATTCGTCTTTTTCATATATTATTTGCATAATTTGTCTTTTCATACTTATATGTAGGCTATACGTGAGAAACAACAACAAAATGCAAAAAAAAATCGTTACCCCCATCACATGGGGAGTACAAGTATTGCTCAGCGTGTGCCGCAGTGGGAGAAAGAGGGGTTGCTGCCAGCTGGCTCGAATGTCAGCGAACGAAGGATGAAGGTTTGGGACTTAAGTCGACGGAAGAAACCTTCAAATCCGGCGGCACCTGCTGAGTATGATGACGCCACGAGAGAGGTCATCAACCAAATGGTAAGTGATTTTTAGTTTAAAAAATGTTTATTATATTTAGAGTAACAATAGCAGTTAAATAAACCGAAGAATCCTTATTGACTTATTAAACTCCATAACAGGAAGAGTTAAGCTCCCAGATCACCCAGGGCTCTTGGCAGCCCGTTAGGCAGGATGATCCACTTTCCCGCGCTCTCGGGAAGAAGGATCATCCGGGTCGTGCAGTAGGCTTTGGCGGTCATGTCGGTATACGCCAAGCCTTCGGGAATCCTGGGTCGAGACACTGCTGGAGGGACATTTCATATGAGGAGCACTTACGCCAGAATGCGGAGCTCGAGCAGCGACTACGAAATGAGTTTCAGCAGTCATCGCTCAAGCTATGGAGATGATCGTCTGAGAGGAGTCAGGAGGTTTCTAGACCGCCAGATCAGCCACAAGCATCAGAGCCCGCAGCAGTGCCTCCCAGTAGTGTTCACTCCGTCAACCCATTTCCATATTCATCTCTCAAGGTTAGAACAACATGTTAACTACAAATACAAAAAAAAACAAATTATACAATTGTTTATGCATCTAAAATCTTTAATTTTGAAAATTTAGCAACCAATTGACTGCACATTGCTCCAAGTGATTGGCGTTGACGAAGTCGAAGTAGGGTGGGGAAAACTTTTCAAGTCTTGTGCTGGAGACACCGTGAGGAATACAGCGCTCCGAGAGTACCATGGCCGGGTGCTTGTTGAAGGTTACGCGCCTGCTTACGCGGATTGTCAGATACCGGTGCCCAGTGCAGACATATCCACCCTTCGTCAAGCTGAATCCAATGCAGTACAGTGGCCCTGTAGATTGATTAGGCTTGGGGAGCAGCAGGTAACCCCATGAAAAAACTTATTCTTTAACATATCCTAGAGTAGAAACATATACTTATTAAATTAATATATTAGGAACACATTCAATCAAATTCTGATAAGGCAAAAGGAAAGAGAGTTGTTGTTCCACCAGCTAATCCTTCGATGGCATCCGCGACTAGAGTTGTGATGAGATCGAATTTGCTACAACCGGCGGTTCTGAATGCCTTACCCCCCATGCTGAAACTGTTACACTCCACACTACTGATGACGCCGCCAGGAAGAGATTCGGTTACAATGGAACCAAGACCGGATCTTTTTCACTACAGAGGCGCTCAGAGTTTTGAAATCTATCTTACTGATTTTGTGGAGTTGTTCACGAAGGATTGGTTGAGTGCGTCGATTCTCAAATCGGCTTGCATGTGAGTAATTAGCAAATGTTGTACACATTTTACTCTGTATATTTGAAAATTAAATTCATAATATTTGTTTCTTTATATTGTGCAGGTTTATTGATGACAAGGCGGTCCAAGTACATGAGAATAGTAGTTTCGGGTTCCTATGCCCTGACTACTGTTCCGAAGCTAATATGGGATCTGACCCCCAAGCGTTGGTCCAGTACTTGTCGAATGTGATACATGCTGTGCAGTTACAGATAAATCTTACATCATGCTGCCTCTTCATCAAGGGTAAGAATTTTATCTAATGTTAAGTTAGTTTAAAAATTATGATATTTGTATTATGTAATTGATTGAATTAAGTTCTGCCTGTATTGTAATCTATGAACAGCCGACACTGGTCTTTGCTCGTTCTATGTATAAAAAGCCCAAGAGTCCTGCAGCTTGACTCAGCATCTCTGCGTCCCAAGAGGCCACTTATATATAACATGTTGATGAGGTGATGAATTTACTTAACTTGATTAATTATCAATTTTTAGTTATTTCTTAATCATCCAGTTGATAACTTTTACTTTTTCTGTGCGTATGAATTCTAGTGCCTTTGTATCTGTAATGACGCAAGTCCGAGGAGAGAGACTTAAGAAGATTCCGTGGAATGTAGTCAAGGTATTTTTGTAGTCCTTATTCAAATTTTGTAATATGTTCATTAGTTTAAAATAGGAACAGTATTATAATTTATGTGTTAAATCGATTTTGAATATGTACGTATATACATGTGCAGTGTCCACAGCAGCCGGGAGGTTCGGAATGTGGCTACTATGTCATTCGGTTTATGAGTGACTTGATAGCGGGACCGAGACTCTTGCCAGAGAAGTCTCTAGACCTGGTAAGTAGCATTCTCGAAATATTTTGGTTTTGTAGATAATTTTTAACATTGATTCTTAAACTCAAAGTATTATTAGCAACTAATCATATTTCTTTTTGTTTAATTCCAAGGCTTTTGAAGAGTTGGTAGACGGTTACAACGAAGGACATATAACCGAGGTGCTCGAAGAATGGGCAGAATTCATGAGCGTTAATGTAGGTTGCTTCTAGGGTTTGGTAGGATTGAGTAGGATGATTTTGAAATTCTCATGAAACAATTGTCGTTTCTGTAAAGATTTTGTTGATTATTAATTTGGTGAAATTTGTAAATGTAAGTGGATTATTGCCCGTAGATAGTTTTGGTGGCAATTTATATGGTGAAATGGTTGATCTAATGCCCCACTGTGGTGGCATTGTTTTTGCTATATCTTCACAGGTTTGATTGATTTTGTGTGTGTGGTAGAATTGTAGGCTGGAATGGAAAAAAAAAAAAAACCTATTGCAGCGGTTCTTAATAAGAACCGCTGCGATAGGTGGTTTTTTTTTTAAAAAAAAGGTCTATCGCAGCGGTTCTTATTAACAACCGCTGCGATAGGTGGTTTTTTTTTTAAAAAAAAAAGGTCTAACACAGCGGTTCTTACTAAAAACCGCTGCGATAGAGTACCTACCGCAGCGGTTCTACAACCGCTGCGGTAGAGTTTTCACCTAGCGCAGCAGCACCCATCGCAGCGGTTTTCAACCGCTGCCATAGGTACCAAACAACCGCTGCGGTAGGTCCTTTTCCTACTAGTGACTCATTGGTTGGATGGTAACTTATTAATTTTTCATCTTAGAGGGAAATGATATAAACCCCTTCTAGGTATGATCCCACATGACTCACAACTCCACCTCTTTGACACTACACTTTGTTTGAGTCATAATCTAAGATGATGAATTAATTTGAGTAGCAACCCCAATGCTTGGTTTATCTTACAATTCTTAGCATTTGTTGGCAGCTTGAAACTCTTTTCTATGTTCTCGGTTGGGGTGTGGGAGATGATTAAATTGCCCCCTTTCCTCCCATTGAGAGGGGCCGTATGATCCCATTGCACACATCCCAACCTCCCTCCGTTCTCTTGACTGATGTATTGTGCCTCTCTTGGTTG
The DNA here is from genome assembly GCA_023374045.1 of Limonium bicolor. Classification (NCBI taxonomy): domain Eukaryota; kingdom Viridiplantae; phylum Streptophyta; class Magnoliopsida; order Caryophyllales; family Plumbaginaceae; genus Limonium; species Limonium bicolor. Next base: position 260,787,476 of record CM041780.1, read on the forward strand.
TGTTTCTTTGACATGTACCTAATGCTTGTGGAACGGGAAACTACTCTAAGACTAAGCAACGGATCGTGGCTTGCTACTCGGGGTCTCCGCTTCAAACACATGTAACGGTTGGTGCACTTCTTGCTGATCCTGTCAGCTCAAGTGAGGCGGCGTCGATGCGACCCCCCATAGCAGCTTTTTAATTAAGCTTGTTATCTATGTTTGTATTAATTTGTAATTTGTTTATTGTTCTTATTTTTGGTTGTCTTTGGATTTATTTATTTTCGTAATTTAATTCATTCTTTGCACTTGAACAATTTTAGGATGTTATCTCTAGCTAGTTTTGGGTTATGTTGTTCTAGCGCTTAGTTTACCCCTTTATACATTCCTTTGAGCTTGGAGATTAATTTGAAATCTTGTAGGTTTTTCGCTAGTGTTCAATCATCAAATTTTTGTACATAATGTTTACACTTCATTTTGCTTCTCCAATGTTTGTACTCTATGCGAGATATTTGCTTTGCCGTTTTGTGATTTATGCCCCTTGCTTGTTGCTTATTAATGTCCTAAGCCCTAGTTATGCCCTTAGGTCCAAGCCATTAGGATAGTGGGAGTCCCTTGGCACTTAGTGGGTCATATGTCCTTCTTGGTCAAGGTGACACCCTAAACCTTAAAACACACATCTAAAATTATGTATATAAAAAAAGTGAAGAGCAATTCATTTCCAAAGTCTCAAGTCCGAAAATAGCCCATTCTATAAAACCAGGCCCAAAAACCCGAGATCAACCCATAAACAATCTTCAGCCCAACTCAAAAACTAACCTTGGCCCAAAATCAATGAGGTCCATTTCAGCCCACAAATAAAAAAGGTCACTTCAACCCAAATAAAAAAGCCCATCAGGCCCAAAAGCCAATTTCAGCCCATCAAGCCCAAAAGCCCAAAAAAAGTCCACTTTGGCCCAAAAGCCCAAATAAAGTCCAATTTGGCCCAAAAGCCCAAAAAAAGTCCACTTTGGCCCAAAAGCCCAAACAAAGTCCATTTCGGCCCAAAAGCCCAAACAAAGTCCACTTTGGCCCAAAAGCCCAAACAAAGTCCATTTCGGCCCAAGAACCCAAACAAAGTCCATTTCGGCCCAGAAGCCCAATTTTGACCTCAACTTTGACCTTGACCCACTTTGACCTTGACCTACTTCGACCTAGACTCACTTTGACCTTGACCAACTTCGACCAATCCGAACTTTGACTTGGACCCAACTCTAACCTGGTCCAACTTTGACCAGCCCAAACTTGACCTTGACCCAACTTTGACCAGCCCAAGTTCGACCTTGACCTAACTTTGACTTGATCCCATTTTGACTCGGTCTAACTTTGACCCGGCCCGTTTTCCAACCCCAACCCAAATTTAATTCCAGCTCATTCAAATTCAACTCAATTCAATTCCAAACTCATTCAAATTCAATTCAATTCAATTCCAAACTCATTCAAATTCAAATTCATTCAATTCCAATTCATTCAAACTTCATCCAATCTCAACTCAATTCAAAAATTCATTCACTTCGAAAACCCATTTCAAATTCTGATTCAATAAATTCATTTCAATCTCAAATGACTCCCAACTTCATACTCAAATCATCTTCAAAACCCCAAAACACTTCATACTCAAATCACCATTCAAACTCCAAATTGCCTCAAACTCGAATCGTCTCCCTAATCCCAACTCCTCTCTAACTTCTAACGTCTCACAGGCCCGAGTGCCTCACAGACTCGAACATCTCAATTTCTCCACCATTTTAAGATTCAAGCGTCTCACAGACCCGAACGTCTCACAGGCCTTGACATCCCATCACATCCCAACCGTCTCATAGACCCGAGCGTCTCACAGACTATCTCTCACACCCAAAACTTCAAACCCTCCAAAACTTCCAAAACCCCAAAATCTGTGAACTACGTAAGGTCTGATCTCAACAGGGAGTTGAGTATGTAGGCAACCCACACAGGGTGCGACCCCATTCAAAACAAAAAACCCTTTTCCCCTTCTAAGAGGACCCTCATAGCTTTCAAACACTCAAACCTTCTTCGGCTCTCACAAACTTCAAACCATCAGGCTCCGAGTCTTATCTATTCATTCACTCAGACTTTTCCCAATTCTCATTCTACACTCATCCGAATTCACCCATTCATCTTCTGGGTGCTAGCTTGGCAGAAAAGCTCACCTCATCCACTCTCTTTCTCTCTCCTCACCCTAATTCTATCCTTGGCTTTCAAATGAATCTCTCTAAAAAGGTTTTGAAAGAAGGCATCCCGACAATTGGAGACCGAGGTTTCCTCGGGCACCAATCCGAAGTCGTGGTCGTTGCCACTTCTAAGGGGTGTAACCCAGTGCGAACCCACCATAGAATCTCTGGCTTGATCAGATAAGTCCTATCCATAGGCAATAAATCATCAGAGCCAATTAACGGTTCTTAAAACCTTTCTCCTCCCTTCCTAGTTCCTTAGGTCAAACTAGGTGGCGACTCTAGTCAACTCCGCCTTATAGAGGCATAAGTCCGCGTGGAGCCCATCGAGAGCGGGTGTAGTGCACACTTGCACTCCCCTTTATGCTTTCTGGGAAAGACGGACGATTTAGTAGGTATTTGAGGGACGCCAGAATAACGGGTTTTCACCCTCCACAGAATGGCATTTTCTAGGATCTAGGCTTCTTAGTCAGACCATATTTAGATAGACCCCCCTCATACCGAAAAATCACCCTCCACAAAATGGCGACTCTGCTGGGGGAAACTTGAGTAAGTTTTTCTCATAAACTTGGTCAAGGAAGACTGAACTCCATTCAAGATTGTCAGGATTTCCTAACTTCTTTCAAAACCTTCAAGAGATTCATTCCAAACCTCTAGGATTATTCTACTCCACACTCAGAGTGTGTATCTGATGAGGACATATAGGACTTGATAGATCCTCAACAAACTTTGCAACAATTGGGTTAATAATTAGCTCACGGTTAGAAAGAGACACTTAGGATTGAATGAAGCTAACTTCCCTTTAGGTTAATAAACAACCAAATTGGAATTGTCACCTTCAAGACAAACATTTAGTAAATAGGTTGGTGCTAACTTCCCTACTTTACTTATATGTTGTATGATTGTGGGGTGCATAGCTTAGGACATGCATTCCTCTGTGTCACCCGCTATATTCACAAGTCACGGGATGCCGATCGGTCCACGATTGATTCCCCATGAGTCGGGTCATTCATTTGAATAGTTATACCCACGGGGCGAGATGGTCATCGACCTACGCCTTGATACTCATGATCCAAATATATCCTCCATTATCCGAGTCTAAGCCAGCATATAGTGAACCATGAGCCTTCAGTGTCCAGCTGCCTGATCCGGTGTCTAGGACGGGTTTTACGGAGAGTCACCCCCTATGCCGCCTGTCTGACCACCCTTCTGCCTTACCCTGAAGATTGCATGGGCTCAGTTCTCCATTGTTCCTCTGCACCACGGGTGTCTCTAAAGCCCAATGTCACGTTACACGTCCATAGAGCATCCCGTATTTACTGGATACCCATACATGGCACAACGTAGTCAGTGAATAATTTGGACTTTAGACACACCTGACCGTACAGATGACGAGAGACCCGTTCCCATGCAGTACTTCCCCGAGTTTCCCGAAAAGTGAGTATGTTGTGATAATCCTCGGTCGTGGCTCGTGTGACTGTATCACTTCAGGTATCCCGACCTTTCGAACTTAAGCACTCCGGTCTTTCTTAATGACGTGCCCCACAAGGCATAACAGAGATAAATCCCGAGAGAAGAACAGTGAAGGGACGACGGTTCCCCCGGTGGTATGGAAGCATTGATTGACCTGGAAGGTGATTATCCCAATCATTCGCACTCAGCTCCACATAAAACCAGCCACGATTTACATTTTCGTTCTTATATCTATGTGATCACGGTTTAAACACTTGAAAAATCAGAAAACGAATCATGTCGAACGCTCTAATGAAATATCTTCAAAGTCGTTCATCTCGAATGATTTCAAAATTATTATTTCCAAAGCAGTTTTCAAAATCATTTTCAATCAAATTCTTTCAGAAAATAAACTTTGTCCAACGGTTTGTAAAGACCAGATTTCAAAAATCTATTACTTTCAAATGATTTTCGATCAGTATTCCTTTCAAATGTTATTTCAAAAAACTATTTCCAAAACGGATTTCAAAAACCTGCTTTTTACAAACGAATTTCAAACAACTTTTTCATGAATATTATCTCAAACTTGTTTTTGAAAACAGTTTTCGAAGTTGATTTTCACAAATGTATTTCAAAATAAAATGATTTAGTCCCCATGTTGTGACCCGCTATTTTTGAAGTTCAACCCACCTTCAAGAGCAGCGGTCATTACCGTGGAGCGTACTAGTCATTTCGTGTTTTCACAAAAGTGGTGGATTTTCATAAAGATTTTATGCTCGACCATTCACCTTTCCTTTCTAAAAAAAACGCCCCTCATTTTCCTCGTCGGAGCAGATGGAGCGCATGAAGATCGACAACAACAGTTCGAACCGAAAATCAGAGGAGCACCAACTCGAGTCGAGCAACATGAAGACCAGCAACGGCCGTTCGAGTCTGAAGCTGCCGAGGGTCAAAAGATCACCAACCAGTTTCTCTTGATCATAGTGTCACCTTGCTGCCCGAACCCGGAGATGAGCGAACGACCAATCAAGCCCGCACACGAACAAGCAGTCAGTCAGAAGCTCAAAGATCAAGTAAAAGAGTTCAGAAGAAGTTTATCTCAAATTCCCCCTTTAATGACTTTTTAGAATTGATGTATAGGTTTTTCCCTATGATTCTTTTCTCTCTTGTCCATTTCTAAATAAACTGCATGTATAGGCTCATTCCTTCTGATTTTATTTAGGTCAATGTGTATAGGGTTCCCCGCTCCCTACTTTATTTGCGAATGACCGAGCATCAAAATTCCTACCGAGAGAATCCACCACTTCGAAAACACGTGTTTTCAAAAACGTTTTTCTAAAACTTGGTTTCTTTTACCACATACGATTTGCTTCTTTCCATTTCCGATCAGTTCACATTCATTAATCATGCATGAATCACGCTCACCTCAGAAAAATTGCATAATCACAAGTTGCATTAACACATCACACCTAACAACTTCTCTCACATAGATCATCTTCAGGGCCAATCGTGACAGGATGAGCTTCATGGACTATCAACGGGAACCGACTCAAGCGAGACTAGGTGTAATCTTACCATTCATGCATTGCATCCAAACAAAAACATTCAACCAAAATCCAAAAAATTCACATTTTCATTGTCAATATTTCATGCATCCTATACGTAGTTATTCCATATTCCACAACATATCACATGGTAGATAATTGTATTTGCATACTCCCATATCGAAACAACATCTTCGGGAAAATCACAAGAGATTGATTGAACAGAGTGCATGAACACACTTAACTCTCGACCCGTCAATGAGTACAAGGGTCCAATCAAAATCAGCACCACAAACCAAGTGAGTAGTGTGCGAAGAGCGGTATTTTCCTTTGAATTTCAAATGAGTGTTTTGGACAATCCAATGAGTGATGAGGAAAGATAGAGCGAGTCCACAGAGGTAAAACCACGAGCGACTTGTGTTTTCCTTCAACACATGGAGAGGCACAATTCATAGCGAGATCAATGTCGATAAACAGGATACGAACTGTGATTCATGCAAAGATCCGAGAATAGTAAGAAAACAATTATCGACTAATGAGGATGACGAGGCACTTAGGAATAAAAATCCCCACAAAACCAAAAAGCTTTGACTGCCCTTTACATAACCCCTTAGTGAGCCCTGCTGAGCCTTTCATGAAAAACTCTTTCTTCAGAAACTCCACAACATGCCAACCCACGTACATATACTTACCTGCCCTTGCAATAGAGGATCTCAAAGGAGCCGGAGCCATGGTCCCTCCCCACCATCTTCCACGAAAACAATGAAATGTTCAAAGAAATCAGTGAGTCAATGCAACTCCAAGGCCAAACACCTAAAAGAAAGCTGAAAAGGTTCAAGTAGATCGATAAGTCAATGCAACTTTGAAGCTGAAAGCCAAAATGCAAAGCAAAAAATGCTTGAGGAAGTTGATGAGCCAAGTGCAATTTCAAAAACAAAAATGAGAAGAAAGTTCAAATCGTACGCCAGAAGAGGCAAGAAGGAGAAATCCAAACCAAAAGGACCAATGATGTCCCGAAGAAACCGATAAGGGGTTATCAAAGCCCGTCTAATCATTCCACCCATGGCGAAGTGTGAAACATATTCTCTATTGCACAAAAGCTCCACAACTCCTAAATAAATCCTCCAGTCCCATGTGACACACATCACACCCCTCAGCCCCGTTATAACCCAATAAAAGACCTCTGACTCGTTAGTGGATGAGCGTTAACTGAAAAGTATCGGATCTGAAACATGAATCATAAGCTTCATACTTGTTATCAACATGTCCCGTCATCCCAAAGGGACCATGAGTGGAAGAGTGTGACCTTACCCCACAAGGTCTTTCGAGTGCGAGTGACTCTTTGATCGAAGCACCAAATCATAAACAGCTAACCCCATTGCAATTGAGGAATTTGTGAGGATTGGAAAGTCCAGAACCTCAAAAAGGAATTCTAAGGAAAATACTGCTCCGAGCATCGAGAGTATATCACATCATTATCACAACGACCATACTCACGAGAGATTGACCACATCCCTCCATGAGAGGAAAGTGATTCACGCCTTCGAGCTCAACAATCACTCGTGATCGAACCGAAGATGTCTTATATTCGTAAGCCTCATAGTAATAGAGATAGAGCCATACTTTCTCTCCAAAAAAAAACTGCATATGCATTGTGCATCTCTTCTAGCAGTTAGCATTTGCATGCATCATAACCACTTCATTTTCAACATCTGACTAGTAAGACCTCCACCTAGTCTCGCTGAAAGTCGACTTCAGTTGCATTTGTTGAAGCGTAACTTTTGATGTCAACTGGAGCCATCCCGGACCATCATCAAGCTATATCTAGCCCCTTCGGAGCCATCCCAGGCCATCACCAAGCTACATTGAACCATTCAAAAGCTATCCGAAGCCACACGAAGACCATCCCGGTGCCATGCACTGCCATACTCAATCCTTATCGACACCGCTTCTAAAGCCAATCCGGAGCCATGTGAAGATTTTCCCGGAGCCATCCATTGTCATGCTCGAGCCTCATTGGCACCAATCCCAAAGCCAAGCTAGAGCCATGCGGGAGCCATCATCCGACATTGAAACCATCCTCAAACATTGAGACCATCCCAGAGACCACCCCTAGGGCTACACTGGAGTCATTTCCTCACTAATGCCTTGCCTACAGACTATCGAACTACGTATGGTCTGATCTCAATACGGAATTGAGTACGTAGGCAGCCCGTTCAGGGTGCGACCACATCATAGACGAAAACTTCCCTTCTCCCCTCGGCGTCATCGAAGTGAACCAACCAAAGCATCGTCATGCTCAATCAGCACAAGGTCATCCCGAAGCATCCTGGAATCATGACGGAGCCATCCCGGAGCCATGATTAGAACCACACCAGAGACATCCAATTATGTTTAGCCATTCACTCATTGTTTAGTCATTCAACCACTACAAAATCCAAGGAAAGAAAACCCCATCAAACAATAAAGCCATCTTCGGAGCCATCAAACCACCCTGAAAAAAAAAAATCTCAAGGCAAATCAAAGCCCACAAACGACCACAAAATCACCAACCATGTCAAGCCCACCAACCACCCTGAGACCGTTGGTCACACCGGAGCCATCAGTGCCTACCAGAGCCATCAGTGCATATTGGAGCCATCAACGCATGCTGGAGCCATCTCAGATCATTGAAGCCATGTCGGAGCCATCCCGAAGCCTTAGAGCAACTCTAGAGCCATCAACTCAAAGAAAAAGATTCTCCATCCAAGAACAGGGAGTCTCAATCCAACCAGCGCATTTATTTTTAACCATCTCACATTGCATATCATTTGCATCTACCCACAAGATTCGTTCACTATCTAATGCATCTTAACCCACTAGACAGCTATTACGCTACTAGTGTGGTCCCGTCGTTTTTCCTCCGCTAGGTTTACTAGCTACTAGTGCTAGATCGTTCACTTCATAACCCGCTAGGCAGCTATTACGCTACTAGTGCGGTCCCGTCGTTTTTCCTCCGCTAGGCAGTTATTACGCTACTAGCGCGAGATCGTTCACTTCATAACCCGCTAGACAGCTATTGCGCTACTAGTGCGGTCGAAGTTTTCGATTTACACCTGCTAGACAGCTATTGCGCTACTAGTACGGTCGCCTTTCATTTTACACCTGCTAGACAGCTATTGCGCTACTAGTACGGTCGCCTTTCATTTTACACCTGCTAGACAGCTATTGCGCTACTAGTACGGTCGCCTTTCATTTTACACCTGCTAGACAGCTATTGCGCTACTAGTACGGTCGCCTTTCATTTTACACCCGCTAGACAGCTATTGCGCTACTAGTGCGGTCGAATCTTTTGTTTTACACCTGCTAGACAGCTATTGCGCTACTAGTACGGTCGCCTTTCATTTTACACCCGCTAGACAGCTATTGCGCTACTAGTGCGGTCGAATCTTTTGTTTTACACCCGCTAGACAGCTATTGCGCTACTAGTGCGGTCGAAGTTTTCATTTTACACCTGCTAGACAGCTATTGCGCTACTAGTATGGTCACCTTTCCTTTTACACCCACTAGACAGCTATTGCGCTACTAGTGCGGTCGAATTTTTCATTTTTTACACCTGCTAGACAGCTATTGCGCTACTAGTGCGGTCGCATTTCATTTTACACCCGCTAGACAGCTATTGCGCTACTAGTGCGGCCCGCTGTTTTTCCTCCACTAGGAGCTATTACGCTACTGGTGCGAGATCGTTCATTCCATAACCCACTAGGCAGCTATTACGCTACTAGTGCGGTCCCGCCGTTTTTCCTCCACTAGGAAGCTATTACGCTACTGGTGCGAGATCGTTCATTCCATAACCCACTAGGCAGCTATTACGCTACTAGTGCGGTCCCGCCGTTTTTCCTCCACTAGGAAGCTATTACGCTACTGGTGCGAGATCGTTCATTCTATAACCCACTAGGCAGATATTACGCTACTAGTGCGGTCCCGTCAGTTTTTTCCTTCACTAGGCAGCTATTACGCTACTAGCGCAAGATCGTTTCACATCCACCTGCTAGGCAGCTATTACGCTACTAGTACGGTACTCCATTAAGGTATTATAGGCTCGTCATAAGTCCTATAGCTAGATGTCAAGAGGTCTAGTTGAGGCACTCCTAAGTCCTCGTACTTTCAATTGCATTATAGGCTCGTCATAAGTCCTATAGCTAGACGTCAAGAGGTTTAGTTGGGGCCCGTCATAAGTCCCCGTGCACCCGCACCCATAAGAGCAAATCATAAGCCGCGGTGAGAATTTTTGGCGCCCCGTCAACCTTGATCCAATTCTGCAAGGGCTTGCAGAATTGAATCAAGGGGAGCCATCTGTAGACACCAAAAATTCTCACCTCATAAAGCAAATTCCGAAATAATAAGAGGGGTCGTCGCCTTTCTTTTTTCAAAACATATTAACGTGCGTGCTAAGACGAAACCATCATTTTATAATCTTTTTCAAAACATTTCAGAAAAAAAAACACAATTCTTCAAAAATGAATTTCCATCGACAGTCCAGTTTCAAGGTCGTCCCCTTTTGTTTATTCACTTATTTATACTATTTTATTTTATTTTATTTTATTTTTAATCATCTATTCACTTTTTCTTATATTTTATTTTTTTCTACTATTAGCATTAGTATTTTTATTTTTATTTCTATTTATACACACTCATTTTCATCTTTCAAACTCAATCCACACTTGGTTGAAATCTAGCCTAGCCCAATTCCTTAAACCCACTCTATTTTCAGCCCTTGGCTTCAAAAAGCCCACTATCATGCGGTCCATTTTCTCTGGTCCACTCGGGCCCAACCCAAATCAAGAAGAAGACCCTAATGATCTCTGTAAAACAACAGTAAAAAGAAACCCTACAGGGGGAGATTGATTCCCGTTTTTTACAGTAGCCGCCCCGACATTCTTCCTTCTTGTCGATATCTTCTGCTCCATCCAGCTCCATCGGGGTGGTTCTTCTTCATTAAAAAAAAAAGAGAACTGAGAGGATTCTCCTCAGCAACACCAGCCGTCTCCTTCTCATATCCTCTTCTCTCGATCAATGTTTTCTTCCATCTCTAGAAATCAAAGACCTAGTCCACCCCCTATCCCCCATCGCCACCTTCGTCTCGAAAAGAAAAAACGATGAAACCTTGGCTCGCCATACCCACTTCACTCTCTCGATCATCTTCAGAAACCCAGAAGAAACTCCAGCTTCTGCAACAATGGTGCCTCTGTTCACTACTCGAGGATTTCTCTCAATTTCCCTTTGAAAAGAACGTGATTCTGGGTCAAGCAATTGTCGCATACACCTTGCCCATGTCCGGCTCAAATCTTGCTGGAAATCCCCCATCTCCCTCCCGATTTCAATCGCTCTCCTCACCGAGAATCCCTTCGCTCACTGTTGAAGGAGTGGTCATCTCTCTCGCTCGTTACAACCCACAAACGGGGAAGTTCTATTTCCGAGTTCGACCATTTTTTCTTCAGCCCTCAGGCACCATTGCATCAGTATTCCATCCGAGGTTCACTTATGCTCTGAGCGATACTGCTCAAATCGTTCGGCTTTGATTTTTTCTCACCGGCGATTCTTCTCGATACTTCTTTCAGGTGGTGTTATTTCGGTTTTCTGAACCCTTGCTCTTTTAATTAGTCCATCTGTCGATTCATTGTTAAGTACTGGTTTGAGGCACTCAGGAACCAATTCACAGGGAAGTAGGCTTTCTGGATACTATTTTTTCTTTGCGTTCTTGTCGGTTCAAAAATCCTCTTTAGGATATGACCGATGCCACCGTTTAGCTCAGTTCCTCTGTCGCCTTGTTTTCACATACCTGATCGGAGAATTTGTTTGGTCATTCGACTGTTCGCTGCGCTACCTGACACTTATCTGAGAATAAAACCTTGTTAAATCTTTGTATTGATGTGGGTGATAACTCTTTGGTTCTTTTGGTGCGATTTGGATTACAACATGGGCAGTTTGGTTGTCGGTCTCTGCATATCGTGATCACTGGTTAAGGAAATCTGACCTTTCTTGTGTTAGTATGGAAACTTGAGTAAAGTGATTCGAATTTCAACGAGTGCCCCTAACCCTTTTCCGGCCTTTTGGGTAATTAGGGGCCCACATGTTCCCGTTTGCCCTCGTTTGTGGTTGATACGATTCTTGGGCCCTCCCTTTCCGGCCTTTGGGTATCGAGGCCCAATTTCTCCCGCTCATATGTTTACTGGTTCTGTATTAGATCAAATAAAATATACGAGATTCATTGCTGAGATTATCCATTGTACAGCTGCTGGACTTTTATTACTATTATTATCTGATTTGGCCTGGCTGATTATGGGCCCGTCGATGTGGGTATCCGATTTCATTTTGACATTGCGCTATCCGTTCAATTCTATCACTGCTTATACCTTGGCTTCTACTTTTTACTGAGGTACATTACTTTGAGGGTTCAATATGACTGGGCTTGCGTACTGGGCTTTCAGAAATTGAGCTTCATTGTGGCTCTTCCGGGTACATATACAATTGGACATTGCTGGGTCTACTTGAGTTGCGCCTGATGGACTTGTGGTTTGACTTCAGATCATGCTACACCTTTGCGCTTTGGGCTTACCTTTTATGGGTTTGGAAATTCAATCTTTCTCCCCTTTACTATAATTCAATTGGCTTTGATATTTAATTGCTCCTTGCGCATTGATAAGGGTTTGGAAATTAATTTGAAACTAGCATGACTTGTCTCTTGCGCTTAGATAAAGAGCATGAATTGAGTGATAGTTGCCCTATGCTATAATTATTAAGATAAATCACTCGTTGGCTGGATGGTCCTTATTACTCTTCATCTTAGAGGGAAATGATTTTAAACCCCTTTCACATATGATCCCACATGACTCACAACCCATCTTCTTGATACTACACTTTGGTTTGAGTCATAATCTAAGATGTTGAATTAATCTGTAGCAACCCCAATGCTTGATTCATCTTACAATCCTTAGCATTTGTTGGTAGCTTGAAACTCTTTTCTATGTTCTCGGTTGGGGTGTGGGAGATGATTAGATTGCCCCCTTTCCTCCCATTGAGAGGGACCGTATGATCCCATTGCACACATCCCAACCCTCTTCCGTTCTTTGACTAATGCATTTTGCCTCTTTTGGTTGTGTTTTTGACATGTACATAATGCTCGTGAAACGGGAAACTACTCTAAGACTAAGCAACGGGATTGTGGCTTGCACTACCGGGGTCTCCGCTTCAAACACATGTAACGGTTGGTGCACTTCTTGCTGATCCTATCAGCTCAAGTGAGGCGGCGTCGATGCGACCCCCCATAGCAGCAGCTCTCTATTTAAGATTTTTATCTATGTTTTGTATTAATCTTAAATTTGTTTATTGTTCTTACTTTTGGTTGTAGTCTTAGGATCTACTCATTTTTGTAATTTAATTCATTCTCTGCATGTGAACAATGTTAGAACGTTATCTCTAGCTGGTTTTGGATTATGTTGTCCTAGCGCTTATCTTACCCCTTTCTGCATATTGATTAGAGCTTGGAAATTAATTTGAAATCTTGTAGGATTTTCGCTAGTGTTCAATCACCAAATTTTTGCACATAATGTTTACACTTCATTTTGCTTCTCCAATGTTTGTACTCTATGCGAGATATTTGCTTTGCCGTTTTGTGATTTATGCCCCTTGCTTGTTGCTTATTAATGTCCTAAGCCCTAGTTATGCCCTTAGGTCCAAGCCATTAGGATAGTGGGAGTCCCTTGGCACTTAGTGGGTCATATGTCCTTCTTGGTCAAGGTGACACCCTAAACCTTAAAACACACATCTAAAATTATGTATATAAAAAAAAGTGAAGAGCAATTCATTTCCAAAGTCTCAAGTCCGAAAATAGCCCATTCTATAAAATTTGGCCCAATACCCTTCCTTGGCCAACGACAATTGCCGACCCGGCCCTGTAATGGTATGAATATACCATGCGGAAGGTCAAAGCGTCTACCGAAGGCCTGCTAACGGAAGGCCACAGTCTATCGGAAGACCAATTTCGTAGGGCCAATTTCAAGGCCTGCTACCGAAATGCCCACTTCCGGAAGGATCTACCAAGAAGATCTACCGGAGACCAATTGTCGAAGGCTCTCGTTGGAAGCCCTACTTCCGGAGACCCTCTACCGAAGGCTGCTGCTTAAGAATCGCTACCGACGGAGTAACTACCGGAGGGTTATTTAAAGTGACGGTCCGGAAGAGTTTAGTCCAAGGCGGAAGCAGTATTTCAGTCCGGAGACCTTAAAAAGACTGATATGTTTTATGTATACTATCACATGTATAGGGCTTAAGGTAACATGGCCATAGGAAGTCTATAAATAGAGGTAGAGGGGCTCATTTGTAAAGGACTCAAGGAGAAAGAGAGAGCTCACCCCAAAAGGCTCTATAGACTTGTAAAACCCAAGAACGAATAATAGCTCTGTCTAGAAGTGGACGTAGCCGGATTATTGGCCGAACCACTATAATCCTTGGTGTTCGGGTTCGTATCGGGGTACCGAATCATACTGTTTCATTTGGCGCCGTCTGTGGGAAACGGACATCAAACCACGATTCAACCACGTTCTTGCTCGTCTTCGATCCAAATCGACGATTTCAACCGTGACTCACAATGAAGGTGAAATGAAGATTATCATCGGTACATGATTCAGGATTCAAGATTCGACCAAAACTCGTAGATTATCTATCGCAATTTCCAAAAAGCGACTACGCCGAAATTGGATCGCCGCGCTGAAAGGAGCCGATCCACTAGAGATGACGATGAATAGTGCTTAAGATCTTGAGATAGGGGAAATCTCGCCACCAGTACGGAAATCTGCTAACCACGATTCAACCGAAGCTAGGAAAGTAATTGGTGATCGAGGAGAGGAAGCCAGAAATATTCATCGGAAATTCACCAAACAAGTATCGAATCAATGCAGGGGGATGATGGATAGAGATTCGATTCCTACGCTTTGACGAATCCGGTCTTCGTCATAAAGGATGGCAGACACTTGAATGCAGAATAAGATGCAATCTCGATCTCTGATGAAAAAAGTACGAGAACGAGAACGCACAAAGAATTAAAAATGGCGGAATCAACAGATCTATGCGGGAACGGACCAAACTAATCCCGATACTCATCAACAGAACATCAGGTTCTAATCAAAAGCAAAATCCGGAAACTCGAATCCACTGATGAGTTGTGAAGAAAACATGAGTCGAAGCGTAAGGGAAGATCAAGCAAATCCAAGGCCATCCAATTCACCATCAAGTCAGAACCGGTCAATAATCTGCGAACTTGTCAAAAGAAATCAAAGATAATAAAACATAGGTTGACGGAGCTAGCAGAGAACGGCATTCGTCGAAATCTTGCAAAGAGAGAATGATCAAGAGAGTCAGATTGTCGTGAAGATGGCACGGAGTTGCCAGTTTCGAATGTCACAAAGCTGCTGAGATTGAAGAGTGAAGGAAAGCCATTAAAGGTCGCAGTCTCTCTGGGATCAGACATAATCAATTCCAGATTGTGAAGTCGGATTGCAAAAATTTGGATAGAGCCTGGTTGCCCCTCGGCCTTGCGAAGGGTAAATTGAACAAACGGAAAGGAGAATGCAAGCTCGAGACATATGGAATTAGCGTAGGCATGATCTCCAATTCAAGAAGGAAGCAAGTTCAGAGTAGTTGGTCAGATCGCGATCGACTCCACTGGAAAATCATTCATATCCACCTTAAAGGGAAAAAGGTTACCTTCTTCATCTAAACCTCTCCCTCACCAAATTCAAGGTAAATCCTCTAACTCTAGCAATGTCGCTAAGCTTTTCGGTGATGCAAGATTAAGGACGACTGATAACAAACTGAAGTTCTGACTGAGAAAATTTCTGCGATAGAATTTACGATGAACATCTCCTCATTAATCTGTTAGAGTTGATACAATTGAGTTCGTGAGCTCATCTTGATTCTGGCTTTGCTCCTCTTGTGCTGTTGTTTGATCTTGTCAGTTCAGATAAGTTGATCCTTATATCACTACGATGCGTACTTCATTTATTCTGTTTACTTGACATATGCTTTGGCAGCAGAAATTCATGTTTAATTCTTAAAATTTGCTTCATTTTTTACTCTTTTTTACACAACCATAGGTTTCCTGCTTCTGTTACATAACATGCTGTCCCTTCGAGCCAATTCCTCGGTTGTTATTGTTCGTATCATGCAATTTGGTGCCGCGATGATTTGTTCTTTGTGCCTCTTTAACAGACAGTTTTACCAGTGTATTATCGCAGCCATTTTGCAATCAGTATTAAGCTTCATCTTGCTGTTGCTCCACTTAAATAAAGTATAGTCTAGGAAATTTAAAACACCAATCTGTTCTTGAACACTTATTTCAGCAAGATTGTTGGTTTGATTATCACTCCTCTGTATTGACTGCCTTCTCTGTATTGAATACCTCTTCAGTTTACTTCCGGGGTAATGCTAAGCTACTAGATGTTTTAAATTTGTGGAATAATAATGTGTAGTTCCTAATTATAGTTACTTCTGTTTACCTCCGGTACTCGGTTGCTCGATATATGGGAAATTTACGGACAACTCTTATCATTTCTTCGATCAGAAAAATACATCTATTTAGCGACATCTACTGCAGCTCATTGGTATTACACAGAACTGTGGTGAAATAAACATGTGTTTTAAATGTAATCTGGTTGAGAAATCAGCCTGAACCGTGGTCAATTTCTTAAACCAAACGCTAACACCTGCCGATGAGGGATAGTATGTTAAGTAAATTTTTATTTTGGAAACTCTTTCTGATTTACTACTCTATTTTGCTTCTGAATTAGTTTTGACCTGAATTAGACCTGAATTAGTTTGGAACTACGGAAACTCATTAAGTCTAAAGATGCTTGGTATCTGAAAGGAACGGTTAGGTGTGGATATGTTTGCTCAAGTAAAATTGAAATTCTATAAATGTCTCTGATTTTTACTGTATGAGTGGTGTGTGTTCAGCTGCCAGAAGTGCTTAGTTCTGCTTAAGTTATCACTTTGACACTGTTTTGACATAATGGAGCTTGTTTAAATGTGGCTTTTGTACTGAGATACTAATATGGTGAAATTTCTGCTTAGATAGTGAACTATACGAGCAATTTTTAATCTAGGTTGTAGTTCATTTTTTGCATTTGTTCATACTACTTAGACAGTGGCACTTCGTAGCAGTTTTTAGAGATGAGGAAAGAATGTCCATACCTTATATGCATCATGCTGCTCACTCTTAGTAACTGTTAAAATAGCTTGTTCTAAGTAATCGTCCGATGGTAAACCAACCAGAAGCTATGATGCAATTAAGATCATCTTTTAGGCAAAACATTAGCATATGGCTTGCTTTGTTGCGATAGGTTATTGCATTCTACGATCTGTATTGATCTTTCTTTTAAAAAGAACCTTGTTTTTCCTCTGTCTTTGCACTAACTAAATAATTTTACAGCTTGTTTAGAGAACTTTAATCCCAACACTTGTAATACAAACTGCTACTGTAGTAATTTTTTCTTCTCAAATGGTTATGTCTACTACTACTGCTATGTTAGTATTATGTATCCAGATATTTTCGTGACTAAAATATAATAGCTTTGACATTCTTCCTTCAGTATTCCGCCTGCTACTGCTCCTACTACTACTCCTGTTGTCTACGCATGCTCTTAACAATTTCCATACCTTCAGGTTGTGCCCATTGTCCTAACTTGTTAGATGTTGTTACATAATCTCTTTATGCAGCAACTATATAAACTATTACTCTTACATGGATGGGTGTAGGATGTTGCTAAAATTTCATGTTTACGAATTCATTCTTTCTATTCTACTTGCTTTAATTATGGTTTGTTCATACTTCTTAACAATCTGGTTTTGCTTTGAATCTCATGAGCCATGACCAACTGGTGTGCACCTGCTAGCCGAGGGGATACCATATATTTGATTGGTGTCGTGAACCTTACATCTGTACTTTTGTCAAGATTGGGGGACTGATCACGCCCGGACAAAATCTGTCCAAGTCTTGCCCTCCTGAATAATCTTCACCGGTAGCAGTTTGGCGTCTTGGCTGGTTGAACTGTGGGGTGTAAACTCCCAGTAGTACGTAAGTGATGGCTTATAGTCAGCAACGAGGTGAAATGGAGAATCACTGTAATTTCTCTGCAAAGATATGGACCGGAACAGAAGTGCAACTTATAAAGAGATCAAATTCCAGGAGGAAGAAAAATCGGATTACAAAGTCGAAATTCACGCATCAACAGAAAAGAAGGATTGACAGTCCTGGTCGCACCGACACCTGCGATGTCTACCGGTAGACAAACAAAAGAATAAAATGGTTTAAATCTCAAAAGCACTTCGGTAGAGGGCTGCCCACCGGGCCTGAACCATGGCGGAGTGCTGTCCCACCGCTAGTTGTTCACTCCTCGCCTGGTTCTACTAAGGAAACGGATCAGCTGGAGGGCTAGATTCTTCAGAAATTGATCGGTGATGAGAAATAGAGATCGAGGGAAAGGCACACTACCAACAATTGAGAGCGGAAATAACCACCGACTCAGTCTCAACTTTCGCCACGTCATCAGTGTAGAAGTCACCAGTGGTATCATTCCAGTGTCGAACCCCCAGTTAAGCCCTTGCCATTCACTTTCCCTAGCGATGACCGGATCTACGCAAGCCTCTACCAGAGCAAAATGCAGGTTTCTACCGGACCAGACACGAGCCACAATATCTCTAACACGGGCAACATTCCCCAGGGGCATATGAAATCAAAAATATAACAGTGGTGCTTCCGGTAGGAATATTGGAAGCAAGAATGGATTTCCTCTCCCGGTAGTGAGAATATGAAAAGAAGCTCTGGGAACTCCTCTTCGGCTTTATACTAAGGACGTGTGCAACACCGGTACAGAATTGCTTCAAGACAGCCGTGTGTGCGACAACAGTAAAAATAGGCCTATAAGCTACCGGTAACAACATTGGCCCGATAAAAAAGGAGGTATTGTACAATATTTGCGATCAAATTCTTGGTAGAAGAATTAGTACCGGGCGCCGCCACAAATGAAGAGGCAGACATCGGAAGAGTATTCCCAAGGTATCGGGCTGATAATAGATGGTAATCGGTTTACTGAAAATACTGCGTATTTCACGCTTATTGCCAACGGTAGCAATATGACGTTTCGCCAGTAAAGTTGTCCCACCGGTAGTATCATCCCACCGGTAAGAAAGGGGTACCACCTTTTGAATGTTTCATTTTTTGAATATTCTTTTGCCATTGGGAGTTTATAAAACTTTCTCTAGAGGATTGATCACCCTCTAGTTTTCAAAAATGAAATATTTTAAAAAACAATTTCTGGTTATTTCTGATTTACTTAAAACCAAGACCAGCGAGTCTTGAGAAAAGAAAAGAAAGACAAAGAATGTATCCGACGATCTCACCATTGGCCATGGTAGAGTGTTTTGTATCCGACGATCTACCATCGACGATGGTAGTGTAATTCATCCGACGATCTCACTGTCAGCGTCCTGGCAGTAGAGTGTTAATCCGACGATCTCACCGGCTCAAAGTCGGTAGAGTGATAAACCGACGATCTCACCATGTGTACAGTGGTAGAGTGTGAAAGCAAAAGTGTAACTAAGTGGTTACCAAAAGAGATCTTGGCAAAAAACAAAACAAAAAGAGCAGTCTAAAAATTATTCATTATAAGAATCTCCAACTTTTGGGAAGCAATAGAATTTATAGTAATTCCTTTTGTTCAACTCAGACTTGTGCTATCCATGTACTTAAAAATGCTGCTCTAAGCAACCTATAGGCTGTATATTTGGGTTTTTTATCCCCGTGATTAATATACTTTAACTAACAAAAAACTCTTGGGAAGTCCGGTCGCTCCGGGCAGCCCAAGAGACAAATATCTTTTAGTCTGTTAAATTTAGGTATGCAGGTCCAAGGAATAAAGTGATTCAAGCGGGAATCTGATTATGAAGTAATATCCCATTATTATTATTATGGTCTTCTGGAATTATTATGGTCTTCTTCTGGGATTACTATGGCCCTTCGAATTCCAGATCTTTGGATTTCTTACTATGGCACGTTCAAGGAGCGGAGACCTTTTCTCAGGAGACAAGTGGGACTTCATCGCCCCCAGAACAAGTGGGACTTCTTTGTTACCGGAAGACAAGCTCTTACATAGGCTAAAGTTTTTAAGTTCATTTCCTTTTTAGGCAAAAGAAAAAGAACTTGTGGGACTAGGAGATATATAGTAGAAAAAAAAGAGTACAAAGTGTAAATTTTATCTTCTTTTTATAAGTTCCACTTTTTAGTGTTAAAAAGTAGAACTTGTGGGACTGATGTAATGGTATGAAAATATACCATGCGGAAGGTCAAAGCGTCTACCGAAGGCCTGCTAACGGAAGGCCACAAGTCTATCGGAAGACCAATTGTCGGAGGCCAATTGTCGGAAGGCCTGCTACCGAAAGGCCCCTTCCGGAAGGATCTACCAAGAGAGAGTCTACCGGAGACCAATTGTCGGAAGGCCTATCGTTGGAAGCCCTACTTCCGGAGGACCCGCTACCGGAAAGGCTGCTGCTTAAAGAATCGCTACCGACGGAGTACTACCGGAGGGGTTATTATCAAAGTGACGGTCCGGAAGAGTTAGTCCAAGGCGGAAGCAGTATTTCAGTCCGGAGACCTATAAAAAGACTGATAGCTGTATTTATGTAATACTATCACATGTATAGGGGCTTAAGGGTAAATGGCCATAGGAAGTCTATAAATAGAGGTAGAGGGGCTCATTTGTAAAGGACTCAAGGGGAAAAGAGAGAGCTCACCCCAAAAGGCTCTCTAGACTTGTAAACCCAAGAACGAATAATAGCTCTGTCTAGAAGTGACGTAGGCCGGATTATTGGCCGAACCACTATAATCCTTGGTGTTCGAGTTCGTATCGGAGGGTTCCGAATCATACCGTTTCAGGCCCAAAAGCCCAATCGCCCCAAATTCAAATCTGACCCAAACTTATCCAAACTCAATTCATCTCAATTCAATTCAAGCCCAATTCAATTCAAGCCTAATTCAAATTCAATTAAATTCACTCCAATCCAATTCGGTTTCGGCCCAATTCGACTCATCTGAATTCAATTTCAGCCCATCTCAATTCTAATTCAATTCATTCTAATTCAATTCAACCCATTCCAATTCAATTTAACCCAGCCCATTTCAATTCAAACCCGATTCAAATCGAATTCAATCCAATTCATTTCAATTCAAACCTGATTCAAATCCAATTCAACCCATTCATTTCATTCAGACCCAAGCCCAATTCAAACCAAACCCATTTTGGACCCAAGCCCAATTCGACCCAAATCCATTTCAAGCCTAAACAAGGCCCATTCAGCCAAAAGCCTAAACAAGGCCTCGTCATTCAAAAAGCCCAAATCAGGCCCATTCGGCCCGAAACCCCAAGGCCCAATTTGCCTTGAGCAAAACTTTGACTATGACCTGAAACTTTGACTTGACCCCAAGTTTGATCTGAAGCTTTGACTTGACCGAACTTTGACCTTGACCCGGTTCAACTTTGACCAACCCAACTTTGACCACCTAACTTTGACCTGACCGACCTACTTCAATCCACCTGAACTTTGACCCGACCCGTTTTCCAATCTCGGCCCAAACCAAATTCAATTCAAATCCATTTCAATTCCAATTTCCAATTCCAATTCAACTTCAACACAAATTCATCTCAATGCAAATTCAGTTAACTTCATTTCAATTTCAATTCCAATTCAAAATTCACTCAATTCCAATCGAATTCAAAAACTCATTCATTCCCGATGCAATTCAAAAATTCTTTTCAATCCCAAATAATTCCAAACCTCATAAACTTCAAAGTCTCAAGTACCTCAAACTCCAAATATCTCATGGACTCGAATTATCCCTCAAATCCAATTACCCCCGCACATTCGAATGTCTCACAGACTTTGTTATCCCAATGATTCGAATGTCTCACAGACCCGAGCATCTCACAGACCCGAGCGTCTCACAATCCGAGCATCTCACAGACTTCGACATCTCAAGGTTTCAAGCGTCTCATAGACCCTGTCTCACAGACTTCGATATCTCACTCTTCTTATCATCTGAATATTCTAAATGTCTCATAGACCGAGCGTCTCACAGACTAGCATCCCAACCCGAAACTTCTCAAAACTCCAGACTCCTCGAATCTCAAACCCTCAAAACCCTTCAAAACCTCAAACTTCCCTAAACCCCCAAAACCTTGAACTACGTAAGGTCTGATCTCAACAGGGAGTTGAGTACGTAGGCAGCCCATCTAGGGTGCGACCCCTTCCAATCTAAACAACCATTTCCCAACTCCAAGGCGATATTCATGTTTGTCAAACATTCAAATCCCCTCTGACTCCCACAAACTCTCGACTTCTTCAACTCTCAAAATCAGACTCATAATCTTCATTCTAAACTCATTCGAATTCATCAATTCTTCTTCTTGGCGCTAGCTTGGCAAAAAGCTCGCCTCATCCATTCGTTTACTCTCTTCCCATCCTAATCCTATCCCTGGCTTTTAATTGAATCTCTCTATTAAGGTTTTGAAAGAAGACAATCCCGACAATTGGAGACCGAGGTTTCCTTGGGCACCAATCCGAAGTCGTGGTCGTTGCCACTTCTGAGGGGTGTAACCCAGTGCGAACCCACAACAGAATCTCTGCAAATGACCAGATACCCCTATCCATAGGCAATAAATCATCAGAGTCAATTAACGGTTCTTAGAACCCTTCTCCCTCCCTTCCTAGTCCTTAGGTCAAACTAGGTGGCGACTCTAGTCAATTCCGCCTTATAGAGGCATAAGTCCGCGTGGGGGCCCATCGAGAGCGGGTGTAGTGCACACTTGCACTCTCCTTCATGCTTTCTGGGAAAGACGGACGATGTAGTAGGTATTTGAGGGCTGCCATGAATAACGGGTTTTCACCCTCCACAGAATGGCAATTCTAGGATCTAGACTTCTCAGCTAGGACCATATTTTGATAGACCCCCCCTCATACCGAAAAATCACCCTCCACAGGCAGTAGATGTCCCACAACTTTTGGTTGACCGGTTCACCACAAACGATCGATGATGAATAATATGTGCCTCTTCACTGCATGTATCAAGCCTCTTTGCTCCGAAAAAGCATACCCTTCTTAAACTCATCGTTGTATCTAATCTCACAGTTCCAATTTTTGTTCCTCCTCCCACCTCATAATACCAATATCACCACCGGCGTTGTAGAACGGGTATGGATGGACGAGAGAAGCATCACCATCCCCGGTGGTGGTAGTGACCACAGTAGTAGCCACATCAGCCAGTGTGGCATCATCAGCACAATCATCATCATCATCATCATCATCATCATCATCATCATCATCATCACATCATCATCATCATCATCATCATCATCCATCATCATCATCGTCGGATGAACCACCTCCGAGCCCTTCCATCTCATCCTCCTCGAAGCCTTCCCATAAGTCACCGTCATCATCAAAGTATCCAAGATCATCACTGACGTCATGTTGGAGATGATCTTCAACGGGTGTTGGTATGAGAAATAGTTTTGTGTATGTAAGTGGTTTCATCTTGAGGAGGAGCATTGAGTAGATGATAAGTGTTTGTGATGATTTGTGTTTGATGTGTAAAATATGAAGAAGGCGAATGGGTTTGGTTTTCGGGTGGTGTGAAGCTTGAGGCTTGGTGTTGATAAGATGAGGTAAGAAGTGTTTATGTTTATCGGTTTTCCTGTACTTCAACGTACAATTCATAGAATATATCTTGTGGCCCTTCACCCGGACAGTAGAACATGACATTTTGAACATCCTCATCGTCATCGATGGGTATCATTGTCCACTTCGTAGTACCGTCATTCATTGATTGACCCATCTTCTGTGACACCTTCACTTCGTGGGTGCACAAGTTGATACCGAAACGACTACCAATCTGGGCAATAAGCTGCTCATAATTGGTGTCGACACTAACCAAAAGGAGCCCCTTCTTCCCACCCTCGTAATCAGCTCCGTTTACCTCATACACAATTTTGTCACTAATATGACACAAAGACTGGATAAAGGCGGACATATCCACCTATATGATAACACAAACATAGCAAATTATACAAACAAACAACCAGGAACTACCACTTTAATGTTATACAACACTTCAGATAAACAGTTAATGACATAAATCCCTAAAATTAACATTATAATTTCATAAATAACCACAATCAATCAACTAATTTCATAAATTACCATAACCAATCAACAATTTTATAAATAACCACAAGCAATCAACCAATTTCATAAATAACCACAATCAATAAATAAATTTCATAAATAACCACACACAATCAATCAATTTGATAAATAATCACAAACAATAACTAATTTCATAAATAACCACAATCAATAGCTAATTTAATAACTAGCCACAATCAATTCATAAAGTACCAATTTAAGTTCCCTAATTTTCAGGGTTATAAATTACCTAAACTGACAAAGTAGGTGCTGAAAAGGACTGGTGGGCGGCGGTGCTGTCTGACGACGGTGGCACGACCTCCTGGCGGCGACGGCGGTGGATTCGCGCAACAGAGAAGAGAGGAGAGGGGGAGAGGCGCGTAGAAGGAAGGAAGAAGGAAAAAAGAAAAGAAGAAGAAAAAAGAAGGAGAAAACTGGCGTCGGTTTTTAGAACGCGTGAAATCGTCTCTAGAAGAGACGATTTTGTTTCTTATGAAAATGTCTCTTGGACAGACGATTTTCATGTTATACGCCGCTGTCTTAATTAGACTAGAAATCGTCTTTAAGAAACGACTTCACAAGTCGTATTTACAAGAGACAATTTCTCGTCGCCCTCCGTCCCGCTGAGTCAGCGCCTGATGTGGCACGGAGATAAGTGAAATCATCTCTTCAAGAGACAATTTCTAGTTTCATAATTGATGAAATCGTCTCTTGAAGAGACGATTTCTCCGGGATTACTATTTCAGGAATACGTTTTGGAAGGAGGTTAATATTGGTAATATTTTTGTAAGAGGAGGTTATTTTGGATTTTTTTTTGGCAAAGTCTATGGCATGGCGTCCATTGTGAGTTAGATGTGGGATAGTGATTTGACAGTCCCAATCAGCTGTTGAGTGGACTGTTTTGCTGATTGGGCTATCTTTTTACTATATTATCTTTAAATGGTTGTAACTTTTAATATATAAGTCCAAAATGAAAAAATATATCACTGTTCACCTAAATTCGGGTTCTTCAAAACAAGACCAGTAATGGATATGTTTTGACAACTTTGAAAAATAGTTACTTTTACATGTGTATGATGATACATTAAAATGATAATATGATTCATTAATTTTTATATTATGATTGATTAAAATTGATATTATCATTCATTAACTAATAAATGATGAATTAGATTACAAATTTCAGAACCCATACAAAATCATTATTGTTTTGTAGTGTATTATTATTGTTGTGTGGTGTTTTTTTAAACCTTCTATGGTGAATCATGTATTTTTCATACATACCAAATATTGTTTTGTGTTGCAGTATTGTTTAAATTTGTTTTCTTTTTATGTTACTGATGATACATTAAAATGATGTTGTGATTCACTAAATTTGATATTATGATTCATTAAAATTGATATTATGATTCATTAACTAATAAGCGGTGAATTAGATAACAAACTCAGGAATTGATAAAACATCATTATTATTTTTAGTGTATTATTATTGTATTGTAATATATTTTAAACCTTATATGGTGAATGATGTATTTTTCTTACGTACCAAATATTATTTTGTATTGTATTGTTGTTTAAAATTTTTATTTTTATATGTTACTGATGATACACTAAAATGATGTTACGATTCATTACATTTGATATTATGATTCATTGAAATTGGTATTATGATTCATTAACTAATAAGTGGTGAATTAGATAACAAACTTCAGAACAAATACTGAATCATTATTGTTTTGTGGTGTATTATTAATGTTATATGGTGTATTTTAAACTGTATGTGGTGAATCATAAGTGTCGTTGATATGTATGTACATATAACTAACATAAATTTTCAAACTGGTCAAAACATATCCATGACTGGTCTTGTTTTAAAGAGCTTGAATTTAGATGAACAATGGTGTAAACTTTTTATATAACATATTTTAAAAGTTATATTATTTAAAGTTAATACAAATATTATTTCATCTATTATGCCACGTAATCTTGCTAGCCGGACTGACATATACATCCACTCAATGCTGAGAACGGCATCTACGGTCCGGAGAGGTAAATGAAAAAAAGAACAAACAGAAGTTGCGAAAAGGAAAAAAGAAGAAACAAATGACAAAGGCAAATTAGTTGCAAAAAAGACAATGGTTTAATAAGAAAACACAAGGTTTATGTCTGAGAGAATAATATGTACAACATTTTTTGCCTAATTAAATATGATTAGTATTTCTCACCGGTCCATTCTAATTAGTTATCTTTTTATCTCCGTTTTCATTGTGCTCCATCCAACCATAAAGAGCAAAAGGGCAATTTAAGCGAAGTGGTGGGGGATGGATGAGGAGTGCAAGGGGTTTTAGCCTATCGTCTTCTACTTCTTGGTCTCTCCTCCGGCGTCCTTGTTCTCTTACTCCACTCGCGCACCCGACTACTCTCCCTTCGTCAGCTGCGCCGTCATCTCCCCTCTCAATCCCGAATCTCTTTCTGCGTCTCCGTCGTATCAGATTTTCTTCGGTGGCAAGTATGGGGCTTCATTCCAACCCTGGCTGTGCAAATTCTGCTGAGCACAGCCTCTCGAGTGGCCGGCCAACAAGGTCAGGAATACTTACCTCGAGTTCTTCCAAGGAAAAGGCCACACCTTCTGGAAATCCAGCCCCGTCGTTCCTGTCAATGATCCTACTCTTCTCTTTGCTAACGCTGGTTCGTCGTTAAGATCCTTCCTCTCCCTACAACTCCGGAATCTTCCTATCTACGTGTTGCTTTCCTTGTGTTTGGATTAATTTCCATTATCTACTAGCGACTACCGTATTGAATTGGTTCTGAGAGTATTGACTATCTATCGTTGTTAAATTTAGATGGCCCCAGCTGTTTATATGCTTCAGTCTTATCTGTTATTGCGGACAATTTGTGGTATGATTTGTTTGGTTCTGCTTGTTTTTTTTGCTGGATAGGTATGAATCAGTACAAGCCGATTTTCCTTGGAACGGTTGATCCAAACAATCCATTGGGATCATTGAAACGCGCTTGCAACACTCAGAAATGTATAAGAGCCGGTGGTAAACACAACGATCTGGATGATGTGGGCAAAGACACATACCATCATACCTTCTTCGAAATGCTTGGGAACTGGTCATTTGGCGACTACTTTAAGAAGGAAGCCATTCAATGGGCCTGGGAGCTCCTTACCAAGGCAAGTTCAATGGCGATTTCTTTTTCTGATTTTATGATATTACGCTTATGTTCGGTGCTTTTTTTTTCCATTTCACCTCAGAATGTTGTTGGATTATACCATCCACAGTTCCCCTGGTATCCCTTTTTCTTTTCTTTTCCTTTTTTTTAAAAAATTGAAGTAGCACATTGAATTTGATGATGGCTTAGTTAAATAGTAGTATCGTATATATAATTGATAATTCTTACCATACCTATTTCTTTGATTGAGTCTGGTATTTAGTGGCTGTTCTGCTGATCGAATGATACTGCTCGCTTGCAGGTTTATAAGCTACCATCTGACAGATTCTATGCCACCTACTTTGGTGGTGATGAGAAGGCGGGCCTTGCCCAGACACTGAGGCTAGGGACATATGGCTCGATTTCTTGCCAGCTGAGCGTGTCTTGCCTTTTGGTTGCAAGGTACCAGTTTAAGATTATGAGATGAAACAAACCACTGCTCTATATTTTTGTTTGTTACTAGGTTTTGCATTATTCTATTCGAGTAGTTGTATGTTTTTGTCAGCAGTGCCTCTAACATAACTAGGCAATGCTAAACTGAAACCTTAATTCTAAATAGCTCTAACAAATGTTCTGCACCATGTGAATTTTGAAGGGTGACAGTAACGAGTGCCAGAACCCCTGACCCTAATCTGATGAATTTTCCTCTACTTCCTTGTAGTCGGTTTATAACTTTAGCCAAAAAGGGTCACTTCCCAGACAAAGAAGTCCTTAATGTCACAATCATAAGAAGTTGCGATGTTTAATCCAGCAGGAATATTGCCGTAGTTAGAAGTAACCATGTTCATGTATTGCTGTGCCTATACCGCATTCTGAGTAAGCTGTAGAAATCAATTGCTAAACTATTATTTCCATGTCATCTCCTGATTCAGGCTTATTTTTTTCTTCTCGTGGTCTAAACTAGGACAACTTTTGGGAAATGGGCGATACAGGACCATGTGGGCCCTGCACTGAGATACATTTTGATAGGATTGGGAATCGTGATGCTGCTTCATTGGTCAACAATGATGATCCTACTTGTATTGAGATATGGAACCTTGTCTTCATCCAGGTATATTTTTAATGTGCAGCATCCTTTTCCCACACTCCCTGTGGGTATATATAACATGTTAGCATCTGTTATAAATATGATGCATAAATTCTCCTTTTCTTTTGGTCATCAAATTCAAAGTTGCTCATCTATCTATCCTTAACCTTTCTATTTTATGTTCGCAATACTAAATTTTGACTTCTGATGCTCTTTGAATATTTCTGTACAGTATAACAGAGAAAGTGATGGGTCACTGAAAACACTTCCAGCAAAACATGTTGACACTGGCATGGGTTTTGAAAGATTGACATCTATTCTGCAGGACAAGTTGAGCAATTATGATACAGATGTATTCTTGCCTATGTTTGAGGCGATTCAAAAGGTAGGCAGGTGAAGACTATTTTTTTCGTTTTACTATTTAATCACGTGTGATCTGTATCTTAGTACTAAGCTGAGTCTATAGTGTCTATATAATAACTTAAGAATTCGGATTTGTCTTGTTTTGTATCAGTGGTGGAAGACACCTTAAACTCATTTATTGGGGTGGTGCTTTATCAAACTTAGAAAAGCAGTTTTAAAGCTCAAACAGGAATAAAGGAAAAGTGTGTCTTCATGACAATATAAAACCACAGTTTTTGCTATCTTGACGTTATACATAGTTTTCATTCTCTACTATGTCAAGAGATGATGAACACAATGTCATATATTCTACACTTGGATTTTCGGAAATAGAAAGTAGAAACTTTAAACTTGAAGATATGTTGAGCTCTTCATGTTGCTGCTTTGCTCTGGCTTTATCATGCTGTATTTTTTTTACCTTTTATTATAATTTATTTTTTCAATCGTCAACATTTATCTTGCAGGCAACTGGAGCTCGGCCATACTCCGGGAAAGTTGGCCCAGACGATGCTGACAATGTTGATATGGCTTATAGGGTTGTTGCAGACCATATAAGAACTCTTTCATTTGCCATTGCCGATGGCTCTTGTCCAGGTGCAGAGACTAATGCAGAGGCATCGCATTTATTGTTCTACTTTTGCTATGTTATTGTAACGTTGCAGGGTTATTCTAAAGTTGAACATGCTTCTGAGGATCTACTTTGTGCTATGTTGCTGAATCATGTCAATTTATGTCTTTTGTCAGGAAATGAAGGTCGTGAATATGTCTTGAGGAGGATTCTTCGGCGTGCTGTTCGTTATGGAAGTGAAGTTTTGAAAGCTCAGGAAGGATTTTTTAGTGGGTAGGACATAAGTCAATTTATCTGGGTGATATAAGACCTTAACTCTTTTTTTCTTTCGATTAATTGCTTTCACAATCTGGCAATATCCAGCTGGTTGCTGAAATTCTTTGACTCTAACATTCAAAAATGTATTGGTTTTAGGCTTGTAAGCACCTTGGTGAAAGTGATGGGTGATGTCTTCCCTGAGCTTAAGCAACGTGAAGAACACATTCGGGATGTTATTACTTCTGAAGAAGCAAGTTTTGGTAAAACATTGTTGAAGGTATGCGGGGGTTTTACTTTGAGGTATAAACCAAGGTGCCCAGTCAGTTTAGGACCCAACTACTTTGAGTTACGGAGTTTAACTATCTGTCTTGTGTCATCATTCTGTTCGGTCATCTACATGTTATCGAGCAACATTGTTTAGAACCTCTTGTTTTTGTAAAGTTTTGGTTTTCAAAATGTTCTGATAGCTACAGGCTAAATTACTTCTAGTTGACTGATAGATTCCTCTGATAGGCACATGCTAATATACTTCAAAATGTTCTGATCATTTTCTTTCTGAGGAACCAACAGATATTTGTCTGTTAGTTCATTCAACCTCATTTTGTGATGAGCTAATATCAGCTGTTATGAGATCCTGAATCTGTTGTCAATTAGGCCATTGTTCTCCATATCTGATGCAGTCTGTCTTCACTTCTCTTTATTGTTTTTTGCAGGGAATTGAGAAATTTAAGAAAGCTGCACAGGGTGTTGAAGGCAAAACACTCAGTGGACAGGCATGTACTCAACTCTTTTTTTTTTGCTGTATACCATGTTGACTCTATCTCATGGAATGATTGACTATAAGTGGTTTAGTACATATTCTTCTATCATGGTGCTCTTACAATTATTGACTGTCTTCTCAAAGTTGCTTCTGCTAATTTCCTTTTCTCCCTTTCTTTCCTTCTTTCTTTTTGCGGTGTTTTTTTTTTCAAAAAAGAATGATTGTTTTTTTTGACATCCTATATTTTACAATAGTACTCAATGATGTTTGTCTATGCAGGATGCATTTATACTGTGGGATACATATGGATTTCCACTAGATCTGACTCAAGTAATTCCTCTACTTTTGGCTCTAGTATTATTTTCTAGGCACAAGCACAACCAATTATAATGTTATGCCTTCTGTTTCTCTCAGCTAATGGGTGAGGAAAGAGGTCTGAATGTTGATGTTTATGGTTTCAATGTTGTCATGCATAAAGCTAAAGAAAGGTCTAGGAATGCACAGAATAAGGTATCTCTTTTTCCTTGCCTGATAATCTTATTAAATGAACTGCTGAACATTTCCAAATGAATAGCTGAACCCCAGGGAGTTGCTTAATTCTTGTACTGTGTTCTTCAGTTGCGGGCTTATCTTTTTTGCTTGGCAACACTATTCTTAGTGTATGCAATGTCAAAACCTTGTTCTAGCAATTTGTTCAACTTGGTATTAGGAAGATAAAGGATGTGCTTGGGGATGGATGTGGAACAAGCTCTCATAAAGTTTTTGAACTCTTTGGCAGCAAGCAGGTGGCGTAATTGCGATGGATGCTCATGCAACTGCCGCACTGCAGAGCAAGGGAATTCCTGCCACTGATGACAGCAGCAAGTTCATTTGGTTCAAGGTAGCGTCTAATTTTCATTGTGGACAGCTAGTGCTTTTCTTTATTTATGCACTTTACTACACTTTTCTCAGAATGGTTTAATAGTGTTTTCTTTTTCTTTTTATTTTCTATGTAATATGCAAAGTATTCATCCAGTATTTGTGCATACTGTATATTATGTGTTACACGCTCTCATCATATGTTCAGGACCATGAAAGTACTGTAAAAGCCATCTACTCTGGATCCGAGTTTCTGGAAAGTGTGGAAGCTGGAAGTGAAGTTGGCATCATCTTGGAATCCACGAGTTTCTACGCTGAACAAGGTGGCCAGGTATTGCATAAGTTGAACATTATTTTTGCTACTGTTATTTGCATCATCCTTTACATTACGCTGTTGTTCCTGATAAGACCCCTTTTGTAGCTAGATTTGGTATTCTCTTTAGTATGTAGTTGTAGTGTCATCAGTGCTGTTTGTTTATAGACTTTTCAATATTTTCATATTTAATAAGTGTGATACTTTCAGAAGCTGCTGCATGCTTCTTAGTTAAGCAGCATGCAGACTTAAGAAAAGGGGAAATATCTCCTGTATATTTTCAAATTGTGCTCATTGTTTTTGTTTATGAAAAATTTCTTCTGAAAAAGTGCTTGTTACTTTTGCATTTTATTCTACTTTAATCTCATGCAGAAATGAGGCATGACTATTATTATTGCTCATGGAATGTTTTTGGTTTTTTAGATTTTTGATACAGGAAGCCTTGAATGTCCATCGGGAAAATTTGAAGTTTGTAATGTGCAACTATATGGAGGATATGTTCTCCATGTTGGTACTTTTAAGGGCCAGACAGGCAGCATATCTGTTGGTGACAAACTTGTTTGTCAGGTTAAGTAGTTAACAATGTCTTTTTTATCTTTCCTACTCATGCTGTGAAGCTTCATCTTAATCCTTACCATTTTGCCGATCAGGTTAATTATGACAGGCGTACTCAAATTGCACCCAATCATACATGCACACACATGCTAAACTTTGCTTTAAAGGTACGCATATGGTTAGCACAGTTTTTGCTGATTGAAGGAAGCAGTGAACTGCTATTACTGAATCTTCTCCCTATCTAAACACATTCATATACTTGTCTGCAGCAAGTGCTCGGGGATCATGTAGATCAGAAGGGATCAATCGTTCTACCAGAAAAATTAAGATTTGATTTTTCACATGGTAATCTTATATATTTTTAGGAAATAAATTTAGTTCAATGGGATCATCATTCACCGAACTTTCCACTAATGACCTGTGGTGGTACAACAGGCAAACCAGTGCAAAGTGAGGATTTGAGGAAGATTGAAGACATAGTGAATGACCAAATCAAAGCGGAACTGGATGTATATGCCAAGGAGACAAAGCTCTCTGATGCCAAGCGTATTAATGGTTTGAGGGCGGTGTTTGGGGAGGTAGATCTTTCTTTATTTGGTTGTTATAACGCAAATTATTTTTTACTTCATTTCTTGCCTAGACTATTCTTTGTTTTAGATATATCCTGATCCAGTCAGAGTCGTCTCAATTGGCAAAAGTGTGGAGGATCTTTTATCAAATCCGGATAATGCAGAATGGTTATCATACTCAGCTGAACTTTGTGGAGGTCAGCATTCTCTGACAGTATGTGCTGTGCTGACTTGTTTTGAAATGCTAGTTTCCTTTCTGGGATTTCATTTTGTCGTCTTTTGCAGGAACACATATATCAAATACCAAGGAGGCCAAGGCATTTGCTCTTATTTCTGAAGAGGGAATTGCGAAAGGTGTCCGTAGAGTCATTGCTGTGACTGCTGATTGTGCTTTCGAGGCTATTGATTTGGCTCGTTCACTTGAGAATGAAGTGATTGATGCATCTAAGATTGATGCTGGGGCGCTGGAAAAGGTGGTTTTACTTTACGTCTAGGCTCTTCTCTTCTTTAGGAAATGCTGGTCACATAACTGATTCCATGTACAGAATCTACACCTAGAAAAACAGTGATCACATGAGCTCATCTCTTTTCCATCTGGCAGAAAGTAGCTTATTTGAAGAATAAGGTTGATGCGGCAGCCATCCCTGCTGCCATGAAAAGTGACATTCGCAAGAGTATTTCCTTACTGCAGGTATTTATGAAATGCATTGCCATAATCTTAATTCTATTGGCATTACATAGAAATGTTGTTTGCAATTCTTAACAAGTCTCTTTCTTTCTGTTTATTTTGGTAGGATAAAGTTCGTGCTGCTCAAAAGAAGATAGCTGAAGAAAATCTTAAGAAAGCAGTGGCAACAGCACATCAGGAGGCGGATGCTGCTGTTTCAAATGGGAAATCCTTTTGTATCTCACTCGTTGATGTTGGTCTTGATGCTGCTGCTGTTAGAGAAGCAGTGATGAAAGTCACCCAACAGAAGGTGTGGTTAACTTTGTGGATTTTAGTTGGCACTCAATTTTTCATGTTCCTATTTGTTTGTAAGGGCTGGGTTGATAGACCGTTAACTTATGAATTTAAACATTAAATTTCAGGGAATATCAGCCATGATCATCAGTGTTGATCAATCTGCAAATAAGGCAGTGGTCTATGCCGGGGTTCCTGAAAAAGCCAACAGTTGGAAAGGACTTGATGTTTCTGAGTGGTTATCAACTGCTCTTACCCCTCTTAAAGGGAGGGGTGGTAAAGGGAAAAATGGTCTTGCTCAAGGCCAGGTCCGTTTATTTGTTTACCAATCTATCTAGCTGTGGATAATTGAGTGTGAGTAATCAAAACCATATATCTTGTTTTTGTCGATTTGTGCTTAAAGTTTGTGAAATGCAGGGAACTGACGCTTCTCATGTCAAAGAAGCTTTGGAAATGGCAGAGAAGTTTGCTTCAATGAAGCTGAGCTAAGACACTTTAAAGTTGCTCTGATTTCTTTTTGTGGCAATCGGATACTTTACTCCTCCAGCGTCTATAGCGGGGCTTATGCGGGGCCAAATTTATACCAGCGAGGGAGAGATACAGACGTGAGACCATAACATGGAATATAGGAACCTCAACTAGTTATATATATTTGTTTCGTGATCTGGATGTTGCCCTTTTCACTGGGTGATCGAGAGGTGTGTGTGGTCAATCCTGTCGATCACTATTAATTCACGTCCATTTGTCAGTTGTACATGTTTTCTGCAAGGTTGGATTGATATATTCGCGATTAGCTTTACCAGCTGTACTATGCTTTCTTTGTCTGCTATTCGAATAGCTATAAAGTTTCAGATTAAGAGTGCGCTATTAGTCAAAATAGTATTGCTTAGAGAGTAAAACTTGACATGTAGTGTAGCCAAGTAGATTTGTTTCTGGGTTGGGAAGTTCTTAGCGTGTCTGACCGTCACTGTCTACTTCTATAATGTATTGCCCTACTGCATATGCGTGGGACGATGTCGTACCAACCAGCTGATTTTCCAGTTAACCTTTCATCATACTTTGAGCAATATAATAAAACTAAAGTGACCACTTGAGTACATAGTTGGAACCCGAGTGACTAGCTTTACGTGTTTCTGAAGAACTCTGGGCACGGGTACAACTGATTTTGGTGGAACTAATGTCGTTAGTTCTTTTTTTTTTTAAATAATTAATGGCAGTCATTAGTTCTTTTGTACCCAAGAAGTTCCGATCTTTCAAATTCCATGTTATTTCAGTATGCAATTTCAATGTAACACCCCTTAACTCATAAGCGCATCTTAAATACAATCTTGGTACACTAATTCGTTTTCAAAAAAAAAAAAAAATCTTGGTACACTAATTCGGGTGTTACTGTCATCACTCACACATGTAACTAGGCTCCAATTCCGTATACAATGATCATTGTGATGATCAAGAGATAGATATCATTCTATACAATGCACTAAATACTAATGAACATTCTAATATCGAAAATCTTATACAATATCTTACATCTGTATTTATTATAACAGTACAACTGAAGAGTAGTTCATAACTAACTACCCAAAAAATATCCTGCACTCCAGCTTCGGTGTCGAACAAGCACTTGTAAAATGTTTGCCACACAGGCTCAGCACAACCATTGATATGCTAAAGTATCACCCTTATGAACCTTCAAACTCCTTAAGTTAATTAGTCGTCTTGTCATGCGGTCATTACATGTTATTCCGTTTTACATGTATATAATAAAAAAACTGTAATGCTATAAACATACAACAGTCCATCCATATATTCACATCCAAATCCATATACATCAATCACATATAATCTATACGATAAACGCGTGCATGAAATATCAATACGAGAGTTGTTTCGTTGAAACAGTTCTCGTTTACTCGGCCTTCAAGGCTTTGAATAGTTATCACTTCACGAGAGTTGTTTGAATCTCCTAATATTGATTAGACCATGTCTAATAGTTTACATCACTTTAACCATTGACAATCGTCATGTTAGTATACGACATGTCCTCAACCCTTACCCCTATAATGGCGGGTCACCAACGGTAGTAGCCATCCTCTTAACATGGGGACTCCATTTCCTCCTTATGACTCCTATTATATGGTGGGTCACCAACGGCCGAAGCCATTCCCTTAACGTGAGAACTCCGTCCAATAATCAGTCTGATCGAATGGAATAACATGCGAGTGGACCTCTAACAGTCATCCAACTCTATTGTGATCACTATGCACAACCAAGATTCCCTGGATTTCTCCTCATATACAATGTGGTTCACTATTGATTAAGTTCTCCTAATCATCTCACCTAAGGTCTATGCTTAGGTTATAGTGAATATAATACCATGAAGATGGCATTTAGGTCTTACACAATACCTAGAAGTCATCTAGGTTATTTTCCATGTTTGAGTACATATGCTCTAGAAATTGGAATTACCGAATCTCATCCTAAGTTAATTACTTAGGTCGATAGGAATAATGTGATGTCTTTTTGATCGTTCATAAGTATAATCGAATTCCTTATCTTACTCGCAATTCGAATCGAGTTTGCAATCGGTATCATTTTAGTCCAAAAGACGTTTGCCTATACTTAATAACGCGTGATAGTCGGGCAATTAAATGCACATAAACATATCAATAACAATTCATACATTGTCGTCATCTACTTCTCATGAGCGAGGCTTAGCGCTTTGTTTACTGCCCCATGCTCTTGTATACCCGTAGGTTACTCATGTCGTTTATGGTACGTACTTATAGTTCTTCAACTTACTCGATCTCTTGGGTTACATCCTCTAGTGTATTTCAGGATTCCATGGTGAAGGTTCTTGTTATTTGTCATCTCGCTATAGGTGTTGTTGTCCTAGTGGCATGTATTGGAAAAGTGGTTGGAGGCGATACTTTGCTCTCCTGGACTCGTGTCTTACTAGTGGTAGGTTGGCTACCTTCACTTACACTTGTGCCTTACAGTACTTAGACTTGGTGTCTGTTTTTATGACATGCATCCATCCTCGACATCTCGTTCTTTTTTGTTGGGTATGGTACTCCTTTCTAAGGTAGTACTTTGGTGTTAATTGGATTTAGTACACCACATCATTTCGCGTTTACGGGTGCGATTGGTTTAGGTAATTACCGTGTTACGGTATAATATGTTCAATCCTTTTTTTTGTCGTGGTCATTGTGTTTCCTGACATTTTGGTAGGTTATCGCTCGGGATTCTTGCCTTTGTTCTCTTTACTGGAGTTTAGTGATATTGGTGGTTTTCCATCCCGATCCTATTGAGGATCAACAAGTTTTTCCTTTTCACAAGTATTTATCGTATATTGGCGTGTGCCGTTATGGGCATAGCGTTGGCCCTGATCGTTACATGATCATATCTCATCTACAATTTTCTATGAAGCTGGGAATGAGTTGTTACGTTGGGTACTCGTATCTGGTATCCCATCCATTAAATTGGATGTATTCTAGCTCTTTAACAGTTGGTGTATCACGATTATTTAATTTCCTACCATCATCAAGGATGGTGGTGCATCTATAAAGTGTTATGAAATTTCACATAAGGTCGTGTTTGTCCCATGGACTAAACACTCATCACTGATAGTGATTAGCATTCGATGCCAGAACATGTTTATGGTGTTTGGCTCATAAACCGATGTTAATGGTTCATTAATGTTTAACGGGTGTAGTTTGTTACGGGCTGTGTATGCCCTTTAGTTGTAGTGTCGGACTTATCGGGTCCTTCCGAGGTTTTGCTTCATGCTTCAAGGGTCGTGTGACCTTATTCATGACAGGTTGTATTTACGGGATTTGTACGAAAGTTGTACGAACATTTGATGGTTACCGATGGCCATGATGTCATACTTTAAGGGTCGTGTGACCTCTGGTGTACCCGGTCTTGTAGGATTCGGTTGTAGGTGCAGCACTTGCGGTGGCAAGTGCGCAAGGTAGGCGGAATTGTTAATATATTGATTTTCATAGCGCTTGCTATAGCATGTGCATCATGCATGTTGAGTTATTGGTATTGTATTTATTGGTCTCGTTGCCGCTTCAGTTGTCTGAGTATAGTTTAGATGATTTGTCTTGAAAAGCGTAGTAGTGAAGTTATTACGGTCCGTTAAGGTATGGTAAGTTCTATAGGGTAAGTCTATTTCTAGGTTCTCTGAGTTAGGCTCTTTATGAGTTTTGTTTTAAACTTCCTCTTGGTAGAAGAAAGTTTTTGACGCATGTGTTCATGCAGTCAATCTATTAAGTTAAGGGTGTACGGTTACCTAGATCGCGCTGCGTCTAGTACCAGCGCCTAAGGTTCCCGTAAAATTCAGGGTAGTCTGCCCCTGGTGACTCCTTTCCCCTTCTAGTTGTTCGCACCAGCTGGGGTCTGCCCCGCGTAGCTACCTTGAGGTGCTTCAGGTCCGGCAGATGGAGTATAGTTATCTGTGGTACGCATTCCTTTCTTGAGTGTTGTGTTGTAGCAGTTTCAGGAGGGTTTCAGTTCGTAAGCTCATGATTATCGCGATTACAGGGCAGGTTTTTACTGAACCTTCTAGGTTGTATTGGTTTGAAGCTATCCCTTCCTGGGAGAGACTTCTAAGCGGTCATTGGTTCCGCATGTTATGTATTCTTAATAGTCATCTAAGACTCGTTTTCTATCCTTCACTCATCAGGTGCACTCATCGGTGCTTTCCTTTGGTTAACCGGACAGGGTGTCGGCGTCTAATTACGAGCCAACCAATTTGTCCTATGGATTTCTATCCTTCTTCACAACATGGTCTAATGCATATGTTTCACTAAGTATTCTATCGGGACCCCGGTCCTTATTGATTTACTTAATCATCAGTTCCTTTCTCTATCTTGTTGTCACACAATTATAGTAACCACATCGGTCTTCCGAATAGGAGGGATCTTCCGTCCTTGGCGTCATCCATTACATTGCCTCTACGAGCGATATTCAAGGTATGAGCAGCAGCGGGTGGGGTACCACTGCTGTTTCCCGGGATGTTCTCCCAACGAGCTAGAGCGGCTATTGCCCTCTTAATGCTATTCGGGATTGCAAGACCTTCATTTCCCTCGACATGCATCGTCCTACGTGGCTTCTATCTCTACTGGCATTGTAATGCAGTATGTGTACTGTCACTTGGTCATTTACCGTATTGCAAACAATCACATTGAAATGTCGTTAAGGCTAATATTGTCATGCATTTAGCGTTACAAAGTCATTGGTTCGTTTAAGACCAAATGTCTCGTACCTCAACGTTTCCCGTATTCCCATAATCCTAAGCTCACTGTCTTAATCCTAATATATCGTCATCAGAGCGGTACACCGCTCTGATACCACTTTTTGTAACACCCTAATCCTAATCACGTAATAATTGGAATCGCGTAACTTAATTAAAGACGGCTCGCAGCAGAAAATAAATCTAACTTCTAGTCCAGGTGTCACATGCCATTACTCACCCATGTGAGTAAAGAAGCAAATACTTATCATGATACTAGAATCGATAACCACTGTGATGAACCGAGATATTCTACTATTATCTTACACATACTAAATTCATGAACCGGAAATGTAGAACAATGAGCATCTAAAACATTCAATACTTACATGGGAGTATATAATACAAATTAAAATTTAACAAGTGCAGAAATTAAAAGACGCGTAAACTATCAATAGTCCTGCACTCTGGCTTCATAGCTCGATCAAGTCCTGTAATGTGAGGCCATAAAGGCTCAGCCAACTGCTGGTATGCTAAATGTGATCCTAGACCCTTTAGGCCACTTAGGTTGATTAGTCATCTTGCTTAACATGAGATTAATTTCATGTTGTTCCGTTTACATGCTTATAAAATACTGTAAATGCGGAATTAAACACACAACAAACACTTAATTATTCACACAACAATTCACAATAGTCACTCATTAGCAAGATTTCAACCAATGTAGTTAGTAAGGACCACAAGTTAGTTGAAACTGAATTAGTATCACTTGTTGCATTTCCATCATACGAAGCCCCGCTTCCAACAAACCTCACATAATCATACAGGTGTCATATTAAGAACAATTTCCCATTTGGCCTCACACTTTCACAATTTGGACTATAGTCCTATGCAATACTACTAGTGGGTAGATGGTCTTACTTGTCTACAGTGGTAGACGTCCATCTGACCGAAGCCATGGTGCCAACGGTAGCACACTCCGACTAACGATCGTATCCGGCTCGTTAGATTAACATTAGTAGACCCTATCCGGGTGTTATACTCTAGTGATCACTATGCACAACTTGCTGGAACGTATGCAGCCCAAGATTTACTAAACACATTTACCATTTAATCATCACACTCTCATTTGTTAGAGTATTTTAATTAATCTCTAGGAGATTTTGGTCTCGTTATTGGAGAACACATTCGTTGGATGCCCTTCGGGTCTTGCACACCTACCTAGAAGTCCATAAGGTGATATTACAGTTCGAGTCATCGCTCTAGAGACGGTTAATACTGGGTCTCTAACTAAGTATCTCACTTAGTGTTTTAGGGTAGTTTACACTCATAGGTTAGCACTAGAGTTCCTCCTAACTGTTCACACACAAGTTAGTGATAATGGGTATCACTTGTCCGATCGACGTTTGCGCACAAATAATAAACGCTTTAACGGTCGATTACATAAACACATACAATACATGCATAACTCAATATCGCTCTTAAATAGATAAATCACACAATTTATGGACCCAAGGAAACTCTCAGAACGTTCAGACCATACATTCACATATCGTTCACCGTTGAACAATGCTAACGTGACGTATCACGCTTATCCTCTATCTCTTTCGAAGCTCGTATCTCGAACCTGAATCTTTGGAATGTATAACTTTAATATCAATATCCAAGTTTCAAGTCTATTTAATCATTCCAGAATAAGTTCTAACCCTCACTCCGTAATTAACCCTTTATTCGGTTATTTGTTTAGCTCAGGTCTTTCATTAAATCTCGGAATTTAATTATACTCTATTGCCTTAAGAGTATAATATTTAGTAGCAGAATAGTATTTATTACTAGAGATTTAATTCCTATAACCAATGTTATTATCAAGGTTATTTTGATTTGTGTATTCGCATACACACATATACATACTGATATATGTATATAATATAATATAGTTCATTACTATATTCTGTTTGACTGGGTTATTTTTCAGCCTTTGTATATCTTATACTCACATTATATATATAGTATAGTTTATTGCTATACTTTATTTGACCAAGTTATACTCCAACCTTGTATATTGTTACATACACATACGCACATATCATTATATATATTTATATATAAACATATATATATAGTATAGTTTATTACTATACTTTGTTTGACCATGTTATACTTCACTTTTAATTACATACTATTCTATGTATTGGTCAACTTGACTACTTGGTCAATATGTGTTGGTTTGGTCAATCTAGTTTGATTTGATCAATGTTTCAAGTCAATGTTTCATTATAGTCGATATTTATTTATATCAATTCATACTACGTCATATTATAATACTTGTAATTATATTTTTAACTCATGGTTCTTTCCACATTAACCTTATATGATTAATCAACCATATTACATTTTTACCTCATATTATAAATTCATATAATGTGAATTATAAGGTTTCCCCATAATGGTTTAATTCATTATCCTAAGTGAAGCACACATTTAATTATTTGTGTTATTTATTCACAAATCTCTTATTAAGAATTCATCTTAATATTATACAAGATTTTTTATACATCATCACATTCTTTATATTATAAGGTTTCTTACCATATATTATGCTCCCCAAATTTCCAACTTAAACTCATTATTTTATGTGATTGTTTATAAGGTATACTTATACCACATTAATCCCTTTATAATATACTCTCGTATACTTTAATATAATGTCACATTATATCATTTTGAACTTTATAATATATCAGCCCATAGTTTCAAAAATTCAAACCAACCCATGACACTCTCGGAAATTTTAATTTCTTCCCCATTCATTTTTGATTATTTACAAAATCAACTCAAACATTATTCTTGTTACATTTCTACCCTTATTTAATTTATAACCTAAGATTCCCATACATTATAATATACACATATATATTTATATAACCGAACAACAGCCAATTATTTCAGATTTATTTTTTTCATCCACAACTTCTTTTAATTACATATTACCCCTTTTTATTTTATAAACTTACATTTAATACCAAAAACTTATTTTATACATATTAACTTATTTAATCTCAAAACTTCCCAAATATTTCCTCAAATAACCGAACAACCCCTAGGCTGTCATAATATTGTTTTTCCATCCCAAATTTTTGGTAATTTACACATTAACCCCATAAGTTTTATAACTGCTGCATTTTAATATTTAAACCATATATTATAATCCTTAAGTTATTAAATCACCAAAATTCACCCAAAATCTACCAAATTTACGAAGAGACCCCTACGGGTCTCTTTAACTTCATTTCAACCCTTAAATTTTTGGAAATTACATAAACACCCCAAATAGTTTTATAATTTCATTTTTAACTTAACACTTTATTAAATTACCAAATTAATTAATTTTATTATTCTAATTTGGTCAAACCTCACATGTGGTCAAGGTTGACCACCCAAATACTCTTTTGACCAGTATTTACCATTATTTATGAAATGACCATGTTTAATTCTCAAGTTTTACATTTAACACTTTAATTTCATAAAATTAATATTTTATGTTTCTAGAATTCTAAAACATCCCCCTTACGGTTCTAATATTTATTTGGTACCCTATATTTCACTTAATTACATTTTGACCCCATTAATAAGTCTTTTGTTCATTTAAGTACTTATAAGGTTTATAATTCATTTAAATAATATTATAACCTTATATTTAATTTATGCAACACCTACGTTCGTCAATATTCATCTAAAATGTTCCTAAGTGATTATGTTCACTAAAATTACATTTTTGCACCAGAAACTTATATAATTCATTTACCATCCAAAAACGTAATAATAATATTTAAAGCTTCAAATAACCATAATAAAAATGGCCTAAGCACATGGCCTTAGACATAGTATAAACTTAACTATAAAATGACATTAAAATGTCCCAAAATACCTATAACTCTCATTTTTTGAACAGATTTATATTTAACTTCTTTAAATCATTTTTCTTTCATTATTAACTTATAAACTTGACTTTAATAAGTCATTAGCACCTAAGCTCAATAACCAAATAATTAACCATAATTTAACCCACATTTTAGGGTTTAATTAACCCACATATACCCACATATTCTCGGCACTAATTTCATCCTACAACATAATTAATTTTAATGCGTCAAAAGGGGTTTTAAGCATATTTACCTTGTTATAA
Organism: Limonium bicolor; assembly: GCA_023374045.1. Taxonomy (NCBI): domain Eukaryota; kingdom Viridiplantae; phylum Streptophyta; class Magnoliopsida; order Caryophyllales; family Plumbaginaceae; genus Limonium; species Limonium bicolor. Next base: position 260,829,867 of record CM041780.1, read on the forward strand.
TCACAAGGAAATCCACACCAGCCTTCACTCTTCACGGCACTAATACAAATAGAACCTTAGATTAGGTTTTTGTTCCTTAAATTTAGCTTAACCCACAAATATAGCTCTTAAGGCTTTAATGAAGTAATTAGCTCTTTAAACTGAGATTTTTCCCTTGGAAAAATGTCCCAACAGACTCGGTACTTCATGGGTGGAAGATCCTATTCAGCCATAATTATACAAGGTAGAAAGGCTTAGTTAGTGACTTTGACAAGGTACTTAGTTTAAGGAGTTTTAAAGTATGATTTTTGAACCTTAAAAGAGGAGTCTTACCTTGAAGATTTTGAAGAGGTTTCAGGCCCTATTCTCGGTCATCTAATGGAGAAATAGATGAGTTTAGTTCCATGGAAAAAATAGGGAGAAGAAGAGGCTTGAATCAGCCATGAAAGCTCACGGTTTTACCTTCATTTGAAGCTCTTTGAGGAGTGCTTTGGAGCAGCTCTTTGGCTCAAGTAATGGGGCTGAAATAACCTTCATTTGGTGTACAAAATGGTATAGAAAATGTGTGAGGAGTGGCAGTATTTTCGGACACAACAAAGGATGAAGAAAAAGATGTGCTTTAAGGTCATTTTCTGACCTTAAGGTTGTAGTGGAGTTTTCCAAGTCCTTTGGTTGTTTCAGCCGAGAATGGGAGCCTTCAATAGGGAGTTTCAACCTTGCAAGGAGGAGAAAATCAGATGGAAAGGATGACCATGGAAGAAAGCGCAAGAGGATGAAAGAAAATGGGTGTTTTACCTAGTTTTTGTTCTTCCACACTAGTACAAAAAATGCCTATTTCGGTGGTTCCTAATAGCCTATTCTGGCGGTTGTGAACCGCCGAAATGGAGTGCGCCGAAATAGGTCTGAGCACCTATCTCGGCGGTTTTTTGTGGCGGTTGTAACAACAAACCGCCGAAATACGTGGTTGCGAAAACCAAAATCTAACCACATCTATCTCGGCGGTTCTTAGCTTACAACTGTCGAGATAGACTAAAGGTCGGTCCCAGGGTTGATAAGTGTCCAATGAGCATGTTTATTAGGTGTATTTCATATATAATATTAGCACTTTTCTTGCTCATTTCTCCACTTCGGTTAGTTTTCCTCTAGTTTATGTTTTATTGTTTATCTCACAATTTATTGGTTAAACATGAGGAAAACCAAGCTGGGAGTAAAGTAGACGAAGAGACGAACGCATAGACGCAAACGGCTCAGGAAATGGAGTCCAAACGAAGAATCTAGAGCCGGTCAAAGTTTGAAGGAAAATAGGTCACGGTCAAGTTGCAACCGCCTATAGCCAGGCGGACACCAGGGCGGTCAAGGCCACCAACCGCCTATAGCCAAGCGGACGTAGATGCGGACACTAATGAAACCGCCTAGTATGGGGCGGTTGCTTAGGCGGTCGTGACTAAAAATCAGTCGCGAACAGTTTTCTTCTTCGCGCCGACTCTACAACTCGCATCTGCTCCGCCTACCTTAATTCCCTCACGCGTTTCGGCTTGTCCCCTGCAATAATGAGCAATCAATGAAGCAATCAACTGCAATCAATCCTCCACTCCAGACTACCTCTTCCCTTCCTCTATAAATACTCAGTTACTGCACCTTGAACGTGCAGCGGAGTAAACCAGAAAATCAACTCACGCTCACCTCATTTCATTATCTTCCAGTAAATCACTCCCGTACATCACAACACACCATTCAGTCCCCAGAACTCAAACTCTCCAATTCACCCATTCCACATACAATAACCTACGTACATGTTCCACTCTTCGTTCTCTTCATTTCTCCATTCACCATTCACGCCTCTGTGTTATTATTACGTCCAACCTCTGTCTGACTTATTACCAGTTAATATGTCAGGCTAAGGAGGATTTGCTCCGGGCAAGGGTTTAAATTATGGTTTGTTTAATTATGTAATCAATATTTCTACCGGTTAAAATAAATACAGTTTGTTACGCTTAAAGGTTTTCTCTCTCCATTTTAATAAATTACATGAATTTATTAAAATGCTTTCCTAAGTCTATTTTGATCAGACCAGGTGATAAATAGACAGGTTAATTAAGCCGTAAATCTGGAGAAAGCTTATTAGGATTTAATAAGTTAGTTTTCAGATGCAATTATAATTCCTCGAATTTAACGTCCGTTTACATAAGTATTGCTCGAACCTTGATTAGACCGAGCATTTTCTGGTAAACGAGTTCTTATGAGTCTATGACTTAGTCCTTAAGATAATAACAGGAATTTTGCCAAACTCATAATTAAACCGGTAGAGATAGCATAATTAATCAGATTATATAAACCTGAACCCGGAGTTCCATTTAATTCATCTGCACTCAGTTATCTTTTCTGCTATTTAATTTCTCTAAAACAAGTCAATTAACTTCCCCCCTTTGTGACAAGCTTAGGAACTATTTTATCTCGCTATAAGTCCCACGGTTTGACCCCGACCGCTTCTGTCTTCTATACTACTGCGACCGGGTTTTATTTGCAGCCCGACGGATATTTTGAGTATTAATTTCTTTCTTTTATCAATTTCACCAGTGCTAATAACTCACGATATAAACCCTTCTGCAAAATGGCGCCGTTGCCAGGGACTTGATTTAATATAGTCCCTAAGCCCCGGTTAATTCACCTGTTATATTTAATAATCTGTTAATATTATCTGTTAATAATCTAATTTCGGACATTGGACATTGGACATCTGACTTCTGACTGACTTGGACATCTGACTTCTAACTTCTTAATATTTTTGTCATTTAATTTCCATTGTCCTTAATTTTCTGTCCATAACTACTAACTTTAAATTTCTGTATACTAACTACTAACTTCAAATTTCTGTATACTAACTACTAACTTCAAATTTCTGTCATTTAATTTTCTGTCATTTCAATTTCCATTGTCTCTAACTACTAACTTATAATTTCTGTCAACTAATTCCTAACATTTTTATTTTTTCTAACACATAACCAGTTCTTTTCTCTGTTTTGAGTGGTGAATGCCTTTTACCAGGTCACACAGCTACCCAGAAAATATTAATAATCACACGGTTGGTTACAATCCAGAGATCGAGAGAACCTTTCTACGCACCCTAAGGCAGAGACGAACTCAGCAAAACATTACCACCACAGTGATAAAATCTGACCCGGAAACTGACATGGCATACACAAGCAACAGTTCGAAATATCAACAGGCCGTCTAACCAAGGACAACAGCCTGCTATCATCCTTCCTCACCTCAGCCCATCTGAATACGAAATGGCAGAAGCTGAAGCCATATCATCAGATCAGATGTGTGAAGGAGTTGGCATGTTTGATGGCACCAGTCCAGACGAAGCCCTGTTACATGTTACAAAATTCTTGCAACATGCCATCAGTCTTACTGCAACCGACGCAGTACTCCAGTATGCAAGATTGTCATTATTCCCTCACAGCCTGACGGGAAGTGCGAGCAAGTGGTATAGCCTAACACCAAGTACCATCGGTACATGGGACGACATGGCCACCAAGTTCTACGACAAATTCCTACCCCCGAGCCGAACATTGGAGATGATTGCTGAAATTTATAATTTCAAGCAACCAGGGTCGGAGAATATTTGTGAAACTTGCGACCGATTCAAAGGTCTACTACTTACTTGTCCTCACCATGGTCTGACGAAAGAACAAGTATCACAATTGTTCTACAAAGGCTTGATCGGTCCGTGCAGAACAATGGTGCTGTCCTCGCTAGGGGCTGACATTCTGAAAAGCCAGGAGCACAATTTCTGAACAGCATGGAATCTCTCTGTGAGGAAATCAGAGACTGGGCCTCCGGTGGATCAAGGAGCGGTACTCCAGGATTATATCATCTTGGGGAGAGTGATAACAAGTTCAACCAATTGATGAAAAGCCATGAGCAACTCATGGAGAGCAATGCTCAGCAGGCAACAAAAGTCAGTACTCTGCAAAAAGTGGTTGAGCAGATGGCTATGAACTCCTACCCCCAGCAAGCTAAGTCGATGATTTCCCGATCATCTACTACCCCTCCAGGCTATGCTCCTCTGTCCCAATCATCTCCAACTATTTCTTGTACGCAATGTTGCGGGCCTCATGACTATGATCAATGCCCCCAACTACAAGAAATGAAAGCAGCGGAGGAAGCAAACTACATCACCAACAATTCAGGATACAGACAACCTTGGCAACGTAACATGCAATCCAACCTTCGCTACTCAAACACAGAAAATATCTAAAACCCACATACCCTTCAACCATCTCAAAATTACAGACCTCAGTCCAATTTCCATGGAGGCCAAAGGCAATATCAACAACAGCCTTATGGCAATGAAGCTTCTTCGAGTCGACCGACTCAACCTCCTTCGAATCCTGAGTCTGATATGTCTCAAATGCAAGAGATGTTTAAGGCGATGATGGGTAAATCCCGAGATACGCAAGAAGAGGTCGCAGCCCTGTGCAAAGACCAAACAGCCTTGCAGTCTCAGATTCAACAACTCCTTACCCAACAAAGGCCACCTGGTAAATTTCCCTCACAAACCAATCCAAATCCAAAAGAGTATGCAAGTGCAATTTACGTAGTGGACCAGCCCATCACATTAGCTCAAAGGGAGCAACAACCCGAGAGTGAAATTGTCCCTGAAGTGGAGCAGCAGGCCGAGGAAGAATACCTCGACATGAACCGACTGAAGCTGTATGCCAAATTAGTTGCGATTAACGAAATGATGGAAGGACCACTAGACCTTACATCACAGCAACCGGAGAGCAAACTGGTTCATATAGTGGACGACTTACCTGAGGATTTGAGTTACTCTATACCACCACCCCCGTTCGAAAATGAGCAAACGGTATCAAATCTTCTGCTTGAGCTTGAAGACAAGCCATCAGAGGACAACTTCTACCTCAACTTCATGGAGCCTCCTCCTTCTGAAGTCAATTACCGTTATTTTCCCTCCTTCTCTGTGCTATATCCAGAAAATGAGGATAGTTACATCCTCAAAAATGAAGAGGAGGAAATGCTCGCTCCCGCCAGAACATCCAAAACACCAATATCACCTTCAAGGAGCCATCTCCCTCTGAAGTTGAAATCAATCAGGGCTCTTCCTATGAGCCTCTTCAAAAAGATGAGGATATTTACATCCTCAAATTCGAGGAGGAGAAGCTATCCAACTTTGATCCTCGCACGAGGGTCATTTATTGAAAAATCTGGGCCTTTCGACAAAGAAAAATAATGCCCACCCAACCCACCCGTTGAAGCCCACTTCCACCTTCATTTACATTCCAGAGGAGAAAATTTACATCCTCGACTATGAGCAAACACCACCACTACCATCTTCCATCCATACGGCTAAACAACAAGGGAGAATGTTTTCATTCTCCAATTTGAGGAAGCAACACCCATCACCCGGGTTTCAATTCAATATTAATGGCAGCAAACACCTCCTTCAAAACCAGGTTTTGTGGAGTTTGTCTTTTCCTACTGTAATTATTGTCGTAATACTTTGTTTTGATCCAGGTGGTTCGGTCCTACATATTGCCAATTTCCTGTTCCCGGTACTACCATTGTCAACATTCATTTATGATCCGGATAATAAAGAAAATATCTAGCTAGAGACGTTAAACCCGGGCAGCTTGGTGGGAGGCAACCCACTATCTATCTTATGTCTTTCCTTTAATTAATGTTGTTTTCCTTTTTGTACTAATTTCCCTTTATTATGTTATAATAAAATGCAGGTATTACTTGAGTTCTTCTGGCTGTGTAGAATATTCTTTACAGGTTCATTTCATGACATTCCACAGCTGCACTCAAGTGTGGGGGAGCTCTACACGCTCTACGAAGTCTGGGGAGTACACTCTTTCCTTTATTAATTGCATGCCCTATTAATTTAATTCTATCTACGCAATGAGGGCATTGCTTGAGCTTAAGTGTGGGGGAAAAGCCTTTTCAGGGCATTTTGTGCTTAAAATGTTTAAATCTCTCTGCTTATCTTGCATTTGTTCAAAAATTAAAATTATGTACCCTGCTAATGTAGGTTGTTCTCTTTAAGAATAAATACTGTTATGAATTGTGGGATAAATGGTACAAATTTTAAAAATTTCATTTGATTACTTTTGAGGAGCATTTTTCTTATGCGGTGTGACCAAATAATCTGCAATTGGTTGGATTTTATTGCTCAGGGGTTCTTTCTGTCTTCTCTCTTAGGGATTGCTAAGGGGTGCTTCACTGTTTTAAAAAAAAAAAAGAATACAAAAAATAAGGGACTTGCGAGACACCATTGGTAACCAACAAAAGAGAGTTGAGTGTTCTTGAATACAAGGCGTTATGCCTACATTTCTCATCCCTCATACAAAAGTGAAGTGAATGCATAAATCTTTTCTTCCTTTTGTTTTCTCCTCAATGCCCATTCTTGAGAGAAGTTGGCCATGGTAAAAGTTCTCGGAGTCACCTAAACAAAAGAAACATTGAAGTACCTTAGATCATACCCCGAAACTCTATATTTTGTTTTTACCCTGAGCACACCTATGCCACCAGCAGATAATTTTTCACATTCCTCAATAAGTTATAAAGATCATGAATTGTTCACCTCTTTATCCTACCCTTCATAATAATATTTGTTAGTATTGAGCATTTCCTACTTGCTTAGGTACGTGGTTTTGCTTGAGGACAAGCAAAAAGATAAGTGTGGGGGTGTGATAAGTGTCCAATGAGCATGTTTATTAGGTGTATTTCATATATAATATTAACACTTTTCTTGCTCATTTCTCCACTTCGGTTACTTTTCCTCTAGTTTATGTTTTATTGTTTATCTCACAATTTATTGGTTAAACATGAGGAAAACCAAGCTGGGAGTAAAGTAGACGAAGAGACGAACGCATAGACGCAAACGGCTCAGGAAACGGAGTCCAAACGAAGAATCTAGAGCCGGTCAAAGTTTGAAGGAAAATAGGTCACGGTCAAGTTGCAACCGCCTATAGCCAGGCGGACACCAGGGCGGTCAAGGCCACCAACCGTCTATAGCCAAGCGGACGTAGATGCGGACACAATCACCAACCGCCTGTTCCAAGGCGGACTCCAGGGCGGACACTAATGAAACCGCCTAGTATGGGGTGGTTGCTTAGGCGGTTGTGACTAAAAATCAGTCGCGAACAGTTTTCTTCTTCGTGCCGACTCTGCAACTCGCATCTGCTCCGCCTACCTTAATTCCCTCACGCGTTTCGGCTTGTCCCCTGCAATTAATGAAGCAATCAATGAAGCAATCAACTGCAATCAATCCTCCACTCCAGACTACCTCTTCCCTTCCTCTATAAATACTCAGTTACTGCAACCTTGAACGGGTGCACGGAGTAAACCAGAAAATCAACCCACGCTCACCTCATTTCATTCTCTTCCAGTAAATCACTCCCGTACATCACAACACACCATTCAGTCCCCAGAACTCAAACTCTCCAATTCACCCATTCCACATACAATAACCTACGTACATGTTCCACTCTTCGTTCTCTTCATTTCTCCATTCACCATTCACGCCTCCGTGTTATTATTACGTCCAACCTCTGTCTGACTTATTACCAGTTAATATGTCAGGCTAAGGAGGATTTGCTCCGGGCAAGGGTTTAAATTATGGTTTGTTTAATTATGTAATCAATATTTCTACCGGTTAAAATAAATACAGTTTGTTACGCTTAAAGGTTTTCTCTCTCCATTTTAATAAATTACATGAATTTATTAAAATGCCTTCCTAAGTCTATTTTGATCAGACCAGGTGATAAATAGACAGGTTAATTAAGCCGTAAATCTGGAGAAAGCTTATTATGATTTAATAAGTTAGTATTTTCAGATGCAATTATAATTCCTCGAATTTAACGTCCGTTTACATAAGTATTGCTCGAACCTTGATTAGACCGAGCATTTTCTGGTAAACGAGTTCTTATGAGTCTATGACTTAGTCCTTAAGATAATAACAGGAATTTTGCCAAACTAATATATTAAACCGGTAGAGATAGCATAATTAATCAGATTATATAAACCTGAACCCGGAGTTCCATTTAATTCATCTGCACTCAGTTATCTTTTCTGCTATTTAATTTTCTAAAACAAGTCAATTAACTTCCCCCCTTTGTGACAAGCTTAGGAACTATTTTATCTCGCTATAAGTCCCACGGTTTGACCCCGGCCGCTTTCTGTCTTCTATACTACTGCGACCGGGTTTTATTTGCAGCCCGACGGATATTTTGAGTATTAATTTCTTTCTTTTATCAATTTCACCAGTGCTAATAACTCACGATATAAACCCTTCTGCAAGGGTCGGTCCCTGGGGCGGTCAATACCAGAAGGCTTTCTGTGATGGACCGACCTTAGACCATGGTCGGTCCCTGGGTCGGTCCGTTCGAGAATACATTCTGGTATTGACCGCCCCAGGAACCGACCCTGGGACCGACCTTGAGTCTATCTCGGCGGTTGTAAGCTAAGAACCGCCGAGATAGGCTCTTTTCGTATCTCTTTTGGCGGTTCTTTTTACAACCGCCGAGTTAGGTCCAATTTTTTTTCACCAGGGTAGCTCTTTATATACCATATAAACACCTCAATGTTTCAAGCAGACTTGCATGTGTATCATATATATAACACTGCCAGCACAAATGGGCAATCAATTCCACATTCTACGGCCATCAAACGGGGCAGGGTCAGAGCCCAACAACTCACTTAACAAATTAACTAAATCATATATGTAAAAAGAAAGTTTACTTTGTTATACCGTAATATTACAATACTGATAACTTCACACAGTAACTACTAATGTGATGAGTTACAACTATTCAGCTAGAAATGTAAATACAAGTAACGATGTTTGTGATGTTGTATTCTGCCCAATCATCAAGAATCTCGACAATCTGTGGATCTTCATAATTCGATACGGCTGTTTCAAAAGCCTGGAGTAAAAAAAATAACAACATTAATTATAACTACAAGTATAACAACATACGAAGGTATATCCAAAACTTTAAACAAATCTTACCTTGTCTAATGATTTCTCTGGTAAAAATGTCATCACGCCTACTATGTCATGCATAAATCTCATGACATAGTATCCACATTCAGAACATTTTGAACACTTATCTAATTGTTTGTAATCTCCCTTATACAACACACTGTTATTTGGGCATGTATGAATCTTTTTGTACTCAATTCCCATTGGACACATCCATTTCTTTGCTTCGTAGGTGGTGGTAGGCAGACCGTTACCATCAGGAAACATATCATGAAGCAACTCAAGAAGTGTCGTGAAGCTCTTGTCACTCCACCCATATCTCCCTTTCAGATTGAACAAATTCAATACATCGGTCAATTTGATGTACTTAATGCACATGGGGTACAAGGCTGTTTTGGATGCGTCCAGTAATCTTTGATACTCATCCGGCCTATCAGCAAAATTATCCTCAACATTGTCAAACATCTCGTCTATTTGCTCACCATGGTAAGCCATCTGATCACTTTCATTGACACCTAAATTATCTGGGAGTTCTGACTCATTGATATCAAAGATGTGATCGGTTCTCATCATCTTCAGATCATGACTGCATGAGGAGACGTCATTATCATCAACAGACTCACCATGGAACGTCCATCTTCTATAATGTGCCATGAATCCACGGGTCTTCAGATGAAATTCATTTTCCTCGATGCTTGAATATTGTCTTAACACACCGCAGTCAACACAAGGACATGGAATTTTCACCGCCTTTGTCATGTTCTTATGTTGCACTGCCGCTTTGCAGAACTCTTTCAACATCTTGTCAAAGTGATCTCCTCGATCACCATACATCCAGTCACGCTCCATACTATATGTGAAACACACAACTAGTATGAGAATCACATTACCGAAACTGATGGTATAGATTGCATTTGTTTGCACGTGTTTATATCCTAATGGAGCGTGACTGGTTCAAACTCAAATACACTAGCAGTTTTGCCTCAAACATCTAGCCTAACTCTAATGTTCAAACCCAAACATACTAGCATTTTAATTTCAAAATTCAAGCTTAACTCTAAGGTTCAAACCAAAATAAAGTAGCATTTTAATTTCAACAAATAATTGCATTTTTAAAACAAAAACATAAGTTAAACTACTTACTTGTTTGTAGTTTGTACGATGTATAGAGGGAGAAGGAGGATGGTTGGTAGACGGGGAGCGACAAGAGTGGTTTGACTTTGCTGGAAGTCATGGCTAATATATAGTGAGACCTGATAATTAAAAAATTGTTATATTAAGACAAAATACAACATTACGAAGAGATTTTGTCAAAAAAAATCGGCATGACCTTTGCATAATTTTACCTATCCCATGCTTATTATTAAGCATTCACCAATCATTCAACAACACAAATTTCCATCACAAATCAAACTAATACCAAATTTATTCATCAAACAAATTTCAATAATTTGTGGAAATCAAATACATAGTATAAAAGAGAAAAAGATAAGTTAGATTATATTACCGGTTCTTCCACTCCGCTTTCATTCTACCGTGCAATGACTGAGGAGTTTCTTAAGCACTTCTCTGTAGATAGAATAGAAACTCATTAGTTTACGTATGTTAATTGTTTGTAATTAGGATTGTAAAATTATATATAATGAGCTAAAAAGATGAAGATGTAGGTTGAGTATATTACGGGTTCACAAATGAAATGTATTCAGCCCCATATGACTTCAATCTGGTGAACCCATTTAGTGATTTTCCTCTACAAAGACACAACCATGCTTATTATTAAGCATTCACCAATCATTCAAGAACAAAAATTTCCATCACAAATCAAACTAATACCAAATTTATTAATTCATCAAACCAAATTTCAATAATTTGTGAAATCAAATACAAAGTAAAAAGAGAAAAAAGATAAGTTAGATTATATTACCGGTTCCTAAATGAATTGTTCTCCGCTACGCTTTCAATCTACCGTGCAATGGTTGAGGAGCTTCTTAAGTATTTATTTGTAGAGACACAAATACATGTAGATAGAAGAGAAACTCAGTAGTTGTATATGTTTCTTGTTCGTAAATATAGGATTGTAATTATAATGGAATGAAAAATGAAGACGTAACTTGACTATATTACGTGTTCACAAGTGAACTGTTTTCATCCCCGTACGAGTTCAATCTACAACACATCTTAGTAATTACTCCCTACAAAGGCACAAACCACAAAATGAGCAAAAAAAAATCAAAATTTTCACTCAAACATTTCATCGAACATCTTATGTGCACATGTAATTTCACTTATTTAAAACTGAATATATACATAAATCTTATACACACCACAAATTTAGACATCCACATACACATTTACAATCTTAATATCAACAATCAACACAACAAATACATGATTTAAACCCTAAAATTCGAACTTACCTCTCCCTCTGTTGCGAGCTGTTGTTGTTGCTGTCGGACAACTCGAACTATGCAGGAGAGGGACGACGGCTTCAGCGACGGCGACACGGGCAAAGACGACGGGGAACCCACGGGCGGCGACAGTGACGGTGGCGCAAAGGGTTGTCGTCGTTGGTTTCGCCGTTCGCAACAGAGGAGGGGAGAATATTGATTCCGGTGAGAGAGTGCGATGAACTGGGTTCAGGGGTGGTTTTAAAGCACCTATTTCAACGGTTCTTAGCTAAGAACCGCCGAAATAGGTCCGCGATTATTTTAAAAAATAAGAAAGACCTATTTCGGTGGTTCCAACTAAGAACTGCAGGAAAAATAAAAAACACCTATTTCGGCGGTTCCTTACTAGGAACCATCGAAATAAGTCCTTTTTATTTTTTTATTATTTACGAGGACCTATTTCGGCGGTTCCTTACTAGGAACCGCCGAAATAGGTTCCTGACCTTTTCAGAAACCACCCTATTTCGGCGGTTATGTAACAACCGCAGAAATAGGGGCGCTGAAATAGACCATTTTTGTACTAGTGCCACCATTGATGGCTAAGCTTGGAGTTCATGGCTAAAGCTAGAAGATGAAGAAAGGGTGGAATGAGCAGCTTGTTACGCAAGGGAGGAAGGGAGTGAGGTCTGACCGTGAGTGATGGGAGAAAGGGATTAGGAATGGGTAATAGAGATAAGAAAGTCTTATAGTAGATAGCTAGTTGTACTTGTTGTTTGCTTTATGTCTAACATTGCTTTTGTTTTATTTCCCTTCTCCTAATATGCAGTACATAAGAGAAGGAGGGAGGATGAATGCCAGCCGGAAGTGAGTAAGGAAAAAGGAAGAAAGAATGGGTATTAATACAAAAAAAATTCCTTATTTTATGCCTTATGTGTACTTGTTTACTTTTACAATTTTGCTTTATCAAAATTTTCCCTCTCTTTTATCTTTGATTGTTGGCCAGTTGTAGCATGTATGGGGGAGATGTAAACTTTTCAAGGCTTAATATTGTGACATTAATAATGTGTAAAATGAGCTTGTTATATGTGTTAGGTGGTAACATGTGTTATTTTTGTTTAACTGAATATATATAAGTGATTGTTGTATTTATAATTTAATTTGACTATATAAAATATTTATATAATATTATCACTTTATTTGTGGTATTAGCACATGTATTAATATGTTACATGTAGTATTAATTTTAGGTGTTGATTTCTCCTTAATAATGTTCTCTCTTTGTTTAGAGATTTTTATGTATGATTTAGTGTCCATCTTGGACAATACATTTTATAATAATATTCCATAACGAATGTTGATCATTACTGATTATTTCCATTTATTTAAGTTAATTCCTTATTAATTAAGGTAATTAATGTTTGGGGTATTTCATGTGAACAATAAGATTTCTTTGTCCTAAAGTGTGTTAATTTATGTTTTTGAATGATTACTATACTTTACCTTTAATTGTGACTAGTAACAATTTATTCTTTGACTCACTCTTTATGTTGGTGTTTTTATTTCATGTAATGATGTATTACATGTTATATTAACTTTAGGAGTAGATCTCCCCTTATTAATATCTTCTCTTTAGTCCATTATTTTATGTGAGACTTAGTGCTCATTTTATTGGACTATACATATTTGCTTATATATGTAAGTTTATAGGTTATGAAATGCCTTGATGAATTTGGGTAACTAGCCATTCATTTAATGTTTAATATTAGGTTTAAACCCTTTAATTAATTAACCCCCCATTAATTAAGGTGATTATGTTTGGGGTATTTCATTCAAAGTCAGTGTCGAGCCCAAAAGATGTCAAAGAAGTCTAAGTGCCTCATTTACCTGTAGGAGGAGGTTACGCAATAACCCTGAAGACGCAGGCCACTATAAGGATATATTCATATAATCAATTGATTGAATAAATTACAAAAATTGTGCATATTTTCAAGAGTCATTAAGTGCAAATCAAACACTAAAGAGGTATATATATATATATTACATCAAATGCTAACTTAGTTATTTGCTAAAAAAGTTAGTTTTTTAGTTACTGAGGACTCAATGTATGTTTGAGGGAACTTGCTCCAAGTTCTTGTGCTAACATGGCTTGGTCAATGAGGTTGACTATAAGAGTTATTGCACGAGGCGGTAATTTTCTTCGGGGGGGTTTATATACCTTAATTAAACGTTCTTTTGCTTAATAAATTAAGTTCTTAACTTAGTAAAATATTAACCGTACATGGGTATCTTGACCTGGAGTTGATGGCGTCGCAATATGAAGTGTCTAACATCCTATTTTGGAGTATGCTCGGAAAAGGTGCATTTGTAATCAAGGAGGTGATTGTGGGACGCAAAATACACTAATTCGATGATGGCGGATTTTCTCACGACGATATACTATCAACACAGTACATATATATTTAGCACTTGTATTAAATCACTGATATAATTTTATATATAGAAGTAAATTTTTATTAGAATACTATACTTTCATACGATTTGACCACACTATAATTCGATGATGTCAACGTTAATGCCTTGTATTACCTTGATTGACCAAATAATGGTTTTGGTATTACAATATTTACCAACCATACTAAAATAAAATCTCTAATCAATTAACCATAATCATCACAATATAATTAATGAAAAAGCACTTGAAAATTGTTATACAATATAGGGTTACAATCAAAATCACTTTATTGTAGTGATAAAAGTCGTTACACATAACTGTGCGACAACGCGTAACAAAAAATATTCTATTTCTCATAACAACTCATATTTGTGTCTAAAGTTATGTCCTTACAAACAATATTACATATACTATTTTAAGTAGCAACAAATTTTTTTACAGAAAATCTTGTATCTATAACAATTTTGGATATTATTTTAAATAACAACAAAGGGTTACTTATACTATTTTCAGCGGTAAGAAATGATTTTTAACATGCGCGGCACATGACAATAACGTTCAAGAGGGAGGCCTATGGTAGGCATAAATGACATATGTTTGCCCGAAGTTAATCAAGATCAATAAGACAACACCCACAAAGGATATGATAATTCAGGATTATAAAAATAGCATTGTTTCAAAATTACCTTCCAAACATTCAAACTATGTGTTTTTGAAATAACCCTCTAAGAAAATACTCATATTAACCTTCCTCCCAAACTAATTCCTGAAATAGCTCTCCTGGGATAAATCGTCTCTTCAAGAGACGATTTCATCAATTATAAAACTAGAAATCATCTCTTCAAGAGACGATTTCAGTATACTCCGTGCCACGTGTGCAGCTGGCTCAGCGGGACGGGGGAAGAAGAAATCGTCTTTACAAGAGACGATTTCACCGTTCTCTGATGGGCGCGCCTGTCTTTTTTAAACAAGTGAAATCGTCTCTTTCTAGTTTTATAGACCAAACCTTTATGGTTTCGACCGCCCAAGGGACCACCCCGCGGTCGTTTTTTTTTTAAGAGGCAAAATCATATCTTCAAGAGACGATTTCTATTGAAATAAATATGAAATCTTCTCTCACCTGTTGCAACACCTCAATTTAACAACACACTTGGAACATCTCCCAAGGGTTGTAACACCACAAATTCATAACAAACAATCTGTACATATTATAAACTCCCACCCAATCACGATACTCATAAACACTTCGACACAATTATAACATTACATAAACACAAGAAATTGGAATGTGAACCAAATATAATAGTTTATAAGATAGAAAACATAAACAGTAATAATACAATCTCAAGTTGGTTACAAAAGGTAACAATCTACATCATCTACGTCTATCATACATACGTCCTAGTCCCACTAGGTGTAGGATCCTTGATCGCTGATGCAAGAGTAGGATCAAGGTCACGACCACTAAGATCCCCTACATCATGACGATTTCGAGAATCTCTATCTCTAAGTGGTGCTCCAGAAGTAGAAGCTAATGCAAGGTCTGCAACTGGCGTCGTGATGTCAAAGTCACTGCTCGTCCCAGCACCGGAAGATGATGCCCCGTGAAAGCCCGAGCTACTCCCGTAGTATGCCAACCCAGTGGTGTCGACCTGTTGTGTAGGATCGACGACCTGAGACATGGTCATGCTACCGGCGATGTCGAACACCTCCTGATGATCTACTGGCTTAGTAGCTCGACCATATGCACGTCCTCTTCCTCTGCCTCGACCACGTGCACAACGACCACACCCTTCTCTTCCACCCTGATCTGCAGTGGCATTTGCTTCTTCATCGTCATGGGCAGCTGCTGGGACATGTTGTGGCCGTGGGAGGACGTAATGCGTGTTGTTGTACACGTCTCTCATCATCTGTAAACTTGTGAGAGCATCATCAACACGCATTGCCTCTAGCATGCCGATGACCTGAGTTGTGGTCTCCCCCTACACCACAATTCAACATATGAATATAACAAAATAATATGTCATAATACTATAATAAAACAAGCAAAGTCAGATTTACTCACCATGTATCCCAATAAATCTCTCGTATGGCTAATGTATCTCCTCGTGTTGCGACCGTACCACTCTTCGTACGCAGGACCAGCATCATCCAACTGTAGATCGACAACTCTCTTAGCACGCAGGTTCCACAAGGTAATGTACTCCGAATGGTGAGTTGCCCAGTTCCAGTCGGTGCGGCCTCTCAAGTCGATGTTGTGCAGATCTACTCATGCATCGTCCTCGTCTGTCCTAGCATCAGCCGGTGGAAACTGCCTCCCGCCAAACTACCGCATCACACGATCCGGGAGAAGCCACTCCACTATATGAAAGCATATAAGTGGATCCTGAACTCGTGCAATGTGAAGACCAACCAAACAATACGGAGGAAGAGACCGTATCACCTCCTATGTATAGGGCTACTAGACAATCTAAAACAATGAACATTAAAAGTTAGAGGCAAAATCTTTGTGAAATGAAACCAAAGCAACATACACAAACCAAAAAAATGACACTCACCTGATGCGGTGTCTGTCTGTCAAAGACCTCCCTATAGTGAGTGAGGACATGCGTAGAGTGGCTGGTCACATCGAAGTCAACATGCCAACGATGGACAAGCGGGAGAGAAGGAAGTGGACCAACATGACGGGCATGTCGATGGATGAGAGCTATATAAGGAAATCTCTCCCACGCCCAAACCTGTCGGACGGCCAGCGCTGTAGCAATACCACTGTCCCCAGCATCAGACGCCAGACATACCTGCCAGTACAACCATGCCAGACAGGCGTAACCCCAACTGTATTGTCCGGCTAGAGTGAAGTCCTCAAGGAGTGGCAAGAAAATCAGGTGGACCTGGTTCCCCAACCGATCAACAAAAATGCCCCCACCCAATAGCATCAGTATGTAAGCTCTAGTGTGCCTCGTGACTGTCACATCATCAGCGTCCTCGAGTAACTGACCGGAAGTAGAACCCAACCAACTGAGCTTGATTCTACTATGATGTCCAATATCTCGCGGTCTAGCTCCTAGTAGATCATCACACAACGTTCCCCAGTCCATATATGTGCTACCCGTGACTGGTGATCCGTCTATAGGTAGCCCAGTAAGCATAGCAATATCCTTCAGTGTGATGGTGGTCTCTCCTGTCAGCATGTGGGAAGTATGTGTCTCTCGGCGCCATCTCTCGACCAATGCGGTGATCAAATGCCAGTCCAAGGAGATGAACTCTAGATTGGCTCCCAATGAATCCGAAAGCCTCTAAATATGGGTGCATCCTCTCATCGTAATGAACATGTCTGTCATGTCGTACACTAGCCTTGAAGCGGCGACAATGTAGTACCTGATACTCATTCCCATCCCACACGGACCTAGACCATGACTACGCTGATGTCACTACAAAAAAAATGACATTTACCAACGGAAAAAATTCCATTAGTATAGGTTAAATATCCGTTGGTATAGGTACAGAATGGCTATTCCAACGGACAAAATTCTGTTGGCATATGTACCATGGGTATTGACCTATACCAATGGAAAACACAGCCGTTGTAGCAGGGGTTGAAGCATTCACCCTATGCCAACGGTTTTTTCCGTCAGCAAAGACGATGAAAAACCTGTTGTCAAAACCTAGTTGAACACACCTATAGTAAGATAGATCCGTAGGTGAACATTCACCCTATGCCAACGGTTTTTCCATCAGTAAATGCACTAGAAAAACTGTTGTCAAAGCCCAAAAGAACACACCTATAGTAACGGATAGATCCGTGGCTAAACATTCCCCCTGTGCCAACGGTTTTTCCGTCAGTAAAGACAATAGAAAAACTGTAACCAAAACTCAAAAGAACACACCTATAGTAACGGATAAATCCGTGGATAAACATTCGGCATATGCCAACGGATTTCCTGTTAGTAAACATCAGCTGTACCAAGACACTTCAAAACCAACTTCAATTACATCTAATATATAGCATAGTGTATTTTTAAATGTTTGCTACAAAGCCTAACAAACTTAAAAAGTCACAACATAGAAAAAGCTAGTTGTTTACAGTGCAACAACAAGCTGGACAAAATGCTTTGGTGCCAGCCTTCAATTCAAAATACATTATGTTTATCCAATAATGTTTTCATTTTGAAATCCCACTTCATCCAATATGTTGTCACGAGAAGATAGTTTCACGAGCCCTTCATCAGTGAGTTTTTTCCGAGGCACTCCTTCCATGGAAACCCTTAGTGACAACCTTAGTGCTCTCTCCAGCCTTGTATCTTGCTGATAATCCTTCATCAAAATGCACCTATACACCAATAGAAAACAGCAAATGACCATTAGCAAAGGAAACAATGATCTCTAAAGCTAACAAGTTCAGTAACCTTAAACCTTCTTTGAAAAATAAGAAATATCAGTGTAGGAGCACACTTGAGGTGGCTCATTCAGGTGGTTTAGTTCTTTTAGCTCTTCATTATCAAGGTGAAATACTAGTATAAAACTCTCATCATCATGAACATTTGTCTTTATTCTATGCATGGGAAGACAGGTAAAGAGTAAAGAATATACCTTGGCATTTTCCAAATGTTTTATAGCATCCTCTATTGAATAAGAGTTAATGAATAACTGAACACAACAAAGTCCAGCAGCAACATGGTCTATTTTTATAACATGCACCATCACACAAAAATATTAGTTGTGCAAGAGGAAAACTGCACAATAACACGTAGACAACACCAAAACCTCGTAGACCCTAACCAGGGGGTCAAAATTTTGGGTATAACAAATTGCCCCCCGTCATCTGGACTTTGTAATGGATGTGAAAAGTCTGGTTGATGCTTGAGTGATGCCCAAAATTTTAGATTCCACAAAATCCTCTATGTTGTCCTGAAACCGTGTTGACTACGTCCAGCTATTCGGAGGCGCTGACTACCTAAGCAACAAAACGTTGTCGAGCTGTTCTAAGGCGCTGACTACCTATAAGTGAAAATGCATCAAGCTATTCTAAGGTGCTGACTACCTGTAAAAGAAACGGTGCAATGTCAAGCGATTCTAAGGCGTTGACTACCTAGGATGTGAAAGCTGGATGGTATGCAAATGCAAGAATGCCGAAATGCTAAGGATGCTAATGATGCTGATGCTGACGATAATGCTGATGATGTTGATGATTCTTGGATGCTTCTGGGGACCGAAACCCGTGCCAATGCTCCTGGCTGGATCCAATGTGGACTTATTGCCATCGCCCCCAAGCTGGTGTAGGGATAACCTGGTAAAAACCATGGGGACTTATTGCCTTTGCCCACCATTCGTTGATCCCAAAAATAAGTTGACATCGCAAAAGGAGGATTTATTGCCATCACCTCGCCAACTTTCTGTCGCCAGGTCTTGTGACGCGCCTGGATAATGCAACTAGGTCTTATGACGAGCCTATATGAATGAGATTAATGCAATGTGTTTGATGGGAGTGAGTAAGTTAAAAGGTAATGCTAGGTCTTACTACGAGCCTAAGAGAATGCAACTAGGTCTTATGACGAGCCTAAGGAAATGTAACTAGGTCTTATGACGAGCCTAAGGACGGTTCTAGGTCTTATGACGAGCCTAAGGGAGGTTCTAGGTCTTATGACGGGCCTAAGGATGGATCTAGGTCTTATGACGGGCCTAAGGATGGCTCTGGGTCTTACGACGAGCCTAAGGAAGGTTCTAGGTCTTATGACGGGCCTAAGGATTGGTTCTGAATGAAAACGTGTTAGGTGCATGATGAATGTAGAAGGACTAAGGCTCATGGCAAACCTGGAGATGGTAGGGCTCATGACGGGCCTGTGGCTGTTTAAATGTGAAGGAAGGGCTTAGGACGGGCCTGAGTGATATGAGAGGGTTTTAAAACCTTTGGGTTTCGGGTTTTTGGGCCTCCATCGGTGTTGTTGTTGCAATTGTTGGGCCCAACAATTGCCCCCAGTATTTTTCCTTAAGGCAACCTGAGTTTTTTTTAGGATTTGTGGCAATCGATCGGAACGAACCCCCAGTATTTTCTTTGATTAATTGCGCAAAAACAAGTCTCATTCTCACAAGGTCAAGGTTTATCTTGATGTGGTGCTTTCTGTCCTACACTCAAAGTGTTTAATGCTTGCACTCGTGCTCTCCTTTTGGGTCAAGACATCGCAACCATTGAATTTGACATTTATTAGATTTACGCGTTCAACCTGTTACTTTCATGTGATTGGATACACAACTACTAAGTCTGAAGTCTTATAAGCTTATAACTTGGCTGTGGGGTATGACGAAAGACAACGGGATGATGGAAGGAATGTTTAGGATATGTGGAGCTATAAGGGTGACCAAAGCTGCAACTTGCACCGTCTCTCGGACTTGTCTTCTTTGTCTTGAAGTTGTTTGGGTACTTCGTGATGACTTCGCTTATGAGCTTGGAACTCGGGTTGTTCCTTGCACCTTTTCTCCTTCTTCCAATTTTGGATTTCTTCGAGGCTTTTCAGGTTTACCTTTCTTTGAATCTTTTTTCCTTCGGGTTCTTGTGTTTCCAGGTTTTGAACTTTGAGAGCTGTTTTTGATGTTAGCTCATTTAGATCCTGTGTCACTTGGGACCATTTGCGGATCGTTTCGTCATGCTGGCAGCGGTTTTGCTTCTTTGGACTTGTGAAGTTGCTGTTCAAAAGTCGGGCTCCTTGCTTCCTTTGGTCACTGGGTCGATTATTCATCATTGGCTAGCTTATTTTGTGGAGTTTGTAGTGTTGTAAAAGAGGTCATATATGAAAAGCTCAGCGGGGGTGCCTAGGGTTTAATGTCTGGGTTCACAGGCTTTTGGCTGTGTGGTGTTGTACCTAGGTGCTTCGTCATCCCTAATAGTTGTGTATCCGTTCTTTGTTACTTTTCATAGGTTTAAGTGTAAATTTACAAATTATCTCCTTCGGTCGGAGTCATGCCGTTTACCTCGCCTTTGAATGTGACCTCTCTGGAGTCGTGTAAAAATGACACGCTCTTTCGCTCTTGGTTTTACCGCTCAAGGCACTCTCGCGAAGTGTACACTCAAGGACTTGTTTGCACAAAATAAACAAATGTTATCGTTCCCTAACTCAGATTGCCCCCAGTATTGTTGTGGGGTTTACTTGACAAACCTTATAATGCCCAAGTTATTTATGGAGGGTGATTGCATGTGTGACGGTAAACGATGGTGGTGAGTGGTGATGGGGTGATCTTGTGGAGCAAATTTTTGGCTTTATGTATTTGGTGACATGTTGAGAAAGTGGAGTGGTGAGACACATGGGGTGTATATGATGAAGGTGGTATTTGTACGAGGAGCTGTAGTGAGTATCGACGGAGCGATGAGGTTGCTCGTTTTTTTTTTGAAATGAATGGAAAATGCTTTGCATGGAAATTGTGAAAATGGAACCATGTATTATTCAATGTAAAAATAACGTTGGAAACTACAAACTCGGGAGAGCTACCAAAAATAGTAAAGGGGACTAACTACTGTGAAAGCCAAAAGGTGACTAATAAAAAGAAATCTACCTATTTGAAAAGCAAAACAGTACTTAAAGACTACAAACTCTAATAAGACTTGGGCATGGATGCCCTGCCTACACTTCCATGTCCTTGAAATTGATGCCCTTGATCGATGAGATCTTGGATTGCGTGTCTCAAAGCCTTGCAATCATTGGTATCATGGCTGGGTAACTGGTGGTACCAACAAAACAGACTTAGATTCCTTCCTTTTTGAGGGTCCTCAGGTCGGGGAGTGAGAGGCTGTAGCATGTTTTGTTCCTGGAGCATTGCAAATGTCTGGCTTAATGGTTGGCCAATGTCTGAAAATTCTCTTGACGGGAGCTCTGTCGGGGTGGTTCTACTGCTCCAATGATCCATCCTGGTTCTCTCTGACCGGCATTCGCATCATGCTGCCTAGACCTTTTCCGGGCACAACTTTGGATGAAAGCTGTTGTCTCATTGTCCGGTTCTGTCTTCCCAATTGCTGTTCTGAGTTCTGCGGCAATCTCCTCGACATTCCCTTGTAATCCTTGGGCTCCAAAGGAACCGACTTTAAGTGGGTCGTGAAGAGAGCTAAGAAGCCTACCCACTAATGCATCCTGAGCTTGATGTCTGGCCTCCAGGGAAAGGGCCTTTGCCTTCATTTCTTCGATTGCTGCGACGTAGTTCGACTCCATGGCATCCCTGACAGCGCCATGTCTCCGTTCCATGGCAGCCATCATGGCTTCTAGTTCAGCTTGGCCATTCTCTCTTACATTAGCAGCTCCATGAAAGTCCGCATCCCGAGAGTTGACCTGTTTCTCAACTCTTCTATGGCTTCCTCCATGGCTTTTAGCCTAAGCTCTATCTCTGCCATTCTATCCTCCGTTGTACCTGGCCTTCCTTTTCCCTCCATGCCTGTGATGACAGTTTACCTGTTTTTCAAAATACCGTCTGTCAGAAATAAAAGAGGAACGGACTGAAGTTATGGGCCGGGAAGGAGTACTTGGTAAGATGGCGTTCTAATTTAAAATTTGTTTGGGTCGAGTAACTCTGATTAGGCCTAAAAGATGAGACCTAAATCTAGAATTTTGGGCCAAAGCCCGAGTGAAAGTTTTTTCCTAAACCGGAATGGGCCTTGAAATGAAGTGGCCCGATGGATTTTCACGGATTCTTTAGGTGGATTTGTTTTTCACGGGCCTAGAACTAAGTTGATAATTTAAATTGGGCCGAAAGTGTAATCACCTAAGTCTAGGCTTTTGGGCCAAAGCCCAAACGACTCACATATTAAACCAGACAGGGACTCTGGGCCGCAAAAAATAGTGCTGCCGATTCGTGTTGGGCTAGGTTGACGTAGGAGAAGTTCCTATCAATCTCTAGGCTGGGTAGTGGGCCAATCATACAAGCAGACAAGGCCCACACAAATTCAACATGTCCTCACCTGACGCTTATCCAATTCGGGTAAGGATCGATCCGGAGAGGTGCTTAGGTCACCACAAAGGAATAGGGCTTGCACGCTATTCTCTTTGGGTTTCCCCACTTTTTTCACATCACCTGAAGGTGTGCGTCTACGGTCGGGTCTTTGACTGACCAAACAATGGGCTAGGTAAGGACACTGCCAGGAAAACGCTTGGGGCTAAAGCCCAGGTATTAAGGGGATGTGGTTAGACGGCATCCTCCTTTTCTCCCGCTTATTCACATCACCTAAAAGGTGCGAGTCCCTGACAGGGGACCCTCAAACGGGTCCCGGGGTGAAATCGGTTTGCGTGGACCCTCGCTCTCATATGATGCAAAGGTACAGAAATTAAAGTGCGCACAAAAGTAAACAAACAATGTAATAAAGCCATAAATAAACATTTTCGAGTTAAGCCATCTTTCTTAAAATTAAACAAGTTAAAATTAAGAAGTAGTCCCCAGCAAAGTCGTCAGTCTGTGAGCCTCGATTTTTAAACCCTATCCTATGTTGATTAGGGTTGACTGGGATTTAACCGGGTTTTAGGTCCACTTATAACCTAAGATTAATAACTATGTCATAAAACAATAATTATTAAAACCTAAGCTAGCTCACTGGAACCTATTATGAGTCGCCACCTAATTTTGACCTAGGGTAAATTAGGAAATAAGAGTTCGGGTTCGGGGGCTTGATATTCGACTATTTAGGGTTCAAATTACTTTCATTACCCCTCCTAGGTCGTTTCTCCTCTACTTGGTTTAATTACGGCTTATTACGAGTCGTTTTTAACCAAAGTGCGCACCTCTGTTTTTTTTATTTTAGTGTTTTTTGACAGAAAATTAAAGTGAAATTAAAAGCTACCTAAACTAGGGTTTCAGAGGCTGAATTAGGTCAAATTTGTTTACGTCCGTAGCCACGGACCCCGTGTCCGAGACCACGGACCCCAGTTAACCTAATTGTACAGAAAAGTCGAATTTAAGGAAAAACAAAAAAATGAAAGGTCCGGGGCCACGGACAAGCTGTCCGTGGGCCCGAACATTATTTAGAAAAACCAAAATTTGAAATTTTAAAAATCCCACCGCCGTCCGTGGGTGTCCGTGGCCAAGGACAAACCCGTCCGTGGTCCCGGACCATAGGTCCGAGGTCACGGACCACCCACAGACGGGGGTTTTCCGATGGTTCCCGAGGGTGTTTTGAGCTCAAATTTTATGGGTGTGTAGCCTGAAAGATTTTAAACACGTTAGTAACTGAAAGAACTCAATTTGACATCAAAATTAATACAAAACTTAGCAAACAAGTAACAAGGCAGTAGCTAAAACAATTAGCGATACAGAAGAAAAAGAGTTAGTTTAAGCCCAAATTTTGAGGCAAGACTGATAATATGTGGGAGTTAGGAAAGTGAAATTTCTACCTGTTTTACCTTCGGATTCCTGATGATTCTTCACACCAGGATTCATTGAGTGCTCCGTTGATGGAAGACCCGAAAGGATTTCGAACCAAGCTTTGGTTGTTGGTTGTTCTTGCTGTTCTTCACGTTTTGGAAGTGTTTTGTGAGGTTTTGATGATTATTGGTGCTTTGGGGATGGAAAACGTGCTTAGATGGTGATTTGGGGGATTTCGGTATGATCGGGTGGCCGGGTGTTGGAAAACATGAGAAAGAGAGAGGAGGCTGTGTTTTCTGACTCCAAGGGTTCTTGAGCATATTAGATTCTGCTTTTATAAAAAAACTATCCCTTATATAGACTTTCTTAAAGATAAAGAAAATCTAGTAAAAGTAAGATTTTTTGATATTTTAATTAAATGACTTCTCAAAGGAATTTTGCTGTGAAATTTAACCACATGTCAAGGATAGCAATTATGAATTTTCTGAAGTGTAATCGGATTTGTTAAATGTTGGAATATTTTAAATTGAATTTCTCGTCAGATTCAGTCAGAAATTGCTAGAAATTATTGGAAATTCGAAAAATAAAAATTCCAACGCCATTATGCTTAGAATGTCATCCTCTATCATGGGTTAAAATATCAAAACATTTCAAGCTGATTTGGGCACCTTTTGGAGGAGAGAGAAAGCCTATAGGAGGCCTTATGAGCCTTAAAAATTACGAAAACGCCCCTGATAATGACGAACTGCTTCCCCATGCCCTGGAATGCGCTGATCCTAGTAGACCTGAAAACAACTCTGCTCATCTTAACCAGATATTTAGCATGGAGAAGCCCCTACATTCCACAGCAAAAACATTCAGTAACTGCACAGTACATGAGCAAGTTATTCTTGGAACATTCCCTCAAATAGGAAAGAAAGCTACTTATTCTCCCGTAAAGCCAATTGGAAAGCAGGTCAAGACACCAAATGCAATAAAAGTTTTCTACACATTCCACATATTCATAGTAGAATGAAATCGGTAACTTTTTTTTTTGTTTACTCTTCTGGAACGTCCCTATAATGACCTTCATGAAAAATCCAATCTACAAGACAAGTTGCATGTCACATGTCAAGGCATCCAGGTATTACATGAGACTCTGTATGCTACAGTCAAGAGAGAGTGAGAAATATGAGCCGAAGACTAAGCATGGAAAGTTGACATGGATATATTCATTGGGCAGATTTACCATAAGTGGGAAATTTGAGCCAAAGACAATGGAACTAGTGGTGACTACATATCAGGCTGCCGCTCTTCTGCTGTTCAACGCATCAGATAGATTGAGCTATTATGAAATAATGACTCAATTGAATTTGAATGATGATGATGTTGTTAGACTGCTCCATTCCTTGTCGAGTGTGAAATATAAAATCCTTACCTAAGATGTAAGCTTCGTGAAGATGATATCAGAAAAAGGGCATATAACTTTCACGAAGTTTACATTCTGGTTTCTAGATGTAAACATATCAGAAGAAGCGATGATGAAGTAGACTCCCCACACATTTGAATTCTAAGAGACTCACAGACAGATTGATCTCTGCTCTAATCCTTATTTGGGGTGCACTGCTAAAATGGGGTTGGTCGTCTATATAAAAAAATCCCTAAACACTACGAAGACATCTATAATAAGTGAACTTAACCTAAATTCTTCCTGGCACAATGAAAACAAGGGTTCCACGAACAGCTGAAGAAGTTGTAAAATTTGGAAGAGAATACATACCTATTGATTGATGCGCAAGGTTGTGCACTGGCAGAAAATCTTCATTCTTTCTGTTGTGAGACCCGACAGAAGATAGTAGATTCCAGAAGAAATTGAGCACCGCGCCAGACTATTCTCCCTTCTCTCGCTAGTTTGTGTTGGCGGTCTGAAATAGAGTTATACGAATAGACAATTTTGATAAACCCTCATTTTTCAGTAGAAGCCTTTTTTTTACAGTGCGCATCTAATCACCTATACAAATGCAACAAGACATCCGTGAATATAAGCCTCAGCGCATATCAGCTTTGTGAACGAAAATAATAGTCGTTAGTATAGGGTTACGTCTCAGTTTTATAAAACTGACTATGCCAATGGAAAATTGAATCCGTTGGTATAGGGTTCCGTGGGCAAATGGCATTTTTTGTAGTGTGTCTAAGTATAGAACCAGGGGGTGGACCAGGATCCATGTGTAACTAAATATTAAATCACAAACATTCAACTACATTAAGAGCTTGTATTTTAAAAAAAAATGCAACTTTCAGAACATAAGAAACATTGCATTAATATTCAATGAATAATACAAACCAAAGTTAATGTCTAACGATACAAATTCAAGTACAAAAGTAATCAACAAGTAATACACGGTGAACACTAGGTACCACTCATATTAGGACATCTCCTTCTATTATGACCCTCCTGCTTACATCTAGTTCACCTAGTCTTCTTCTTTAGCTTCTTAAGATCCATCTCATTACGGATACGAGTCGACCTTGGTCTTCCCTTTCCTCGCACACGAGATGGGCCAGGAAGAATGATGGGATAGTCTACTAGAGGCCACGAGTGCTGATCACCAAATGGGACGAACAATCTAGAATATACATCGAACTGCTTATGCCAAGTATACCACGACCCCATAAGAGTGGTACTGTACAATGACCATCTCTCATCTTAACGGTGTGTCGATTGCCACCCTTAAAACCATAAGCTGATGATCTGGTGGCAGTGGTGATTTCAAATAACTTTCTAGGCCCGTCGAATCTCGTAACATGGTGAGCATTGGCCGATTGTCTCCATCACCCAACCAGCATATACATCAGCCGGTGTGGCATCATCGGCACCATCATTGTCATCATCATCACTGGATGAACCACCTCCGAGCTCTTCCATCTCATCCTCCTCGAAGTCTTCTTGCAAGTCGCCTTCATCATCAAAGTGTCCAAGATCATCACCAACGTCATGTTCAAGAGGATCTACAACGGATGTTAGGTATGAGAAATGTCTTGTGTATGTAAAGAGGTTTCATCTTGAAGTGGAGCATTGAGTAGAAGAGAAGTGTTTGTGATGATTTGTGTTTGATGTGTAAGATATAAAGAAGGCAAAAGGGGTTTGGTTTTCGATGGTGTGAAGATTGGGGGGGCTTGGTGTTGATAAGATGAGGAGGTAAGAAGTGTTTGTGTTTGTCGGTTTTCTTGTACTTCAACGTACAATTCGTAGAATATATCTTGTGGCCCTTCACCCTGATAGTAGAACATGGTATTTTGAACATCGTCATCGATGGGTATCACTGTCCACTTCGTAGTACCGTCATTCATTGACTGACCCATCCTCTGTGACACCTTAACTTCGTGAGTGCACAAGTTGATACCAAAATTACTACCAATCTGAGCAATAAGCTGCTCATAATTGGTGTCGACACTAACCAAAAGGAGCTTCTTCTTCCCACCCTCGTAATCTGCTCCGATTACCCCATAAACAATTTTGCCACTAATACGACACAGGAACTGGACAAAGGAGGACATATCCACCTATTTGAGAACACCATTGAATGATCACAAATTTAATCAACTATTCCCAACATTTGGCTGATTGTAGACACAATCACCCAAACAAAAAACCGAAAATGATAAACACTGTAATATTGTAAAACACTATGATTCAACAACTAATACTATAATTTAACCTTATCAACTACATATAATTACATAAACAATTCAAACAATCAATTGTGATTTCAATTTCACAAACATACACAATTTCCAAACATTCTCTAATTCCACAAAATTTCCAAATTTCACTACAATTTCACCAACAAACAACCTATTATCACTACAGTTTCACAAACAATCAATTGCCACTACAATTAGACAAACAACAATTAATAATTAGTCACTAATTTAATAATTTACCAACATACTAACAATCCCTAATTTTCTAACACTCCATAACTAATTTAGGGTTAGATACTTACCTCAATACTTAGAGCAAGTTACAGGTGGTCGGCGGCAGTGGTTGGTGGTCGGCGGCGGCGATCTCCGGTGGCGGCAGGCGCAGGTTCCGGTGGGAGAGGTCTGGGGCGATTCTGCACAGAGAGGAGGAGAGGTTCTGTTCGACAGGAGAAAAAAGGAAGAGGAAGAATGAGGGAGGAAAAAATCAGCTGGGTGTTTTAGAACCCGTGAAATTGTCTTTACAAAAGACGATTTCACTATTTTCACAAGTAATAAGAAAGTTTTCTCGCACGGTCTCTATAAAAGGTGAAATCGTCTGTTGAGAAAATGATTTACCAAATCGTCTCTTCAAGAGACGATTTCACCGTTCCCTCGTCCCGCTGAGTCAGCGCCTGATGTGGCGTGGAGTTTTTGAAATCGTCTCTTGAACAGACGATTTCTAGTTTTATAATTGATGAAATTGTCTCTTCCCAGAGTGCTAATTTAGGAATTAGTTTTGGAAGGAGGTTAATATGGGTAATATTTTTGTTAGAGGAGGTTATTTTAGATTTTTTTTCTGAAGATAACTACTTGAAGCACATAGAAGGGCTCCTTCAGCAAGCTTGTCAACCTGATTTGCTGCATCGACATCACTTCCACAAGAGTGATCAAGGATATGCTGAGAACGGAGTATACATCCCATGCTGTCTCAGTCAACATATCCAAGAATACAAGATACACTATAATCTTGCAACTTGCCATAGTAATAGACATATGATATTGTTCTAAAGTCATGAGGTTAAAGAGGACAGACTTAGTTGTCGTTTGACCTTAGACTAATATCAAATGTCACATACCAATAATTATTTGCCTTTTTAGTTTTTGTATTTTACAAAATTGTCTTCTTTATCTTTGGCTAGTGAATAACTTCATTATTAAATGTCACATCCCAACACTTATTTGACTTCTTTAGTTTTTTTTGATAAAATTTATCTCTTTTAACTTTGGCATGTGAATTACTTCATTATCAAATGTCACAATCCAAAACTTATTTGTCTTCTTTATGTTTTTTTTATTTTACAAAATTTGGCTTATTTATATTTGACATGTAAATCACTCCGTTGTCAAATTTCACATCCCAAAATTTAATTGTCTTCTTTATTTTATTTTTTTACAAAATTTGTCATCTATATCTTTGGCATGTGAATTACTCCTTATCAAATGTCACATTCCAAAACTTATTTGTCTTCTTTAGTTTTTTTACGACAAAATTTTGTCTTTAACTCTGGCATGTGTATTACTCCATTATTAAATGTCTCGTCCCAAAACTTATTTATCTTCATTAGTTTTGTTTGGACAAATTTTGCGTTGTTTATTTTTGGCATGTGAATTACTTCATTATCAAATGTCACACCCCAAAACTTATTCGTCTTCTTTTAGTTTTTTTTTTACAAAAATTTGTCTTATTTGTATAAGGTATGTGAATTACTTCATTATCAAACATCACATCCCAAAACTTATTTGTCTTCTTTAGTTTTTTATTGATAAAGTTTGTCATCTTTATCTTTAGCAAGTGAATTACTCCATTATCAAATGTCACATCCCAAAACTTATTTGTCTTATTTATCTTTGAAATGTGAATTACTTCATTATCAAATGTCACACCTTAAAACTTATTTGTCTTTTTTATCTTTGGCGCGTGAATTACTTCATTATCAAATGTCTCATCCCAAACTTATTTGTCTTCGTTGGATTTTTTTTACAAAATTTGTCTTCTTTATCTTTGGTATGTGAAGTACTTCATTATCAAATGTCATATCCCAAACCTTATTTGTGTTCTTTAGTTTTTTTGGCAAAATTTGTCTTCTTTATCTTTGGCATGTGAACTACTCCATTATCAAATGTCACATCACAAAACTTATCTGTCTTCTTTTTGTTCGAACTTGATCTCAACGTCCTTGAGATCAGTAGCGTACGGTAATAATGATTTATCGCTTATGTGAAACCTCTTTCAGTACCTCAACGTATGTATGCTCCGCTTTAACATATCAAGCCATCTATAGCCCCCGGCTTGGGTCATTTCTGGTGTAACCACGTTCGGTAAACCATTTTGATGCGCTTACAAAGGTCTCTTGTATAAAAGACTTTGAATTTGTATTAAATCACTAATATGATATTATACATACAAGTAATCTTTTATAAAATAGTGTATTTTCATACAATTTGACCACACTATAATTTAATACCTTATGCCATTGTTATTGATTTTTTATTCTTTAAAATGTTCAAATTATGATTTTGGTGTTCTAAACTTTACCAATTTTAAAATAGATTCTTCAATATATTAAATCATCACAATATACTTAATGAAAAAATAATTTAAAAATGTATGGTAATTAATTGGAATAAATTATGGTAATTAATTGATATAAATTATGGTACTATATTGGTCTAAATTTGGTAATTTCCTAGTATTTCAGGATGAGTCCGACGAAGTAGTGATTATAGGACCCGAGTACCTGGAGCAGGTACAGGCAGAGGTTCAGCAATTAGGAAGAACATGAATGTTGCTCCAGATAGGCAGAAGTCTTATGCCGATGAGAGATGACAAGACCTGGAGTTTGCTGTGGACGACCAGGTATTTCTGTGAGTTTCGCCTATGAAAGGCGTATTCAGATTTGGGCAGAAGGGCAAGTTGAGCCTGAAGTTTGTAGGACCATATACGATCACGGAGCGGGTGGGCCCAGTTGCATACAGGTTAGATTTACCAGCATAGTTGGGACATGTGCATAACGTCTTTCATGTTTCCCAGCTCAAAAAGTATATGTCCTATCCCTCTCATGTGGTACAGCCCGAGAGGCTAGCACTACAGCCTACTATGCGATATGTTGAGACCCCTTGGAGGTTCCTCGATATAAAGACCAGAGATACTCGTCACAAGTTAGTGAGACTAGTGAAGCTCCTTTGGTTTAACCATGACGTCAAGGAGGCTACTTGGGAATTATCCTTCTCTTTTCACTAACTAGATCGTCTAGTGTAGGGTACGAGGGTGTACCCCTATTTTAGGGGGTAAAGCCTTTTTTCTTTTTGTGTTGTACACTCACAACCGCATAGTGTTGGTTGTTGTATGATGTGACGTTGTGACGTGTGTATGATTGTATGCACTTATTGTTATATGATGTATCATGTGAGATGTTTGTTGTTGTTATGCACTGATTATATTGTTAGTGATTGCGATGGATTGTGATGCCACGAATGTTGGCTACGTGTTAGATATACATGTGTTACTTACAAGATTGTGAGACTATATTAGATTGATATATGTAGATAGGTATAGAACCTAGTGGGACTTGATCCCTAGGACTGTTGATTTGAGGAATACGACACTGGGCTGAAATCCTTTTAAGGGGTAGATTGAAATATCCCAAATATTAATTACTCTAATTAATAATGAATTAATTCAATAAAAGTAATTAATGAAAGGTTAAGGAATTAAACATCTTAAAATAAGTAATTAGGAATGATATAATATTTAAATAAACCCTAAGAAGTCATTAGGAAACATTAACAAACCCTAAAATGACTTTGAGTAGGTTTTAGAAAAGAAATATAAACAAAAATAAAATTAATCATTTTTACATTGAAAAACGTGTCACTTTTATTTTAGAAGTGAAAATGAGGTCCTAGGTACCTCATAAGATTATTTAAGAAGTTTGAGAAGTGTTGGAAAATTTATTAAAGTAGTCAGAAGAAAAGACGTAACATTTTCACCTAAAATGGTAAAAAAACAAACCAACTGGGAAATAAATATTAATTAAAGGAATTTATAAATAAAAATAATAATGATAATCTGAACGTATAAATTTGAAGTCATAAAAAGCTTCGTCTCGATATACAAGATAATGTGTCGTGAACGACACCAAAAATGAGCTAAAAACGACAACATATGTAATACATGTAGATTGGGCGAGGCCAAAAAAAAAAAGAAAAAAACCGGCCCAGCCCACAATGGAGCCGCCTCGGCCTGCTCCACCATGGCCCATCACTCTCTCGCGAGTCGAGACAACCCGATTCTAAAAAAGAAAATAAAAGAAAGAGCGTAGTTAGGCACGAGATTTAAAAAAATGAAGAGGTCACGTGAGGAAGGGGACCGACCACGTCTCCCCCTCTCTTCTCCTCCTCTTTTCTTGTACACTGTCCAATGTACTTTGAACAAGTACAAAAAACAATATTTTCTGCTCAATGCCCCATACCCATGCCAGCTTCTCTCTCTTCTCTTCCCATATTTTCTTCTCTCTCTCTGTTGTACTTCACTCAGTAGTACAACATGTACTACTTACAGAATTGCAATTAACTACTAGACAAAGTGGCATGAAGAACCCAGATTTCCTCGTATCTTCTGGTAGCCCACACAAATACACTGTATACCCCCATCCCACATCGGGATATGAGTAGTATTGTGAGTGCTTTATATGCAAACATATGGGTTGACTACAACAACAGGCCTTCCACTTTTAAGCCCTAGTGAGGATTGAGGACCTAAAGTGGCTAGTTTTTCAAGCCTGAATGGTTTGAGAGCTAGGTTGTTGGAAAGTTACCCATATGGGGTGTTACAAATGGTATCAGAGCAGACTCGGGACCGTGAGGGGATGAGCTACCCGACACCTACTGAGGAGGTCCATGGGACTTGGATGTTAGGCTTGCGACGAGGACGTCGTGTTCTTTAAGTGGGGGAGTATGTAATACCCCATCCCACATCGGGATATGAGTAGTATTGTGAGTGCTTTATATGCAAACATATGGGTTGACTACAACAACAGGCCTTCCACTTTTAAGCCCTAGTGAGGATTGAGGACCTAAAGTGGCTAGTTTCAAGCCTGAATGGTTTAGAGCTAGGTTGTTGGAAAGTACCATATGGGGTGTTACATACACCCAGTCAGCTCAATTCTCTCTCTCTAAACTTGATTTCTGATTCAGCTCCGACTGGACCAGTCGCGCACCGCTTAGTGGACGCAGTCGCTGAAATGGACCAATCAGAGACGGGAGGACGCTGACGCAGCAGGGACTCGTTTGTTTCAAGTAAAAGAAGAGGAAAAAGATGGCCCAATTAGCAGACGCGACGGGTGCGAGTTCCGGTTGGGCCACACATGCGAAGGAGGCTGACGCGGCATGACGGGGACACTGACGCAGACAAGGGCACGTTCAAGGCGTGAACCATAAAAGAAAGCGGAAACCATAAATCATTTACAGAATTGGTATTTTCTATAAAATCAAATTTTACCGTTTTTCGTGTATTTTATAAAAGTATTATAAGATTATATTAGTGTAACACCCAGTGTGGTGTTCCCCACATCGGTAGGATGAGAGGAGAACGAAGTGTTCCTTATAGGTGCATGGATACCTTTTCCTTGTGTGACGCGTTTTAGGGTTAGGAAACCCCATAAACAAATCTGTGTGGCTTTCATGCCAAAGCGGTCAGTATCACACATGTGGGTTGATTAGGCTGGGTTGTCACAGATAGTATCAGAGCCAGACCCAGGTCGGTGTGCCAGTAAGCCTGTTAGGGCACTGGGCTCCCTAAGGGGGTTAGAGTGTAACACCCGTGTGGTGTTCCTCCACATCGGTTGAAGAGGAGAACGAAGTGTGCCTTATAGGTGCATGGATACCTCTTCCTTGTGTGACGTGTTTTGGGGCAAGGAAACCCCATGAATAAATCCGTGCAGCCTGCGTGCCAAAGCAAACAATATCACACATGTGGGTTGACACAATTAGACATAAAAACTAAATTTTATGAAAATGACATTATTTATGGTATTTATTATTTTGGATATTAATTATAGTTATAGAACTTGTAAATATGGATTAAAATAATATTAGACGTTTAAATGCGTACAAAAACATTATTAGGTGGTATATATTATAGGGGTTGTTTTATTAATTAAATCACCTATAATATGTCCGTTTATGTATGTATATGTATAAATAATGAAATATGACCTTATGGACCTAGAAATTAATATAAAGTTATAACGAAATTATTACCGTTTAAGAACGCGTCAGAATTTAAAACAAAAAAATAATTCGTTAGGCATTAAGGATGACCTTAAAAATGGATAGTTACGAAACTAATGGAATAGTCGAGTTTATTAAAAGGGTTTTAATGCTCTGGAATTTTTAATAAATATTAGAGACTTAGAGTCGCTATTTAAATAAAATAAATTTACCTAGACACTCAAGAATTAATATAAACGTCAGGGTGACCTAGGAAACTAAGTGAACCCCGTTAGAACGTTTAGAAACGTTAATGGCCTAAAGATAACATTAGGAGCATTAGGACGCGGAACCGACCTAAACTGCGAACGTTAGAAAAATTAACGTTAGACAATCTGATTTGTTGATTTCTAATTATCCTGATTGGCCTAAAACCTTTGCGGTCACGTGTTATTTATCTGGTTCTGGCGTAACCATAAGTTCATAATGACATCAGGAAACGGATTTACCACTTACTTCTTTTCTCAGAAACGAGGAATGGCTTGAGGTGGAGCCGATAGTCATCTGCAGAATAGAGTTGTGGAGGCTGAGCTACTGAGATGGCTTCCCCCCCCAC
This sequence comes from Limonium bicolor, assembly GCA_023374045.1. Classification (NCBI taxonomy): domain Eukaryota; kingdom Viridiplantae; phylum Streptophyta; class Magnoliopsida; order Caryophyllales; family Plumbaginaceae; genus Limonium; species Limonium bicolor. Next base: position 260,864,579 of record CM041780.1, read on the forward strand.
AATGGCTGCATCAAGGTCAATGTGGATGGTGCTGCTGCTCAGAATGGAAATGCAGCTGCAGGAGGCTGCCTGCAGAGATGAAAGGAGAGTGGATTGCTGGATTTACACACTTCCTGGGGTGTGCAAGTGCACAAGAAGCAGAACTTTGGGCTATTCTAGATGGTATGCGGCTAGCTAGTAGTAAGGGCTGCCAAAACATTGTTATTGAATCGATTGTGCTGAGAGTCTTAAATGTATCTCTAAGCTTAGGAGTGCTTCTCATCCTTATGAGAGTGTATGTAAAGCCTTTAGAGGCTTAGGCTTGGTTTTGGAAGCTGCAGTTTTGTTAAGATTAGGAGGAGTGCTAATAGAGTAGCTGATTGTTTAGCTAAATTAGCTTTGGGGGGTAGACAAGGCTACACAGCCCTTGACAGCTCTCCGAGCAGGTGCTCTCCCTGCTCTCTGCAGATGTAATTTCTCATGATAATAGTTAATTAAGTCCATTTCATCAAAAAAAAGGAAATAAAAGTCTTGAAATAATTAAGTTAGAAATTGAAGTTAAAAGACATATATGTGGAGGAATTAAATTGTAAAGTTTGAAGAATATTGAGCATATGAGGACCTAAGTGAATATGAATATGTTAATGAATTAAAAACGGAGGCTAATGAATAAAAGTATAACTACGTGTGTGTATATGTATAAAATAAATATTTAAGGGAAATTTCATGAAATGCCTCCATATTTTTGGATATAATGAAATACCACAAAAAAAAAAGTCACGAATGCAACTATATTTGTCAAAGTCCATGAAATATCACTATGTCATTGACTATAAGCAAAAAAGATAAAAATCCCCTATTAGTCGACAAAGTACTTTAAAAGTTCGCAATATGTCCCTAAGGTTGAAAAATTCACTAAAATTCACAAAACAAATCAAAATACATTAAAAATATAGATAACTATAAAAATATTAAATATTATAGAAATTATAAAAATAAATAAAAATAATTAAATATCATAAAACATTGAAAAAGTAAATATTTCTTATATTTTTTTCAATTATTTAGAACCAAAAAAAGAGTATAGAGTTTTAAACACAAATTTATACTAATTTTTCTACCAATTGACCATATAGTACCATATTTTATACCATACATTTTGAAATTATTTTTTCAACCAATAAAAATTTAATTAAAAATAAATTATTTAGTTTTTTATTAATATTTGGAATTTTTTAATTCTTTTGCATATGACTTTTGACAAAATACAATTTACTTCAAAAATAATTTAAATTGTTAAAAAATAAGATAATTGAAAATGTAAGGTACAAATTATAGTAGTTAATTGGCACAAGTATGGTGCTTGATGGGTAGAAAAATTGGTACTAGTCATAATTTTTAACATAATTTATACCAACTTTTCTATCACAATTAAGCACCATAAAACTAGTACCAATTAATTACTATAATTGTACACATATTTTTAAGTTATCATTTTATCAATTTAAAATATTTATTCAAACTAAATATATAGGTCATATAGTCATCTGCAACATAGAATATAAATTTTAAAAATAATTTTGCAAAATTAATTAAAAAGAACATAATTTTTTATGAATAATAATTTAAATGGTAGAAAAAAATTTAAAAATGTATGTTAAAATTTATGGTTATTAATTGGTATAAATTGTGGTAATTAATTTGTATAAGTATGGTACTTATATGGTCTAAATCGTAGAAAAAATAGTACTCCTTCTATTCAAAAAAATGTCGTTTTAAGCTTGAGATTTATGTTCAATTATTTGTCGTTTTAGACTATTTGTATCTTACTTTTGACTTTTGCCTTTTTCACTTTTTTACGTATGGGAAATTTCATGAAATGCCACTATATTGTTGGCTAATTCATGAAATGCCACTAAAAAAAGAAATTCATGAAATGCCACTATATTTTCTGAAAAGTCCATGAAATGCCACTATAGATGGAAAAAAAAAAACAAAAATACCCCTACTAGTTAAAAAGTACTTTTAAAGTTCACAATATGCCCCTAAGTGTTAAAAATTAACAAAAATATCAAAATACAATAAAAATTTAAAAAAAATTAAAAAGTTAAAAAGTTAAAAAAATTTAAAAAATTAGAAAAATTAAAAATAAGCAAATAAACAAATAAATTTTTTTATAAAATTAAAATATCATTAAATATTTTAAAAAATAAATATTTCATTTTTTAAAATTTATTCAATACCATAAAATAAATATTGAGTTCTAAACAATTAATTTATACCAATTTTTTAAACCAATTTAGTACCATAATTTATACCAAATAGTATCATAATTTTTTCATACATTTTTAATTATAATTTGCTATCAATTTAGATTATTTATTTCTTAAAGTAAATAATTTTTTTATATTGTGATCAATTTTAAAAATTAAAATTCTAAACATAATAATTTATTGGAATAGAGCAACTGAGAATATATATATGTATACAATAGTAAATAGTAAAACTTGTTTGGAAGGTAGAATAAAACGTTTTCGGAATAATAATATGCGTCTTATTAGGAGCAGTATGATAACCAAAGAAAGAATAAGTTGCATATATTATTCCGAAAATTTTATTCTACATTTAAAAAGTTTTACTATTTAATTGTATATTACATATATATTCTCAGTGCTCTATCTCAATAAATTATTATGTTTAGAATTTTAATTTTTAAAATTTATCAGCAATATAAAAAATTATTTACTTTAAGAAATAAATAATCTAAATTGATAGCAAATTATAATTAAAAAATGTATAAAAATTATGATACTATTTGGTATAAATTATGGTACTAAATTGGTTTAAAAAATTGGTATAAATTAATTGTTTAGAACTCAATATTATTTTATGGTATTGAATAAATTTAAAAATGAAATATATTTTTTTAAAATATTTAATGATATTTAATTTTATCAAATTTTTTAATTGTTTATTGCTTATTTTTAATTTTTTTAAAATTTTAAATTTTTTAACTTTTTAATTTTTTATTTTTTTTATTGTTTATTGTATTTTATTTTTGTTAATTTGTAACACTTAGGGGCATATTGTGAACTTTAAAAGTACTTTGTTAACTAGTAGGGGTATTTGTGTTTTTTTTTCATCTATAGTGGCATTTCATGGACTTTTAAGAAAATATAGTGGCATTTCATGACTTTCTTTTTTAGTGGTTTCATTCATGAATTAGCCAACAATATAGTGGCATTTCATGAAATTTCCCATACGTAAAAAAGTGAAAAAGGCAAAAGTCAAAAGTAAGATACAAATAGTCTAAAACAACAAATAATTTGAACATAAATCTCAAGCTTAAAACGACATTTATTTTGAATAGAAGGGAGGACTATTTTTTCTACAAATTTAGACCAATATAGTACCATAACTTATACAAATTAATTACCACAATTTATACCAATTAATAACCAAAATTTTAACATACATTTTTAAATTATTTTTTTCTACCAATTTAAATTATTTATTCAAAAAAATTATGTTAATTTTTAATTAATATTTGCAAAATTATTTTTAAAATTTATATTCTATTTTGCAGATGACTATATGACATAATATAATTTAGTTTGAATAAATATTTTAAATTGATAAAAAATGATAACTTAAAAATGCGTGGTACAAATTATAGTAATTAATTGGTACTAGTTATGGTGCTTAATTGGTAGAAAAGTGGTATAAATTATGTTAAAATTATGACTAGTACCAATTTTTCTACCCATCAAGCACCATAACTTGTGCCAATTAACTACCATAATTTGTACCTTACATTTTTTAATTATCTTATTTTTTAATCAATTTAAATTATTTTTGAAATAAATTGTATTTTGTCATAAAGTCATATGCATAAGAGAATTAAAAAAATTCCAAATATTAATAAAAAACTAAAATAATTTATTTTTAATTAATAATTTTAATTTGGTTGAAAAAATAATTTCAAAATGTATGGTATAAAATATGGTACTATATGGTCTAAATTGGTAGAAAAATTAGTATAAATTATGTGTTTAAAACTCTATACTCTTTTTTTGGTTCTAAATAATTTTGAAAAAAATATATGAAATATTTACTTTTTTCAATGTTTTATGATATTTTAATCTATTTTTATTTATTTTTATAATATTTAAATATTTTTTTGGTTATCTATATTTTAATGTATTTTGATTTGTTTGTGAATTTTAGTGAATTTTTCAACACTTAGGGACATATTGCGAACTTTTAAAGTACTTTGTCGACTATAGGGTATTTTATCTTTTTTGCTTATAGTCAATGACATAGTGATATTTCATGGACTTTGACAAAAATATAGTTGCATTTCGTGACTTTTTTTTTTGTGGTATTTCATGAATTATCCAAAAATATGGAGGCATTTCATGAAATTTCCCTTTAAATATTTATTTATATACATATACACACACGTAGTTATACTTTTATTACATTAGCCTCCTAGTTTTTAATTCATTAACATATTCATATTCACTTAGGTCCTCATATGCTCAATATTCTTCAAACTTTACAATTTAATTCCTACCACATATATGTCTTTTAACTTCAATTTCTAACTTAATTATTTCAAGACTTTATTTCCTTTTTTTTGATGAAAATGGACTTAATTAACTATTATCATGAGAAATTACATCTGCAGAGAGCAGGGAGAGCACCTGCTCCGGAGAGTTGTCAAGGGCTGTGTAGCCTTGTCTACCCCCCAAAGCTAATTTAGCTAAACAATCAGCTACTCTATTAGCACTCCTCCTAATCTTAACAAAACTGCAGCTTCCAAAACCAAGCCTAAGCCTCTAAATGGCTTTACATACACTCTCATAAGGATGAGAAGCACTCTAAGCTTAGAGATACATTTAAGACTCTCAGCACAATCAGATTCAATAACAATGTTTTGGCAGCCCTTACTACTAGCTAGCCGCATACCATCTAGAATAGCCCAAAGTTCTGCTTCTTGTGCACTTGCACACCCCAAGAAGTGTGTAAATCCAGCAATCCACTCTCCCTTGTCATCTCTGCAGCAGCCTCCTGCAGCTGCATTTCCATTCTGAGCAGCAGCACCATCCACATTGACCTTGATGCAGCCATTGTGGGGGGGGAAGCCACTCAGTAGCTCAGCCTCCACAACTCTATTCTGCAGATGAGCTATCGGCTCCACCTCAAGCCATTCCTGCAGTTTCTGAGAAAGAAGAGTAAGTGGTAAATCCGTTTCCTGAATGTCATTATGAAACTTATGGTTACGCCAGAACCAGATAAAATAACAAGTGACCGCAAAGGTTTTAGGCCAATCAGGATAATTAGAAATCAACAAATCAGATTGTCTAACGTTAATTTTTCTAAACGTTCGCAAGTTTAGGTCGGTTCCGCGTCCTAATGCTCCTAATGTATTCTTTAGGCCATTAACGTTTATAAACGTTCTAACGGGGTTCTCTTAGTTTCCTAGGTCACACTGATGTCTATATTAATTCTTGAGTGTCTAGGTAAATTTATTTATTTAAATAGCGACTCTAAGTCTCTAATATTATTAAAAAATTCCAGAGCATTAAAACCCTTTTAATAAACTCGACTATTCCATTAGTTTCGTAACTATCCATTTTTAAGGTCATCCTTAATACCTTACGAAATTATTTTTTTGTTATTAAATGCCTGACGTGTTCTTAAACGGTAATAATTTCGTTATAATTTTATATTAATTTCTTAGGTCCATTAAGGTCATATTTCATTATTTATACATATACATACATAAACGGACATTATAGGTGATTTAATTAAATAAAAACCCCTATAATTAATATACCACCTAATAATGTTTGTACGCATTTTAAACGTCTAATATTTTTAATCCATATTTACAAGTTCTATAACTATAATTAATATCCAAAATAATAAAATACCATAAATAATGTCATTTTCATAAAATTTATGTTTTTATGTCTAATTGTGTCAACCCACATGTGTGATATTGTTTGCTTTGGCACGCAGGCTGCACGGATTTATTCATGGGGTTTCCTTGCCCCAAAACACGTCACACAAGGAAGAGGTATCCATGCACCTATAAGGCACACTTCGTTCTCCTCTTCAACCGATGTGGGAGGAACACCACACTGGGTGTTACACTCTACCCCCTTAGGGAGCCCAGTGCCCTAACAGGCTTACTGGCACACCGACCTGGGTCTGGCTCTGATACTATCTGTGACAACCCAGCCTAATCAACCCACATGTGTGATACTGACCGCTTTGGCATGAAAGCCACACAGATTTGTTTATGGGGTTTCCTAACCCTAAAACGCGTCACACAAGGAAAAGGTATCCATGCACCTATAAGGAACACTTCGTTCTCCTCTCCTACCGATGTGGGAGGAACACCACACTGGGTGTTACACTAATATAATCTTATAATAGCATTTTATAAATACGTAAAAAACGGTAAATTCGATTTTATAGAAAATACCAATTCTGTAAATGATTTATGGTTTCACGCTTTCTTTTATGGTTCATGCCTTGAACGTGCCCTTGTCTGCGTCAGCGTCCCCGTCAGTGCTGCGTCAGCCTCCTTCGCATGTGTGGCCCAACCGGAACTCGACACCCGTGCGCGTATGCTAATTGGGCCATCTTCTTCCTCTTCTTTTACTTAAAACAAACGAGTCCCTGCTGCGCCAGCGTCCTCCTCGTCTCTGATTGGTCCACTTCAGCTATTGCGTCCACTAAGCGGTGCGCGACTGGTCCACGTCGGAGCTGAATCAGAAATCAAGTTTAGAGAGAGAGAATTGAGCTGACTGGGTGTATGTAACACCCCATATGGGTAACTTTCCAACAACCTAGCTCTCAAACCATTCAGGCTTGAAAACTAGCCACTTTAGGTCCTCAATCCTCACTAGGGCTTAAAAGTGGAAGGCCTGTTGTTGTAGTCAACCCATATGTTGCATATAAAGCACTCACAATACTACTCATATCCCGATGTGGGATGGGGGTATTACATACTCCCCCACTTAAAGAACACGACGTCCTCGTCGCAAGCCTAACATCCAAGTCCCATGGACCTCCTCAGTAGGTGTCGGGTAGCTCATCCCCTCACGGTCCCGAGTCTGCTCTGATACCATTTGTAACACCCATATGGGTAACTTTCCAACAACCTAGCTCTCAAACCATTCAGGCTTGAAAACTACCACTTTAGGTCCTCAATCCTCACTAGGGCTTAAAAGTGGAAGGCCTGTTGTTGTAGTCAACCCATATGTTTGCATATAAAGCACTCACAATACTACTCATATCCCGATGTGGATGGGGGTATTACAGTGTATTTGTGTGGGCTACCAAGAAGATACGAGGAAATCTGGGTTCTTCAATGCCACTTTGTCTAGTAGTTAATTGCCAATTCTGTAAGTAGTACATGTTGTACTACTGAGTGAAGTACAACAGAGAGAGAGAAGAAAATCTGGGAAGAGAAGAGAGACGAAGCTGGCATGGGTATGGGGCATTGAGCAGAAAATATTGTTTTTTGTACTTGTTCAAAGTACATTGGACAGAGTGTACAAGAAATAAGAGGAGGAGAAGAGAGGGGGAGACGTGGTCGGTCCCCCTTCCTCACGTGACCTCTTCATTTTTTTAAATCTCGTGCCTAACTACGCTCTTTCTTTTATTTTCTTTTTTAGAATCGGGTTTGTCTCGACTCGCGAGAGAGTGATGGGCCATGGTGGAGCAGGCCGAGGCGGCTCCATTGTGGGCTGGGCCGGTTTTTTTCTTTTTTTTTTGGCCTCGCCCAATCTACATGTATTACATATGTTGTCGTTTTTAGCTCATTTTTGGTGTCGTTCACGACACATTATCTTGTATATCGAGACGAAGCTTTTTATGACTTCAAATTTATACGTTCAGATTATCATTATTATTTTTATTTATAAATTTCTTTAATTAATATTTATTTCCCAATTGGTTTTCTTTTTACCATTTTAGGTGAAATGTTACGTCTTTTCTTCTAACTACTTAATAAATTTTCCAACACTTCTCAAACTTCTTAAATAATCTTATGAGGTACCTAGGACCTCATTTTCACTTCTAAAATAAAAGTGACACGTTTTTCAGTGTAAAATGATAAATTTTATTTTTGTTTATATTTCTTTTCTAAAACCTACTTAAAGTCATTTAGGGTTCGTTAATGTTTCCTAATGACTTCTTAGGGTTTATTTAAATATTATATCATTCCTAATTACTTATTTAGAATGTTTAATTCCTTAACCTTTCATTAATTACTTTTATTGAATTAATTCATTATTAATTAGAGTAATTAATATTTGGGATATTTCAATCTACCCCTTAAAAGGATTTCATCCCATTGTCGTATTCCTCAAATCAACACAGTCCTAGGGATCAAGTCCCACTAGGTTCTATACCTATCTGCATATATCAATATGATATAGTCTCACAATCTTGTAAGTAACACATGTATATCTGACACGTAGCCAACATTCATGGCATCACAATCCATCGCAATCACTAACAATATAATCAGTGCATAACAACAACAAACATCTCACATGATACATCATATAACAACAAGTGCATACAATCATACACACGTCACAACGTCACATCATACAACAACCTACACTATACAACAACCAACACTATGTGGTTGTGAGTGTACAACACAAAAAGCAAAAAGGCTTTACCCCCCTAAAATAGGGGTACGCCCTCGTACCCTACACTAGACGATCTAGTCAGTGAAAAGAGAAGGATAATTCCCAAGTAGCCTCCTTGACGTCATGGTTAAACCAAAGGACCTTCACTAGTCTCACTAACTTGTGACGAGTGTCTCTGGTCTTCATATCGAGGAACCTCTAAGGGGTCTCAACATATCGCATAGTAGGCTGTAGTGCTAGCCTCTCGGGCTGTACCACATGAGAGGGATAGGACATATACTTTTTGAGCTGGGAAACATGAAAGACGTTATGCACATGTCCCAACTATGCTGGTAAATCTAACCTGTATGCAACTGGGCCCACCCGCTCCGTGATCGTATATGGTCCTACAAACTTCAGGCTCAACTTGCCCTTCTGCCCAAATCTGAATACGCCTTTCATAGGCGAAACTCACAGAAATACCTGGTCGTCCACAGCAAACTCCAGGTCTTGTCATCTCTCATCGGCATAAGACTTCTGCCTATCTGGAGCAACCTTCATGTTCTTCCTAATCTGCTGAACCTCTGCCTGTACCTGCTCCAGGTACTCGGGTCCTATAATCACTACTTCGTCGGACTCATCCTGAAATACTAGGAAATTACCAAATTTAGACCAATATAGTACCATAATTTATATCAATTAATTACCATAATTTATTCCAATTAATTACCATACATTTTTAAATTATTTTTTCATTAAGTATATTGTGATGATTTAATATATTGAAGAATCTATTTTAAAATTGGTAAAGTTTAGAACACTAAAATCATAATTTGAACATTTTAAAGAATAAAAAATCAATAACAATGGCATAAGGTATTGAATTATAGTGTGGTCAAATTGTATGAAAATACACTATTTTAATAAAATATTACTTGTATGTATAATATCATATTAGTGATTTAATACAAATTCAAAGTCTTTTATACAAGAGACCTTTGTAAGCGCATCAAAATGGTTTACCGAACGTGGTTACGCCAGAAATGACCCAAGCCGGGGGCTATAGATGGCTTGATATGTTAAAGCGGAGCATACATATGTTGAGGTACTGAAAGAGGTTTCACATAAGTGATAAATCATTATTACCGTACGCTACTGATCTCAAGGACGTTGAGATCAAGTTTGAACAAAAGAAGACAGATAAGTTTTGTGATGTGACATTTGATAATGGAGTAGATCACATGCCAAAGATAAAGAAGACAAATTTTGCCAAAAAAAAACTAAAGAACACAAATAAGGTTTGGGATATGACATTTGATAATGAAGTACTTCACATACCAAAGATAAAGAAGACAAATTTTGTAAAAAAAAATCCAGCGAAGACAAATAAGTTTTGGGATGAGACATTTGATAATGAAGTAATTCACGCGCCAAAGATAAAAAAGACAAATAAGTTTTAAGGTGTGACATTTGATAATGAAGTAATTCACATTTCAAAGATAAATAAGACAAATAAGTTTTGGGATGTGACATTTGATAATGGAGTAATTCACTTGCTAAAGATAAAGATGACAAACTTTATCAATAAAAAAAACTAAAGAAGACAAATAAGTTTTGGGATGTGATGTTTGATAATGAAGTAATTCACATACCTTATACAAATAAGACAAATTTTTGTAAAAAAAAAACTAAAAGAAGACGAATAAGTTTTGGGGTGTGACATTTGATAATGAAGTAATTCACATGCCAAAAATAAACAACGCAAAATTTGTCCAAACAAAACTAATGAAGATAAATAAGTTTTGGGACGAGACATTTAATAATGGAGTAATACACATGCCAGAGTTAAAGACAAAATTTTGTCGTAAAAAAACTAAAGAAGACAAATAAGTTTTGGAATGTGACATTTGATAAGGAGTAATTCACATGCCAAAGATATAGATGACAAATTTTGTAAAAAAAAACTAAAGAAGACAATTAAATTTTGGGATGTGAAATTTGACAACGGAGTGATTTACATGTCAAATATAAATAAGCCAAATTTTGTAAAATAAAAAAAACATAAAGAAGACAAATAAGTTTTGGATTGTGACATTTGATAATGAAGTAATTCACATGCCAAAGTTAAAAGAGATAAATTTTATCAAAAAAAAACTAAAAAGTCAAATAAGTGTTAGGATGTGACATTTAATAATGAAGTTATTCACTAGCCAAAGATAAAGAAGACAATTTTGTAAATACAAAAACTAAAAGGCAAATAATTATTGGTATGTGACATTTGATATTAGTCTAAGGTCAAACGACAACTAAGTCTGTCCTCTTTAACCTCATGACTTTAGAACAATATCATATGTCTATTACTATGGCAAGTTGCAAGATTATAGTGTATCTTGTATTCTTGGATATGTTGACTGAGACAGCATGGGATGTATACTCCGTTCTCAGCATATCCTTGATCACTCTTGTGGAAGTGATGTCGATGCAGCAAATCAGGTTGACAAGCTTGCTGAAGGAGCCCTTCTATGTGCTTCAAGTAGTTATCTTCAGAAAAAAAATCTAAAATAACCTCCTCTAACAAAAATATTACCCATATTAACCTCCTTCCAAAACTAATTCCTAAATTAGCACTCTTGGGAAGAGACGATTTCATCAATTATAAAACTAGAAATCGTCTGTTCAAGAGACGATTTCAAAAAACTCTACGCCACATCAGGCGCTGACTCAGCGGGACGAGGGAACGGTGAAATCGTCTCTTGAAGAGACGATTTGGTAAAATCGTTTTCTCAACAGACGATTTCACCTTTTATAGAGACCGTGCGAGAAAACTTTCTTATTACTTGTGAAAATAGTGAAATCGTCTTTTGTAAAGACAATTTCACGGGTTCTAAAAACCCAGCTGATTTTTTCCTCCCTCATTCTTCCTCTTCCTTTTTTCTCCTGTCGAACAGAACCTCTCCTCCTCTCTGTGCAGAATCGCCCCAGACCTCTCCCACCGGAACCTGCGCCTGCCGCCACCGGAGATCGCCGCCGCCGACCACCAACCACTGCCACCGACCACCTGTAACTTGCTCTAAGTATTGAGGTAAGTATCTAACCCTAAATTAGTTATGGAGTGTTAGAAAATTAGGGATTGTTAGTATGTTGGTAAATTATTAAATTAGTGACTAATTATTAATTGTTGTTTGTCTAATTGTAGTGGCAATTGATTGTTTGTGAAACTGTAGTGATAATAGGTTGTTTGTTGGTGAAATTGTAGTGAAATTTGGAAATTTTGTGGAATTAGAGAATGTTTGGAAATTGTGTATGTTTGTGAAATTGAAATCACAATTGATTGTTTGAATTGTTTATGTAATTATATGTAGTTGATAAGGTTAAATTATAGTATTAGTTGTTGAATCATAGTGTTTGTTTATCATTTTCGGTTTTTTGTTTGGGTGATTGTGTCTACAATCAGCCAAATGTTGGGAATAGTTGATTAAATTTGTGATCATTCAATGGTGTTCTCAAATAGGTGGATATGTCCTCCTTTGTCCAGTTCCTGTGTCGTATTAGTGGCAAAATTGTTTATGGGGTAATCGGAGCAGATTACGAGGGTGGGAAGAAGAAGCTCCTTTTGGTTAGTGTCGACACCAATTATGAGCAGCTTATTGCTCAGATTGGTAGTAATTTCGGTATCAACTTGTGCACTCACGAAGTTAAGGTGTCACAGAGGATGGGTCAGTCAATGAATGATGGTACTACGAAGTGGACAGTGATACCCATCGATGACGATGTTCAAAATACCATGTTCTACTATCAGGGTGAAGGGCCACAAGATATATTCTACGAATTGTACGTTGAAGTACAAGAAAACCGACAAACACAAACACTTCTTACCTCCTCATCTTATCAACACCAAGCCCCCCCCCAATCTTCACACCATTCGAAAACCAAACCCCTTTTGCCTTCTTTATATCTTACACATCAAACACAAATCATCACAAACACTTCTCTTCTACTCAATGCTCCACTTCAAGATGAAACATTTTTACATACACAAGACAATTTCTCATACCTGACATCCGTTGTAGATCCTCTTGAACATGACGTTGGTGATGATCTTGGACACTTTGATGATGAAGGCGACTTGCAAGAAGACTTCGAGGAGGATGAGATGGAAGAGCTCGGAGGTGGTTCATCCAGTGATGATGACGACAATGATGGTGCTGATGATGCCACACCGGCTGATGTATATGCTGGTTGGGCGATGGAGACAATCGGCCAATGCTCACCATGTTACGAGATTCGACGGGCCTAGAAAGTTATTTGAAATCACCACTGCGCCCAGATCATCAACTTATGGTTTTAAGGGTGGAAATCGACACACCATTAAGATGAGAGATGGTCATTGTACAGTACCACTCTTATGGGGTCGTGGTATACTTGGCATAAGCAGCTCGATGTATATTCTAGACTGTTCGTCCCATTTGGTGATCAGCACTCGTGGCCTCCAGTAGACTATCCCATCATTCTTCCCGGCCCATCTCGTGTGCGAGGAAAGGGAAGACCAAGGTCGACTCGTATCCGTAATGAGATGGATCTTAAGGAGCTAAAAAAGAAGACTAGGTGAACTAGATGTAAGCAGGAGGGTCATAATAGAAGGAGATGTCCTAATATGAGTGGTACCTAGTGTTCACCGTGTATTACTTGTTGATTACTTTTGTACTTGAATTTGTATTGTTAGACAACTTTGGTTTGTATTATTCATTGAATATTAATGCAATGTTTCTTATGTTCTGAAAGTTGCATTTTTTAAAAAATACAAGCTCTTAATGTAGTTGAATGTTTGTGATTTAATATTCAGTTACACATGGATCCTGGTCCACCCCTGGTTCTATACTTAGACACACTACAAAAAAATGCC